>OZ026531.1:0-445000 GCA_964019695.1 Loripinus fragilis
TATCCAGTCATAAAAGCAGGAAAAAAATATTTTGAAAAAGTGGATCATTTTGCCCCGGTCTCCCCTACTTAGTCGCTCGACATGTTCTTTAGAAGAAAAAAATGTCAATTTGAGGGAAATGAAACTGGCGTATAGAAATTATCTGGCCCTCAATGCGAGAAGACCTGTCTTCGGGGTTTACGACCATGCAAGACTCAAACCAACCTGCTCAGTTACAGAGAGTACATATACATGTAGCTAGAAAGCTGAAATTTTGCGTGTAGCAATTTTATCAATTATACTTTCAAGAGGGCGAACAACAAAGGCACTGATCAGACTGCGCGGATGTGTAGGCTGGTCTGCGCCTTTAATCTTCGAATGCAACTACGTCAGGTTTTCTCTCGACACAGCCCATAAGTATGATAACTGTCATTATTCACCAGCGCGTCAGCGCTTGTGATATACGTTGGTAAACTTCCATTGGGCGCGTGTTCAATTCGGGCCTGTTCCATTTGCAAGTTGCGAAAATAGATCGGGTGTTAACTCCCCAGCAGCAGTGTCTTTACTGTTCTTTCTCAGACTCCCCGTCGACCAAGCTACTTCCAAAATTCCACCATTGCGTGAGCTATGTTGATATACTTTGGAAACAGGATTGCTTCTAAAAGCGAAAATGCCTATTAGAGACCTTTGCACTGAGCTAGAATCCCGATCAAACAAAGACCCTTCGGATATTCTAGACTAAGTGTGACGAAATAACTAGATGTAGATGGGTCAGTTTCAATATGCCCTCTAGGCATTATGTGCATTGACTTCGATTGAGGACTACAGTTGAATGACCTAATACATACTGCTTGGGAGGGGGTTAACTCTACCATTATTCAGTGTGTTCATGAGCAGAGTCTTACTGGAATATGCATATTTCCTGAGTTTTATTTGCTTCCAATGGATCACTTATGTACAAATCGTTAACTAAAACAAAAAATACTCAATGCTTGAAGCACATGAAAAACTGAAAAGAGTGGCTTCAGCAAACGCAATATTAAACGCTATAAAAGTTTTTTCTTTAATAGCTGTAAAACGCCATGCGATGGTTCTAAGCATTTTTAAAAGCTAACCTTGTAATAATTGCATTGTTTTTCAATGTTTTCACACCTTGGATAGGTCGGTCTATGGATATATACTCTTTATTTCCTCTTTATCAGAGATTACAACATGATAGCCTGTACGAAAATTCTAACCAAAATCCACCCGAATTACAGGTGGATTACAGGCGAAACTGACAGGGAATTTCAATTTTCCAGCTGGAATTGACAAGGAGATGGAATACTTGCAAAAATCTAGGTGGGATTACCGAAAGATTCCATGTGGATTTTTCTGATTCCAGCTGGAAACTTTCAAGCACATGGAATTTCTTTCTCAGGATTTATCCACCTGGAATGTTTCCTAATAGTATTTAAAAATCCACCTGGAAACTCTTAAGGACAAGGAATTTTAGGACTTAAACAATTTCTTTCAACCAGTATTTTTTCTCAGCTGGATTTTTTTACGCAGTTACGCAGAAACAGATTTTTTCTAGGTTCAAACTTAGAACTTTTTTTAAACAAATTTGAAATCTGATCTGTACATGGGGACTATAAACCCTTAAGAGTAACAGCAAGAATTGCATATGAAAGTTGTCTGCTTAAGTCATCTGCTGCATATTATATGCTATACTGTCTGCTTATGTGCAAGATGGGCCCTAATGGAAATCACACGTTCTAATTAGCTTCGAAAGTGCTTTAGGCTTTCTAAGAAATACACTTGGACCTGCTCTGAAATAAATTGGAGACTTACAAAATATTGACTTATCAGTTGGACCTAGACCCCCCCCCCTACATCCTGATGACCAAAGAGCATATATACCCCCTCCCTTTCACCCTAAATATCTTGTCAGGCTTAGAAGGTTAAACAATTTCGGAACAAAGGGTCAGTCACAAATCACGGATGTTCCTCTATACTTAAGAAATCTTATACTTGTCTAGTTAATTCAATATAGCTGACACATGATATCGAATTTAAATTTGATTGGTCCAATTTTAGGATCGTAGTAAGCAACAATGGCGGATGATTAAAAATAACATCTGATGATTGTATGCTGAATATTTTGTCTTTGTTTTCTCCAGATTGATGCAATGGCAAAATTAACCCAAGCCTGTTGCACAAATCCACTTCGTTTCGGCCTTGAATTTTACGACTTTCACTTCCTGACCCCCTGCGAAATAGAGTTCTTAACTCAAGAGAAGTTCAAGAACAGTTCTTGAAATAAGCAAGAATTCTTGAACTGTTCAATAAGATTTGTACTTAAACTGTTCAAGAACATAAATTAGGAACATTTCAAAAACTTTTTAAGAATTCCTGATGTTCTTGAATTTTTCATAAACTGTTCTTGAACATTTTAATGACTTTTCTTGAATGCTGTGTTGACTCAAGTGTTCTTGAACTGTTCTAAAATGTGTTCTTGATTTTTTCAATGACTCTTAATGAACACAATATTTTCTTGAACTTTTCTTAAATTTGTTCTTGACTCTTTCAAAGACTTCTTGAACATGATGTGCTCTTTAACTGTTCTTTCATTTGTTCTTGATTACTTCAAAGACTTTTCTTTTCTTGAATATTATGTGTTCTTGAACTGTTCTAACATTTGTTCTTGATTATTTCAGACTTTTCTTGAATATTATGTGTTCTTGAACTGCTCTTACATTTGTCCTTGATTATTTCAAAGACTTCTCTTGAACATAATGTGTTCTTGAACTGTTCTTACATTTGTTCTTGGTTTTTTCGGAGACAGTCCATGAACATTATTAAATGTGTTCTTGAACTATTCCTAAATGTGTTCTTGATTATTTCAAAGACTTATCTTGAATACAATGTGTCAATCTAACTTAACTTATTGCATGTAAGTTGTGATACCTAAACATGATATCTAAACTCAAACATCTGACCCAAACAATGGACATCATTCACTCTGTGAATTTGGCACTTAGTAATATGGCATAGTATTTAGTGATAATCTCAGGAAAAAAATCTAATAATATAAGTCTTTTTTCTCTACCATTTTAATAACTGATGGTATGGTGCAGTGGATCAAGCTGATGGAAAATCTGCGAAGTTAAGCAACAAGTTCATAGTTAGTAGTTGGATGGGTGACCCAATGGATTGTATATATTCCAGCTGGATTATTTTTTCCAGGTGGAATTTTTCGAGGTAAATTTCAGGTGGAATTTTGCTGTAAATCCATTTAGATTTTTTGGAAAAATTTCCACCTGGAAAAAAAATCCAGGTGGAAAAATTTGCATATTTCACCTCATTTTGTTACTTTATATAGCTTTCCACCTGTATTCCATCTCATGTGAGGGAGAAAAAAAATCCACCAGTATTTTTTTTAAGATTCCATGTGTTTAAATTCACCTGGATTCCGGCTGGACCTTTTCGTACAGGAGTGAACAGTTAAACAGAATGAAAGACAAAATATATAAGAAAGGTATATACATATGACACATATGCATGCTATAATTAGCAAGGAAGAAGTGACTGCTGGAAACCGCATCCAAATTAACATTCAGGTGTACCCTTTAACATGTTTGATCTGGGTTCTTTGGCAGCTTGTTCGTGTGGTAGCCTTAGGGGGGAACAGCACGAACTGAAGACTTCAAAATTCATAAGGGTGTGACCATCCACCGCTCTCTTCATACTCAGGTAGCCCTGGTATGAAGTGGGCAGTAGCTGGTCACTTTCCTAGGAATGCAATTTTATTGGCAGCTTTTGTTTCACTAAGCCATTCACTTGTCGAAACGAAATACAAGTGAAGGCATGATGAAAGAAAAAGGTTAACAGGATTGATTTGTATAATCTTCAGTAAATTATGATGCTCTTAGATTCATGGGGTACCCTTTTCGTCCTCCAACTGTTTAGCTGCATAGAGCATGATTTTATGGGGAATGCGCATTGTTACTGTGGAATGCCAAACTGCGGTCCTTGCACTACCATACATTTGACAGCCACATCAGGAGGACGAAAAGCTATACTTGGTCTGCCATATTTCATATAAATCCTGATGATCTGACTCACGAATTCAATAGCATTGTACAGAAATGTATCATAGGTTGTTTCAGCATTATTGAAGCATGTGTGACCTTTTGCCCCTAGCAGTGCACATAGGAATGATTCCATGTTTGCACTGCGTAGGAAATTACCAATATCTCTGCATACTTCATTTGATATAAGTCTTATGAAGGATTCTCGTTCGTTCGTAAATCGTGGACAGGCTGATACTGTATGTTTGTATATATCATATGTTATGGTGCCACAGAAGAGACATTGGATGGGATCGTTCTGCTGTGGCACCAAAGTGCATAGTCTTGCTACAATGAGAGCTGAATGGAAGGATGACTTGTTGTGGCTAATTGTCCATATATTTGACATTTTTATAGCTGGATGTATAAGTCTGAATCTTGCAAAATCGGCATCATTTTCCACCCTTTCCGTCCATGCAGTTTCATAGTAGATTCTGATTTTGTGCTTGACGATCGTTTTCCATGTGCCTTTTGTTGGGAAAAGCGATGTTGCAAGATAACTGAGCAGATACTCTTCTAAATGATACTTTTGTAGGACCTTCCAGATATCAGGAATAAAACCAGATTGATTTTTATTCTCTCTCAGGACAAAAAGGTTGAGCCGAAAGTTAAAGACTTTTCTTGGCAGCAAGTTAGGGGGGCATTGTACATAGATTTTGCAGAAATAAATGCTTTCTCTGCTCAACGTAAGACATCATTGGCAGCCAACCAAGCATTCCGAGTGCCATATCGGTTCTAGTACGCGAAGGAAATCTTTGAATGGACTTTGCTGCGAGCGTATGAACTTTTTGTAAATATCTGCAGAAGACATATTGTGCCAAAGTTCAGCGCCATAGAGTACGATAGGAAAGCAGATCTGCAAGTATTGACGGACTCACAAAGCCAGTTTCTCTATCGATCGCTAGAAGGGAGAACAAGGAGGCTTTACCTTTTTTAATTCTTGCATCAATTGCTAAAGAGCTCTTCAATGACTGGTGTAATTCAATACCAACGTGTATAATGGATTCCTTTTGAGTTATATTTGAGTGGCCGAATTCTACAGATAGATTGGTTGGTGGTCTACTCGGAGAGAAGACAATAAGATGGCATTTATCTGGATTGAATAGGAATCTCCATTGGCTGGCATATTCCTTTACAATAGCAAGTGCTTTTCTTAACATTTTAAGACTCGGACCGATCAGGACTATGTCATCAGCCAAAACTGGGTTCCCGAGTCTGATGAAACCTATAGTGCAACCTGTGCCCGAGTTTTCTAGCTTCTGTATCAAGCCATCGATAAAAAGTAAATAGTACCATGTCGACGTTACCCCTCCCTGTCGGACCCCCTGCCTAACAGCAAATACGCGTGATTTATGCCCATTTACAAACACATAGCTGGATTAGTTCTGATAACTTGCCCTTATAAGGTTCAAAGCTTTTCCCGATATTCCAAAATCAAAAAGTTTTACAAAGAGCCCATCATGCCAAACGTGGTCGAAGGCCTTAGATGAATCTAAGGAGGCAGCGTAAGTATCAGAATTCAACTCAGTGTTGTGAGATATAGTTTCCTGCAAATTAAAGGATACAGTAAGTGCCCCCAAGTGTTTTGGTAGGCATTTTGTTGAGGATTCGGGAAGTGTTTTCCTTCTAAAAGGGTCCAGTGTTGCAACCTTTTGAGGAAAACTCTTTCGAAAAGCTTGTAGATTGCAGAAAGTAGTGTAATGGGCCTGTAGCTATCTGGTGAATCTCGACTTTTTCCGGGTTTGTGTATTGGGATAATGATGCCGACTTTGCATTTATCTGGTATTGAGCCAACTTCAAACATATTACTGTATAATTGCCTTAAACATCGTAGCAGTGGAGGTCCTCCATGGATGATGTGCTCATTTGTTATGTTGTCTGCACCAGGAGACTTACGTTTTTTTAAGTCTTTTAAACAAGTTAGGAGCTCGCAAAGTTCTACTGGACAAACAAGGTCACTGCTGTTATTTTCTGCATTATTATCAATAGATTTAAGCTTATTTTCAATGTTTGATTTGAATGTATTATCATAGCTTGCATGGTCCTTTGGGATATCAATACTAGAAAAGTGGTCAGCACAGGTTTGAGATATTTCTTCAGGATCATTTGCGACTCTTTGACCTATCTTTAATTTGTTAACCATGGAAGACTTCACTTTACGACGTTTATTTACGAGTTGCCAAAATACTCGAACATAACATTCAGCTGACTCATTTAGATCTGAATAGTATTTTAACTCAAAGTTGTTAATGGCATCCTTTTGAACCTTCCGAAATATGCCTTTAGCTTCTTTGTATGACTTGTAAAAAATATTTTCACTATTTCTAGGCCGACCTTGTTTTATCCATTCACTACGCTTAAATCGCTGGTTTTGATCCGCAGCTTTGACTTCGGCTGTCCAGTAGGGCTTAGAATGCTTGTTGTAAGACCCAACTGGTAAGGTCGATTCTGCTGCTACATGGATTGATTTAACTATCGAGCCATAAAATGAATTAATACCTGAGGCAGTGCAGTTCACTGGGGTCTCCAATTTGTGCAGTTCATCTTCATGAGGATGAGAACATCATAACGAGCGTTATTGATGATTGCATCAATAAATTAAAAATCAGAGGTAAGCACAAAAAAAATGAGCCAAAACGAGAAAAAAGGGACAAGGCGGAAAGCATACTCGTCCAAAAAAGTGGTCCCGCGCTCGCCGGACCGGCGACGACGGCCTTGCATATTTATTTTATGTCGGACTAGAATTGCTTTTACGTCACACTAAAATTAATTTTGATCAGACTAAAATAAGTTTCATTGCGACATAAAATTAATATGTGAAACTAAAAATCAGTTATGGTAGGACGTTTATTTATATACATGACACCTATATATAATTTTGGTGGCCTATCTTTTGAGTTGCACCAATATTATTTTACACTGGACTTAAATTAATTTTGGTCAGATAAGATACTTTTCAGTTCGTCATAGAATAAATACGTGAGACTGAAAAGCAATTATGACACCTATATATAATTTTGGTGGGACTAAAAATAATTTTCATCAGACTTTAAATAATTTTAGTCGGACGGTAAATCTTCCTTTTAACCCATTACATTCAGCAGGTGTACTGAAAGGATCAAAAGTAAAAATTTACCGTCAGACTAAAACTATTTTTAGTATCACTAAAAATAATCACTGGCTGCGACGGAAATACATATACTACCAACCATAAGTATTTTTCAGTCGCATCATCATTAATTTACGTCGAGCTATAATTAATTTGAGACCAACTGAAATTAATTTCATTCCAACTTAAAATAATTACGGTTCGACTAAAATCATTCTTTTGAGTTGCACTATTATTTAATGTCAGACTAAAATTAATGCTGGTCCGATTAAAATAAGTTTCAGTTTGACATAGAATAAATACGTGAGACTGAAAATCATTTATGGTAGGGCGTATATTTATATACGTGACACCTATATATAATTTTGGTTGGACTAAAAATATTTTTAGTCAGACTAAAAATAATTACTTTTGACTCATTAGGTACACCAAATACAGCCACTTCTCATGGCGTGACCTGTGAGGTAGACTAAATGATTAACTGTAACACGCAGCCCATCACTTGCATACCTGGCAAGGTGCGGTGTGTAAACAACATTTGGGGACATGCAATAGTGTGGGCAAATGACCGACAGAGGGAGTAATGATAAACCATCGCTGCTATGCAATGGCCTAGCCAGAACGCTGAAAAAGTTACGCACATCAAAGGGAGACTACTGTATCAAGCAAAATGGGAACTTCTCTGAAGGGAGCAAATTCTTTCCTTTAAGAGCAGTTCCTTAAGGTGTGAAAGATCACTTTTACCACATAAGGTGAGCTCCCTTCAGTGTTACTATTTTTATTCCGCACGTGCGTATACTGCTTAATGGGAGCTACGCCAATGCTATTGAGTTGGTCTTTAAAAGTCAGCTCAGTGGTGGCGATGAGTTAACCCTACATAGGCTGGTGTATGGACTGGATTTTCTAAGTCAAAAATACACCCATCGTTAGAAAGGATGAAAGTGGTCTCAAAATTTAGCTACTCATGTCTGCTTTCAATATCCACCTGTTGACACTTCGAAAAAGTGTAGCGTCATAGTGTAAAATGGGCAGATAACTCTGGAGCTTTGCGTGTGATTGTGGATTTTTTGGTCATATATCCAGTATTAATTGAGGAATAAAATAGAAGGCGAGAAGATGCATGATCTTGTTTGTATTTATAATGCATAGAAAATGACAACTAAGCCGCTACGTGATTTCCAACAATATGACATTTTGACATTTCAGACAAGGTTGTGAAGCCTCCTTTTAAACTTAGAAACTCCAAATGATGTTTGTTCTGTAGCCTAAGAATCATAGAATATTCAAGCAACTAGGAAAGACTCTGATCTGACTGCGCATATGTGCAGGCTGATCGGAGCCTTTGCTGGTCACACATACCCTATTGTTGGAAATCTCACCCCGTGGCTCAAATGTAAATTACAGTAATTGCACATAAAGCTAAAATATTTCCTTCAAATATTTAGGCATCAATCTTCTTAGCATTTTTTGTGTGTGATAAAGTCTGTAAAAAATGAGAATGGCAAATAGTACAAACCCTGATTAGTCTGCTCCTTCAGGATCCCGCTGATCTAGGTTTATACTGTTTGTTCAGATCTATCAGTTGGAAATAATGAGAAAATATGATACTCTTATTTATTTACAGTAGAAGCTCATTAATTTGAAGTCTCAAGGACTTGATATGTATTTTGAATCATAAGTATCAGTAGTTTACATTATAAGGAGGTAAACATAGAAGTGAGCTGTGACATGTGATTTCCAACAATGTGGCATTTTGACAAGACAGTGTAGACTCAGAAGAGCCTGTGTAGCCCCCTTGTAAGCTTAGAAACTCCAAATGGTGTTCAAGGGAGCGCAGTGGCTCAGTGGTAGAGTGCTTGACTCGAGACTGAGAGGACGGGGGTTGGAGCGTCACTGCGTTGTGGTCCTTGAGCAAGACACATTTATCCTAGCTTAGTACTGGTTCAACCCAGGAAAACCCAACTCTGTTTAACTGAAAGATTGTTGATGGGATGTAAAGAATCAAATCAAACAAAACAAAAACAAATGGTGATCAGTCAGTAGCTTAACACTCATAGAATATTTAAACGACTAGCAAAGGCTCTGATCAGACTGCCCGTTTGCGCAGGCTGGTCTGAGCCTTTGCTGGTCGCACATACCACATTGTTGGAAATCTCATGTCGCGGCTTAAGTATATAATCCCCAAAATGTTTATTATCAGGTATTTTTCCTATCAAACATATGTTTGGCATATAACATTTTTATACACTGTAGATGCATCAATAAAATAGTTCATATGTAGGTCTTGTTCTTTAATTGAATCTATTGTGTCAAAAATTTGATTCACATGCGCTCAAATTTGAGGTTTTACTGTATTTTTAACCCTTAAAGCGCCACCTATAATTTGCAGCAGACGACAATTTAAAATTTTGCCGCTTTTTCAAAAATAACAAATAAGGAATGATATTTCATGAGAATCGTCTGCTGACAGACGATTCTCATGTAATATCATACCTTATTTTTGTCGAAAATTGGGAAAGATGGCACAAAATTTGTTGTCTGCTGCAGTTGTGATTGGCGCTTTAAGTATTAATTCAATGTATATAAAATTCCATGGTGATTAGATCAACAGTAAATCAATTAACAAACAAAAGTGAGCAAGAACAGAAACTTTTGGATATTGTCACATGATAGCCAAGCAATGGCAGGGCTCATACAGGCAAGTTCATGTAAAATTCAAGGACTTCTAAATTTCATTTCTACTGTTTTCAAAGACTGAAAACCTATGAAAAATACTGGTTTACACGTTAAAATGTTAAAATTACTTCTAAAATGCTAGAGTCCATTACAAAAGATATTAGTTTTAGAAAATCTTTGTAAAATAATGGTTCCTTTATTTGGTGCACCAAATAAAAGCACCACAATTTTTTACTGATTTAGGCCTCCAAAAAACCAAATGGTAAAATTCAAGAACTTTTCAAGGCCTTTCAGTGTTTTTCAAGTACTTTTCAAGGCAAATTTAATTTTCAAGGCAGTCCTGTATATTTAAGTACTTTTCAAGCCTGTGCGAACCCTGAATGGAGGCTCAGACCTGCACTAGAATACAGTCTCATCAATACTTTCACTGGTCACACACCGAAAGTAGCAATGTCAGGCAAAAACATACATCTCTAGGGTCACAAGGTTGCTGCAATGGAGATTCAGACAAGCCAGCACATATGTACAGTCTCATCAATACCTTCACTGTTCACACACAGAAAGTAGCAACGTCAGACAAAAGCTTATATCTTACAATCAACTAGGTTGCTGCAATGGAGATTCAGACAGGCCTGCACAAATGTACAGTCTCATCAATACCTTCACTTTTCACACACAGAAAGTAGCAACGTCAGACAAAAGCTTATATCTTACAATCCACTAGGTTGCTGCAATGGAGACTCTGACAAGCCTGCACAAATGTACAGTCTCATCAATACCTTCACTGTTCACACACAGAAAGTAGCAATGTCAGACAAAACCTTATATCTTACAATCCACTAGGTTGCTGCAATGGAGATTCAGACAAGCCTGCACTAATGTACAGTCTCATCAATACCTTCACTGTTCACACACAGAAAGTAGCAACGCAAGACAAAACCTTACATCTCTAGACGCACTGGGTCGCTACAAATGCAAGTTTAAAGAATGACTCTTTACCTACTGGGTAATTTTTCTGTAAATTTTTCCAATATCAGATTTTACAACAAACCTTTACATTGTCAAACAGTTTGGATCCAGATCTTGACATTTTATCTGTCCTGATTTGGGTACAACCTGTTTGCGACCACATTAATAAGCAATGATTTTTGAAAAATATGATATCAAGTATAAAAATCACATGAACTGTTATTAACACTAACTCCAAACAAGTTTTCAATATCCAAATTTGCAAAGGGCATTAACTAAAGAAAATACAAAGGTGATAACTAAAAATAAAAGAAATATATTTTTTATCAATTTTCACCAGGTAATCTACTTATTACCCTCTATTAGCTGTCCAACTTTGGAGCTTCTAGCTGTAACAGTTTTTGAGATATCAAGTTTTCTATGTCAAAATTTGCAAAGGGCAATAACTCAAAAAAATAAAATGATTTTTTTTTTAATTTTCACCAAGTAGTCTACTCATTATCCTCTATAAGCTGACCAATTTTAAAGCTCCTAGCTGTAACAATTTTTGAGATATCAAGTTTTCTATGTCTAAATTTGCAAATGGCAATAACTAAAAAAATATGAATTGTATTCACTCTTTCTCGAATTTTCAGCCTTGGGCCTTCTTCAGGGTATTAGAAACAATTTTCACAGCTAAGTAGCATCCATGATGACTATTATGGTATCAGAAACTATTTGATACCATAATAGTCATCATGGATGCTACTTAGCTGTGAAAATTGTTTCTAATATCCTGAAGAAGGCCCAAGGCCGAAAATTCGAGAAAGAGTGAATACAATTCATTGACTTTATTGTTATTATTCCCTATGGAATTATTATATTGAATTATTTAAAAAAAAATGATTTTTTTTTTAAATTTTCACCAGGTAATCTACTCATTATCCTATATAAGCTGACCAAGTTTGAAGCTCCTAGCTGTTATAATTTTTGAAATATTCTGATTACAAAATTCGATTATGACCCTTTATTAGGGGCATAACTCCACAAAGGGAGATAATCCAGATTAAAAAAAAATACAGGTCAGATATTTTTTTATGCCGAGTCCATTTATGACATTTCAAAACCATTATCTTAAACTTGTAACAGAGGGAAGGACAGATGGAGGGACAAGCCCAATGCAATATGCCCCTTCAACTTTTTCAAAGTTGGAGGCATAATAAAATCATATCTTGAAAACAGTGTAGATCAAGTTCAGATGGTGCCAGAGAACTAGCTGGTCCAGATCAACACCTTTTCCACTTTCCTTGTTTGTGAAAAAACATGCCAATAAATTGAATCCAGCATTTTAAATTGACACAAATTAGAGAAAGGTGTAAAGCATGCATTATTCAGCCTGATCAGAACTCAGTTATAAACTTTTTCATGCTCAACTCAACTGAATAGGAACTTTTAACTGCTAATAAAAAGTACGATATTCTTGCTTTCAAACTCTTAGATGTATTTATCTTGCTCATAGATGTTAAAATGCTAACAATTATTGGCATTGTAACACTTATAGGCATGATTAATTCTAAGCTCAGTTAAGATGAGCATGAAAAAATTGTATAACTTCTGGGCCAGATTTAATCAATCAAGTAATCTTAATGACAATAATGAATGAATAAAGTATCTGACAATTTTACAACTTATAACAAATCAGGTTTTTTTTTCAAATAATAAAGCATAGCAATATCAAATACATATACACCGGTTTAGATAAAAAAAAAAAAATAGTGTAAAATTGTTAAAATTTGCTTACCCCAAGTTTTTACATGTTCTAATTGAAATGGTTCTTTTGAGTACTCACAACATGCGTTTCAGTTGAGAAATAAGTTTTTTTTCAATACATATTCTTTACTAAAGTCCTGTGTATATTCACAAAATAATAAATTATCTTCAGTCCTTGGATAAACAAAGTTTTTTAGCGTAATATTGTTAATATTTTCTTACCCCTCAGTTTTAACAAGTTTTGGGTGCTCATTGAGATGATTCTTTTGTGTACTCACAACATGTATTTCAGTTGAGAAATAAGATTTTTTTTTTCAATACACATTCTTAAATAGACTTATATCAGTCGTATATGTTGTTATTACGCCTATGAATCCATACCAACCAATACCATTCCACATCTTATCTTTTGTCGTATTCCAGTCCAGAAATTTAATTTATGCTAGCTCAACATCTACGACTTATGAACTCTACCAGGCTGGTTGGAGGAATTCAGGTTACTACAGACTTCAAAGCATTCACAAATGTGTTCCAGCTCCTTAATAGACATAACTTCATCATGGTGCTTAGTAGATCAATTAACTTATCTCACTAGCAACAGGTGATTTATTGCTGGCCTCTGACCAGATACAAGATAGGGTCATAAAATTGTATAAGGGCTGCATTTATTTCAATCACACTTTTGGCAAAACAGAAGTAACTTTGAGAAATACTCGTTGATTAAGTTCTATTTGGCAATCCACACCAATATAATATAATAACTCTGGTCACGACATTTGTCGAGCCTGAATTGGGTCCAAACTGTTTGACACTCTGGTGGTATTTCTGATTTTTAAAAAAAACAAAAAAACTGTGTTAAAAAATATCAACAGACGACAAAAACATGCAAAATGACCCAGTGTATACACAGATAAGCCAGCCATATCACAGCCAAACCAGCAGTTATGTATGAGTATTCTGTGAAAATTGGTTAAAAGGCATCTGAGGTTAAATTCCATCAAAATTGAATAATACAGCAAAATATTTTCATGCCAAGCAAAGACTCGGCTCAGTTTGGGCATTAGACTAGCTACTAGTCTGCTAATAAAAGTGTTTTCATTAATACAAGCAAAAATTGTAATGATATTTTTTTCTTTGCCGAATGGTAATGTTCACGGCTAGTCTATTAATTAGATTTGCCTCAGTGGAGTTGTATGACTTAGCACCAGCCTATAGACTAGCTACTAAGTAGGAATAATATGTTAAAAATTATGTTTATTTAAGAATAAAAATGAAAGCACTATTTGAATAGTTCTAGGCCTTTGGGCATGAGCACAGTCTTATCAGAGTCTTTGCTGTGTTCTCAAATGGGTAGCTAATGGCAGACAGTGAAGAAATGTAGTATTATATCAAATCGCATAAGTTTTCACATCTTCAATTAAAGCTGCAAGGGACACAAACATTTGCAATAGATGGTGTTTCAAACTGTTTCAAATCCTTTAGGCGTAACCCATTTCATTATGATGGACTATCCCATACATCATATATTGATGCGATGATTATGGATTAGTTCTTTTTGTACTTTTTGGCATAGCCGGTCCTAATTGGAATAAAAGGATGCATATTAGTCTCTGGATGCTGCTTTTACTTGTATGCAGAATGAAAAGGGTTTATGAGCAAAGTCTTGATATTTCACTTGAATTCTTTGTCGTATTTTCTCCGAAACCTAATATGAAATGCAGTGTGCAAATATTCAAATAAAGTATATCATCACTGTTAAACGCTGTAGATCCAGATCAGATGGGTTCTAAATAAACCAGCCAGACTTGTTAATTAAGCTTTTTATTTCAGGTACTTTGGCAAACAGTAAAATTGCAGATGATATGCCAAATGCATTTCACAAGGGTCTGCACTATTTGCTACTTTAAGGCCCTGTCAGACTAAGACATATAGCAATAACTTATGGGCACGTATGTGAAAGTCAGCTAGTATGTTAGTGTACGCTGAATAAGTTAGAGATAAGTTTTACACATGTTAAGAACACGCTATAGTACATTGCCATACGGCGAAGAGGTTCAATACGTTGTGCATCCATCAGCGTATGCAGAAGTATTGCGTCTATTTGACAGAAGTTAGATATACGCAACAGGTACGTTATGCATACGTTAAGGCATGTTAGCACCAACGTATGCAGATGTATGAGAAATTCAACAAGTACGTTGGTGTACACTGAATATGTCAGAGATAAATTTTAAACAGCTACAGTACATTGGTATACGTTTTCACTTAAAATTTTGTGCTTGTATATAAAACCTTCAGCGTATGCTACGTTAGGCATAAGTTAGAGGTACGCAACAGGTAAGTTGTGCATACGTTAAGGTATGTTAGCACCAACGTATGCGGACGTATGAGAAATTCAGCAAGTACATTGGTGAACGCTGAATATGTTAGAGATAGGTTTTAAATATGTTACGAACACAATACAGAACGTTAGTATACATTATGTCATTCTGCGAATGGGTCCCAAAATTGTGCACATGGTTATACGTTAGACATAAGTTAGATGTACGCTACATGTACGATATGCATACATTAACGCACGTTACATGTACAATTCAAGTTAGACGATTGTTGTGCATAAGTTTCTCATAAGTGAAGAACGCTAGTGATACGCTGGGCATATGCTGTTATATGCTAGCACAAGTTTATGTTATGTTATGTCAGGAATAAGTTATGAACATGATACTCATAAGTTAGACACACGTTCTATGTCCGTTTAGCATACGCTTTGTATACATTCAGAGAAAGACTTTCTCGGACTTTTTTAATTGAATTTCAGCGTATGTCAGCGTACTGGATATATTTTTCATATGTCAGCATATGTTGGCTAAAACGTTATAGTGTGACAGGGCCTTAAGATAAACAATCTTCAGGGACAAAACACATAACTTAGGCCAAACCCCTAAGTGTGGAATGGAAAATCCCATATGTATGAAATAATTCACCAATCTGAGAAGTGTTGCATGTACCAACATTCAATATGAAAAGTCTAAATTAAAGTTTAATGTTAGCAGATTTAATAAGGTTCTACAGATCCTTCAAACTGGACCGCAGAGCTATCCATGTTGAACAAGTTGCAGATGTTTTTGTCACTTCTGCTGTAATTTCAATAAATGACTTTTTTCATCATCATCATCATCATCATCATCATCATCATCATCATCATCATCATCATCACCATCATCATCATCATCATCAACAACAACAACAACAACAAATCAGCATCAATTTGAGTTTCATATTCAGATAAAGCCCAAAATTTTGTCGGACCTGACCTTAGTTCAAACTCTTTGAAAAGGTTGTCAGCAGTATAACAGCAGGCAATGAAATTCGCCATGAGCAGGCACAACATCAAAATGGCAAATTGAAGCAATAAACTTGCTTTTCTAAATTTGCAAATTTTGGCACATTTTCAAACATCAGGTTATACAAAATGTCCCATCTGATCTGGATCGAAAATGTTTTGAAATTTTAATGCTAATTTCTGAAAAATATCAGCAGACGACAAAAAACTTGTAAAATTATCCATAGTAAAATGGAGTAACCAAAACCCATGCCAAGTTTTTTCCAATTAACTCACATAATAACTTTTATCAGCAGAAATTTACAAGTACAATGGAAAACAGAATGATCTAAATCTACACTGTTTTCAAATCAGGACACTGTCATGTATATCCAGGTTCAGCATACTAAAAGTTAAGAACCTAAAGAGAAGTGGAAATCTCTCAATCAGTATTTTATCATTCACCTTTCTGAAGTCGGGAGGAAACTTTTACTGGGGTCATTAATCTTGTCTTGTGGTCATTAGTTGGATTCCTGCTATTAGTAGCAATTTATTATACTGTTAACCAAATGGGGCATAAACAGATTTCTTACATAAGCAATGGTAGAGTCCATAAGTCTGATGAGATAGCAGAAGAAGAAAAAGTATTTGAGAGGAAGGATAGAGTCAGTTAAAAAGCATCAATATTAATAATATAAAAAACATCTATATGAATAAAATCATATCTCATCAGACTTTATAAGTCTAATTCTTAAATAAAGTCCTGCATATATTCAAAAAATATTAATCAAATTATCTCAAGCCCTGCAATATTTCTTCATAACAACAAATATAAATCCATAGGTTTGGATAAACACAATTTTTGAGCATAAAATTGTAAGTATTTTATTACCGATAGGTTTTAATATATGTTTTGGGTGCTCAAAAGAACAGTCTCATTGAGACAGTTCTTTTGAGTACCAAAAACAGAGGTTTTGGTTAAGAAATAAGAAAAAAAAAAAATTTTTTTTTGGTACCCAGTCTTAACTAAAAGCTTGCAAATTACAACAATTTTCTACAATAAAGCACTATCTTATTTCCTCTAACTATTCAGACTTTGTAATAAAATTTGCAGAAAGTTAAGATAGTAAAATCTCGGTCAGGCTGCTACTGCAAAATCTGGTTTTATGTGTTTTGCTTAGGCCTATCTGTCCTAATATCTAGAGAATATATAAACTGGCCCACTCTTCCAACGCAAAATGTCTCAGGAGTATAGTTTTAATGTAAAACATGTTTTGCCGATATTTGTGTACCGTTTAGAGGTTATGGCAGACTTTCGCCCAATCAGATTATGATTGAAAGGGAATGATTGACTGATGAAATCCCACTAATTTTTTTATTAATTAGTGTTATAATTTTTGAGAAAATTGTGTTACAATCGATGACATAATGTATGAAATATATCAGGTTCAAACTGATTTTGCATTAGAAGTGTGGTTCAGTATAGTAAAGCTGCTACTTCAGAATCTGGTTTTATGTGTTCTTGCTCAGCTCTATCTTTCTGAATATCTAGAGAATATATAGTAAAACATTTACTCTTTATTGTGTCATCTGCTGGTAACCTTTAAAAATAGTTTGGAACCAAATCAGGGCCAACATTTTGTCAAACCTGATCTGGATTCAAACTGTTTCACACTATTTAATATGGCTGTCCTTAAATAACTTTTTCAAAAATATAACTGATTTTGAAAAAAATCAGCAGATGACTAAAAAGACTACCCCGTAGGCAAAGAGTTAATCTATTTATTATAATTAATAATACAAAAACTATTGACCTCTGCCTGCATGATCTTATTTTGTCTACTGATTTTTTAATAAAAATCTTTCCTGGAAACCAGAAGTTCTAGCCCGTGTTTGTGTACACACAACATAATTGAGCCGTGACATGTGAGTTCCAACAATGTGTCATTTTGACAAGAGTAGACTCAGACAGGCCTGTGCAGCCAAGCTTTAAGCTTTAGAAACGCCAAATGATGTTTGGTCAGTGGCCTAAGAGTCATAGAATATTCAAGCGACTAGAAACGGCTCTGATCAGACTGTGCGTATGCGCAGGCTGGTCTGAACCTTTGCTGGTCGTACATACCACATTGTGGGAAATCCCATGTTGCGGCTCGTATGTTTTGTCGGAGATGCTCTTCTGAGTACACACAACTTTTTGCTTTGTTCCATATAATATATGTAGAAAAATAAGTTTGGAGTCCATCAGGGTTCATACAGGCAATATTGTGTAAAATTCAAGGACTTCAGAAAGACAATCCTATATGATATTATGGTTTTAAAAGGACTACAAGTTTATGATAAAATACTGATTTACATGTTAAAATTCATCCGATATAACGAATACATTAGTGTCAGACCAAAAATAGTATAAAATTGTTGTGCCTTTCATTGGTGTAGCACATGCTGTACAAATAACGGCACAACAATTTTATACTGATTTATTTCACTATCCACAGTGATAAGTCCTACTGAAAATAGTATAATTCAAGTATTCTTTCAAGGTCTCAGGGTGATTTACAAGTACTTTTCCAGGCAAAATTTTCAGGACTTTTCAAGATAAATTTCAAGCACTTTTCAAGCCTGTGCCAATCCTGGTTTACTCTTCTCTGGGGGTCTGATCCATTATATACTTTGAGACACGAAAGGTTTCATTTTATATTCAGAAATGATTCAACTTTAATTAGGCCTTGTCGTGAGAAAACCTATCTTCATTATTTTCAATCATGTCAGCCTCAAACAACTCTGCTCAGATTCAGAGGCCAGATAGGGTATTTAAATTTTGCATTGAGTCAGTTTAGATATAGTGAATAACAAAGGCACTGAACAGACTGCCCTAAAGCATAGGCTGGTCTGAGTCTTTATTGTTCACATACAGTAAAACCTGTGTAAAACGGCCACACACAAAATGGCCATAAACTGGTTTGAAGACCAATTATCGCTTAATGCAGGTGAAAGTATTGCAGAAAGCTCCAAGGGGAGCATTCTGCAATACTTTCGACCTTCATTAAGCTACCATTTGTCATTAAGATCTTTGTTTGTCTATTTTTGAGTGGCTGTTTTACACAGGTTTTACTGTACAACAGTCAGGTTTACTTGTGTCAAGGCCCAATTGAAGTTTGATCTGTCTTTGTGCATAAGAGTTAATCCACTGGTCTATCATATTAGAACACATTGATAGTTGATCTGTCTTAGTGCATAAGAGTTAATCCACTGAACTATAAATTCATTTGATTCTATAGTAAGGATCATATTAGAACACATTGATAGTTGATCTGTCTTAGTGCATAAGTGTTAATCCACTGAACTATAAATTCATTTGATTCTATAGTAAGGATCATATTAGAACATATTGAACACATTGAAAGTTGATCTGTCTTAGTGCATTAGAGTTAATCCACTGATGTATAAATCCATTTGATCCAAAAGTTAGTTTCATATTAGAAAACAATGAAGTGTGGTCTGTCTTAGTGCATACTGGTAAATCCACTGATCTGTAAATATATTTTGAGTCTAAAGTACCATAGAACAATATGCATATGTAAAGTATGTAAAACTGTTTTAAATTCCGTAGCTTTTTGATGATGCCAGCCAATTGTACTCCCAAAAAAGGCTTTGAGGCCTGACTGTAACTGAAAATGCATCGAATGAATCGAAGGTCATAATCAGAGATCGTGGTAGAAGTATAGGTTCCACGTTTTGAAACCATGCAATGAATGTACATTGATAACGAAAATAGCAGCACTTGATATACTAGAAGTCAGAATAGTGTAAACAATCCATCCAGCACTCAGCTTATAAGGAGAATATGCCCTCTGGTAAGAACATAAAACAATCTCATATCCCATAACCTTTATCCTATCAAGGTTGATGGATAGAAATGATTAATTCTTTGTCTACTCTTCATATCCTATGTAAGCCTAGTAGTCTACACTTCATCTGATACTATAGCAAGGTTTTCACTTGCTGGTCTGTCCTTCACCGAGTTCCTCAAATCCTGAAGACAGTTTCCGACCCAGTTATCCCCCACCGTTGGGTCCTTCGCTGGGTTACTTGGCCACTTGGGTTTCCTCAGGTATGCTGCAATAAAAATAAAAGCATGGAATCATTTCATGCTGATAAACCTTGAGCTGTAGAGCCCAGATATATACTATGCACAATAAGTTTAGCAATTCTTATGTTTTGCATCTTTTTGTGCTCATCATTGTGCAATATCGAACAATTTCAATTGCAATGAAAAAAGTCAATAAGCAATGCTTATTAGATGCCCACCGCACAGTAAGGGTCAGTGAAAATACTTAGTTTTGGCAAGTGATAGTTCAAACCAGCAGACCTTAGTTTTGCAAAGAAGATTTCAGTAGAATCTGTGCAAATGATCTTTAAAGCTTGCAATCTGGAACATTTGTTAAGATCGAATACACAAAAATGTTCACACCTGAAAGTTCAATATATCAAAGATTATAATAGAAAATTAGCTTATATCAGAAAATTTTCTAAGTTTTCATAGCTGTCATTTTGTCAAAAAACTTTTTTTAACCAAACTCCTTCATGCATATGTTCTATGTGTCTATATTGTGAAGGCAAGTATCAAATTGTTCTATCAAAAGCTGTGGTACTCCTGAGTTGATCGGCCCATGAAGGAACTTTCTTAGCATATACAAAAGCCATATTAGGGGAAAATTGTCTAAGTTCTCTTAGCCATGATAGCTGTCATTTTGTCAAAATTCAATTCTTTAACCAAACTCCTTCATGCCTACGTTCAATGTGTTTACATTGTGAAGACATACATTTTGTAGTATTAAATTACTGAATCAAAAGCTATGGTAGGAGTTGATGGGCCCATGAAGGCACTATCTATGCATATACAAAAGCGATATTAGGGAAAAAATGTCTAAGTTCTCATAGCTGTAATTTTGTCAATTTTTTTTTTGAACCAAATTGTTCATGCATATGTTCAATGCATCTACATTGTAGAGGCAAAGTATCAAATTGCTGCATCAAAAGCTGTGGTAGGAGTTAATCGGCCCATAAAGCCACAGTAGCTAGCCCTATTAGAGAAAAATTGTCTAAGTTCTCATAGCTGTAATTTTGTCAAAATATTTTTTGAACCAAACTCCTTCATGCATATGTTCAATGCATCTACATTCTATAGGCAAAGCATCAAATTGCTCCATCAAAAACTATGGTAGGAGTTAATCGGCCCATGTAGGATTTTTTTTTGAACCAAACTCCTTCATGCATATGCTCAATGCGTCTAGGCAAAGTTTCAAATTGCTCCATCATAAGCTGTGGTAGGAGTTGAGAAAGGGCTGACCTCTTGGCTCTTGTTTGTGGTGTCTAGCTGTGAGTTTGTCACTTTCCCATTGGTATCCTGGGTCAGGTGTGGTACTTGATTGTATTGATTCCTGATCTTTGCACCCTTACTTACTTTGATCGGCCCATGAAGGCACTATCTATGCATATACATAAGTCCTATTAGGGAAAAATTGTCTTAAGTTCTCATAGCTGTCATTTTGTCAAAAATTATTTTTTTAACCAAACTCCTTCATGCATATGTTCAATGTGTCTACATTGGATAGGCAAAGAATCAAATTGCTCCATCAAAAGCTGTGGTAGGAGTTGATCGGCCCATGAAGGCACTTATCTATGCATATACAAAAGGGATATTAGGGGAAAATTGTCTAAGTTCTCATAGCTGTTACTTTGTCAAAAAATATTTTTTTAACCAAACTCCTTCATGCATATGTTCAATGTGTCTACATTGGATAGGCAAAGAATCAAATTGCTCCATCAACAGGGGTTTCATTAAGAGGAGGGAGGCGGGGATTTTCCCCTTCTACTCAGGCATGTTTCCCCTGCTACTTTTGATAAATTTGTATAGAGTCTATAGGCAAATACTGTCAAATCACCCGCCTACTTTGCCTTGATACCCGGATGCCAAAAAAGTTAATGAAACCCCTGATCAAAAGCTGTGGTAGGAGTTGATCGACCCATGTATGGACTATAATAGCAAAAGCATAAACCCCTATATAAAAAGTCATTTAGAATTACAAAGGGAAATAACTCTAATAAAATTGGCCCCTAGCCTTACTTTTTTGTTTAAAGTATTTGACTTGTATATATAAATATGTTTGCAAAGTTTGACGAAATACCGGGGATGACTCTTCAAGATATTAAGGAAACAAAACGTTACGGACTGACTGACACTTGGAAGAACACAAGGACGGACAACATGAAAACAGTATAATGTCAAGAACAGGATCTTAGCAAATGAAACCACAAATTTACAGACGCCATCCTTTTAATATGCATTTGGGGAGATCAAGAATTGCAGGAGGGGTCAGTGAGCAAAATTCACATCCGTTGTAATTAATGTTAAAATGATAAGCAGTTGATATTTTGATCGGTGGTCTCATTTACATCTTCCTCATGCATCATACGCCTATAAAACTTTTGGTTATGTGACAGATGTGATAGCGATTTCATGCAAAAAAATCAGCTGCCATCTGAATGACGTTATAAAGTAGTAATCATTTGATTAATTTCTAATGTTAATTGGTGTTTCAATTCAACAGACAATCAGTTTACAAAGATATCATAGGCTTAAAATGTAACTCATCTTATGGTTGATTAGGCTACTGGACTCAAACCCACATCTTTTGAGTGCTACGGACAGCCATTTATCCATTAGGCTATCTAGGAATTATGTGTGTTTTTTTTTTCATTCAGAAAAGTAATTGTATCGCAATCTAAGCACACTTTTTATGAAGATTCCCAAAGATTGGGTGAAAGGTAATTGAAATTCATTTGTCCTGGGTCAATGTAGACAAATAATAACTTTTCATATTTTCAGGTAGTTTTGAATATAATTCACTAATGCACCACTGTCCACAGTAGATCTCACATTGATGTTACGCCTCCCCAAATGATCAAATTGATCAGCGAGTAAAATATGTGACTTATTTATAAACATGTACTCACTTTGAGAGTGCTTCAAACTTCAAAAGCGTTTAAGCCACACGGTGGCTTAGGTTGCTGTCCATTCTATGGTGGTGGTTCTGATGTTGCATTTTTGTTAATGTACTTCTCAATTCCCATTGTTTGTGGGGTTCTGTGTCTTTGTTTTGGTATGCAATATTTTGTGTCCATTCAAGTTTTGCAATCATCTTGAAAAGGAAGAGAAAGCTGGTTCGTTTGCTCTTATTGTCCTACAGATGTTACTGTAAATGTTCTGTGTCATTTCCTCCCAGTGCCGTGGGTTGGTCTGCAGTGTGTGATTGTGGTATATACTGATCATCCTCCCTTACTTTTTATGCCAAGCAGAAGTCTAAAATATTAATTTGAGGGGGATGAATTAGTAAAATTCTCATTAAGGCAGATTCTGGATCTGCCTCAAGTTTGTTTTGTTAAATGAGCCGTGACATGAGATTTACAACAATGTGGTATGTGCGACAAGCAAAGGCTCAGACCAGCCTGCGCATATGCGCAGACTGATCAGAGCCTTTGCTAGTTGCTTAAATATTCTTTGACTGTTAGGCTACTGACCGAACATCATTGAGTTCCTAAGCTTAAAAGGAGGCTGCACAGGCTTGTCTGAGTCTACATTTGTCAAAATGCCACATTGTTGGAAATCACATGTAACGGCTCAAATATTGTATTTCTGTAAGATCAATTTTATCTTACAAACAGTGAAGATCTGGATGAAATGGGCCTCAACGCGAGAAAACCTGTCTTTGAGGTTTCGGAAATGGTCATACCCAAACCAACCTGCTCAGCTACAGAGACTACCTTGAAAATTGAAATTTCGCTAGTATCAAGTTTGTATATGATACTTTTGCTCCGGTATTCAGTTTAATTTACTGTTGAGTCCTTATCCTTGCTTTATCTCCTTGTTATATCTTGATTTATATGTTTTAGGAGATGATGCATTGATAAGTTAGGGGTCTTTCATGCAAACCAAATATCTATGTGTCTTGATCCACATCTGAATTAAGGGTGAGGTTGGCGCCGTTAAACCGGTTTAAGCCCTCCAGTAAAATATTTTACTGACCGTTCCAAGGTGGTACTTCTTTTGTGGATCTTTTATGTTTTTGTTCTGTCTTGTGTTTGCTATGTTTTGTGCGCGTCTGTTTATATGTGCTTTGTGGTCACCTGCTGGGAAAGGGCTGACCTCTTGGCTCTCGTTTGTGGTGTCTTCTGTGAGTTTGTCACTTTCCCATTGGTATCCTGGGTCAGGTGTGGTACTTGATTGTATCGATTCCTGATCTTTGCACCATTACTTACTTTTTTTCAAATAAGCGAATAACAAAGGCGCTGATCAGACTCTGGTCTGCGCCTTTGTTGTTCGCAAACCACCGAAGACAGGTTTTCTCACATCGCGGCCTAAATGGAACATACTCATTTAGGGACTTCTGGTCTTCAAACGGTTCATTCTCATTGGGATTTGACAAGATAAAAATATAAACTTTTGTAAACTTACAGTTATCTCCCTTCTCTGTAGCATTTAATTCATGGTTCAGTTGTTCTGCTTTGTGAACTTGCAGCAATCAGTCTTGGGCTTGATCGCACTAATATTTAGTTCATGGTGAACAGTTGTTCTATTCACAACAATCCACTTTAGACTTATCACCTCTCTGTAGTATTTAGTTCATTGTTCACAGTTGTTCTATTTACAGCATAAGGTCTAGACTTATTTCTCCTCTCTGTAGTATTTAGTTCATTGTTCACAGTTGTTCTATTTACAGCATAAGGTCTAGACTTATTTCTCCTCTCTGTAGTATTTAGTTCATTGTTCACAGTTGTTCTATTTACAGCATAAGGTCTAGACTTATTTCTCCTCTCTGTAGTATTTAGTTCATTGTTCACAGTTGTTCTATTTACAGCATTAGGTCTAGACTTATTTCTCCTCTCTGTAGTATTTAGTTCATTGTTCACAGTTGTTCTATTTACAGCATAAGGTCTAGACTTATTTCTCCTCTCTGTAGTATTTAGTTCATTGTTCACAGTTGTTCTATTTACAGCATAAGGTCTAGACTTATTTCTCCTCTCTGTAGTATTTAGTTCATTGTTCACAGTTGTTCTATTTACAGCATAAGGTCTAGACTTATTTCTCCTCTCTGTAGTATTTAGTTCATTGTTCACAGTTGTTCTATTTACAGCATAAGGTCTAGACTTATTTCTCCTCTCTGTAGTATTTAGTTCATTGTTCACAGTTGTTCTATTTACAGCATAAGGTCTAGACTTATTTCTCCTCTCTGTAGTATTTAGTTCATTGTTCACAGTTGTTCTATTTACAGCATAAGGTCTAGACTTATTTCTCCTCTCTGTAGTATTTAGTTCATTGTTCACAGTTGTTCTATTTACAGCATAAGGTCTAGACTTATTTCTCCTCTCTGTAGTATTTAGTTCATTGTTCACAGTTGTTCTATTTACAGCATAAGGTCTAGACTTATTTCACCTCTCTGTTGTATTTAGTTCATTGTTCACAGTTGTTCTATTTACAGCATAAGGTCTAGACTTATTTCTCCTCTCTTTAGTATTTAGTTCATGGCTCACAGTTCTAATTGTGAACTTACTAGCAATCAATTTTAGACTTATAGTATTTAGTTCATTGTTCACAGTTGTTCCGTTTTGTGAGTTTAAAGCAAACAGTTATTGACTTTTTCACTCTGTAGTGTTTAGTTCATGGTCCACAGTGATTCTGTTCAATTTGTGAACTTTCAACAATCAGTTCTAGACTTGATCTCTCTGTATTTAGTTCATGGTTCACAGTCTTTCTGTTTTGTGAGTTTGCAGCAATCGGTTCTAGACTTGTTCTCTATGTAGCATTTAGCTCATGGTTCACAGTTGTTCTTTTTTGTGAACTTACAGCAATCAGTTCCAAACTCATTATTTTTGTTCTCCTCACTGTGGTTTAGTTCATGGTTTGTAGCTGTTCTGCTCTACAAAGTTCCAAAACAGGTTACAATACATCCCACTGCATCAAATTCTCAACTGAACCCTACAGATCCATTATCCTGATTCAGAAATACAACAACCTAATCTAACTGTGGGTGCAAAGATAAGCGAGTTTGAAAATCGACTGAATGGTTTAAAGTTAAATGATCTCCATCAGGAAAACAAATATAGAGGTTTTCCTGATGATTGAACAGGTATGAGCATTCCAAAGCAGTCAAACCATTGCCTGATTTGAAACAACTGCACTGTCAATGTACTCAGTTAACTTGCTACAGGCTTTAGCTCTGTAACTGTTACCTCTGGATGCAGAGGACTTCTATCAGACATTGGGCCTGAAGCTCTGCTGTATAAATGATACAAGAGGCTCTGCTAAAGAAGCACTTGGCAGCTCAATTAGTTCTAAAGCCCAAGTGAGTTTGGTCAAAGCAGAAGCAAATTAAAGAAACATTATGAAATATCTAATTAAATACATGAGTAAGAAGAGAAAAGCAAATTTGAAGAAGTTTTTCTGAAGATGTAACATTTAAGAACATTAACCTAACCACACTTTTAATCTGTTACACATATACATGGCTGCATATTACTGCTCATGGACATAAACACTGAAACAATATATTGTGGAGACATATATATTATTACAGTATTAGTAACTTGCTTCAGGCTATAGCTCTTCAACTATTTCCTCTGAATTTTAAGGAATTCAACCCAGCTAGAAAATCCAAGCCTGCTGGATGAAAGATATAAGTAACTCTGCCAAAGAGGCACTAGACAACCTACATATTTCTATGGTCCCAGTGAATTGAAGGAATTCTGACTGGAAAATCCAAGCCTGTTGTATTAAAGATACAAGCAGCTCTGCTGTAGAGGCACTAGACAACCTGCATATGTCTATGGCCCAAGTGAGTTGAGCAAACCTTAAGAAAATAAAAGAAAACTTAAGATTTAATTACAGAGTAGGTGCAGAAAAGCAAATATGAAGCTTTTGTTTGTCTTGATTCTTTACATCACAATCAACATTTTTTCAGTCATGTTGGACGAGTCTTCCTTGGTTGAACCAGTACTAGGCAGTGGATAATGTTGCTCAAAGACACAGCACAGTGACACCTCCCACAGTGAGACAGACTAAAAATCCTATGTTCCCAAGTCATATCATAGCCACTGTGCTCCCAAAATACTCAGGTGAAAACACAAGGCACTAGACAACCTGCATATGTCTAGGGCCCAGTGATTTGAAGGAATTCTATCTGTCTGAAAATCCAAGCCTGCTGTATTAAAGATACAAGCAGCTCTGCTACAAAGGCACTAGACAACCTGCATATGTCTAGGGCCCAGTGAGTTGGATGAGTTCTATCTGTCTGAAAAATCCAAGCCTGCTGTATTAAAGATACAAGCAGCTCTGCTACAAAGGCACTAGACAGCCTGCATATGTCTAGGGCCCAGTGAGTTGAAGGAATTCTATCTGTCTGGAAAATCTAAGCCTGCTGTATTAAAAATACAAGCAGCTCTGCTGTAGAGACACTAGACAACCAGCATATGTCTAGGGCCCAGTGAGTTGAAGGAATTCTATTTGTCTGGAAAATCCAATCCTGCTGTATTAAAGATACAAGCAGCTCTGCTACAAAGGCACTAGACAACCTGCATATGTCTAGGGCCCAGTGAGTTGAAGGAATTCTATCTGTCTAGAAAATCCAAGCCTGCTGTATTAAAGATACAAGCAGCTCTGCTACAAAGGCACTAGACAACCTGCATATGTCTAGGGCCCAGTGATTTGAAGGAATTCTATCTGTCTGGAAAATCCAAGCCTGCTGTATGAAAAATACAAGCAGCTCTGCTACAAAGGCACTAGACAACCTGCATATGTCAAGGGCCCAGTGAATTGAAGGAATTCTATCTGTCTGGAAAATCCAAGACTGCTGTATTAAAGATACAAGCAGTTCCGCTGTAGAGGCACTAGACAACCTGCATATGTCTATGGCCCAAGTGAGTTGAGCAAACCTTAAGAAAATAAAAGAAAACTTAAGATTCAATTAAAGAGTAGGAGCAGAAAAGCAAATATGAAGCTTTTGTTTGTCTTGATTCTTTACATCACAGCCAACAATTTTTCAGTCATGTTGGGCATTTTCTTCCTTGGTTGAACCAGTACTTGGCAGTGGATAATGTTGCTCAAAGACACAACACAGTGACACCTCCCACAGTGAGACAAACTAGAAATCCTATATTCCACAGTCAAATCAGAGCCACTGCGCTCCCCAAATATTAAGGTGAAAACAGCAAAGATAAGTAACCTTACCACACTCAGTCAGTCAAACATATACATGGTTGAACCGTTTTGCTCTGGATATTATCACATGAGATCACACTATAACATTTTATTGTGGAGTTATAAAATACCACAGTATGATTAATGTGAAAAATATCCAAAATGTCAAAACTGCCCAGTCATGTTCTCAGTTAACAACTAAGTTGCTTCAGGCTATAGCTCTTTAACTGTTGCCTCTGAATTTGAAGGGATTCTGTCTGACTGGAAAATCCAATGCTGGATTAAAGATACAAGCAGCTCTGCTATAAAGGCACTAGACAACCTGCATATGTCTAGGGCCCAGTGAGTTGAAGGTTTTCTATCTGTCTGGAAAATCCAAGCCTGCTGTATTAAAGATACAAGCAGCTCTGCTACAAAGGCACTAGACAACCTGCATATGTCTAGGGCCCAGTGAGTTGAAGGATTTTTATCTGTCTGGAAAATCCAAGCCTGCTGTATTAAAGATACAAGCAGCTCTTCTACAAAGGCACTAGACAACCTGCATATGTCTAAGGCCCAGTGAATTGAAGGAATTCTATCTGTCTGGAAAATCCAAGACTGCTGTATTAAAGATAAAAGCAGCTCTGCTGTAGAGACACTAGACAACCAGCATTTGTCTATCGCCCAAGTGAGTTGAGCAAACCTTAAGAAAATAAAAGAAAACTTAAGATTCAATTAAAGAGTAGGAGCAGAAAAGTAAATATGAAGCTTTTGTTTGTCTTGATTCTTAACATCACAGTCAACATTTTTCAGTCATGTTGGACTTGTCTTCCTTGGTTGAACCAGTACTTTTGCTCAAAGACACAACACAGTGACACCTCCCACAGTGAGACAGACTAGAAATCCTATGTTCCCCAGTCAAATCAGACCCACTGCGCTCCCCAAAAACTAAGGTGAAAACAGCAAAGATAAATAACCTTACCACACTCAGTCAGTCAAACATATACATGGTTGAACCTTTTTGCTCATGGATATTATCACATGAGATCACACTATAACATTTTATTGTGGAGTTATAAAATACCACAGTATGATTAATGTGAAAAATATCCAATATGTCAAAACTGCCCAGTCATGTTCTCAGTTAACAACTAAGTTGCTTCAGGCTATAGCTCTTTAACTGTTGCCTCTGAATTTGAAAGGATTCTGTCTGACTGGAAAATCCAAGCCTGCTGTAATATTAAAGATACAAGCAGCTCTGCTATAAAGGCACTAGACAACCTGCATATGTCTAGAGCCCAGTGAGTTGAAGGAATTCTATCTGTCTGGAAAATCCAAGCCTGATGTAATAAAGATACAAGCAGCTCTGCTACAAAGGCACTAGACAACCTGCATATGTCTAGGGCCCAGTGATTTGAAGGAATTCTATCTGTCTGGAAAATCCAAGCCTGCTGTATTAAAGATACAAGCAGCTCTGCTACAAAGGCACTAGATAACCTGCATATGTCTAGGGCCCAGTGAGCTGAAGGAATTCTATCTGTCTGGAAAATCCAAGCCTGCTGTATTAAAAATACAAGCCGCTCTGCTATAGAGACACTAGACAACCAGCATATGTCTAGGGCCCAGTGAGTTGAAAGAATTCTATCTGTCTGGAAAATCCAAGCCTGCTGTATTCAAGATACAAGCAGCTCTGCTGTAGAGACACTAGACAACCTGCATATGTCTAGGGCCCAGTGAGTTGAAGGAATTCTATCTGTCTGGAAAATCCAAGCCTGCTGTATTAAAGATACAAGCAGCTCTGCTGTAGAAACACTAGACAACCTGCATATGTCTAGGGCCCAGTGAGTTGAAGGAATTCTATCTGTCTGGAAAATCCAAGCCTGCTGTATTAAAGATAAGTGGGATCAGACAAGTGATGACAATGAGGAAGCCTATTGCACTCAAAATGACCCACACTCCAATGAGATAAGTCCATTCTGAAAGCAATAGGTAAAAGGGGATCAGACAAGTGATGACAATGAGGAAGCCTATTGCACTCAAAATGACCCACACTCCAATGAGATAAGTCCATTCTGAGAGCAATAGGTAAAAGGGGATCAGACAAGTGAAGACCATGAGGAAGCCTATTGCACTCAAAATGACCAACTCTCCAATGAGATAAGTCCATTCTGAGAGCAATAGGTAAAAGGGGATCAGACAAGTGATGACCATGAGGAAGCCTATTGCACTCAAAATGACCAACATTCCAATGAGATAAGTCCATTCTGAAAGCAATAGGTAAAAGGGGATCAGACAAGTGATGACCATGAGGAAGCCTATTGCACTCAAAATGACCATTACTCCAATGAGATAAGTCCATTCGGAGAGCAATAGGTAAAAGGGGATCAGACAAGTGATGACCATGAGGTAGCCTATTGCACTCAAAATGACCAACACTCCAATGAGATAAGTCCATTCGGAGAGCAATAGGTAAACGGGGATCAGACAAGTGACGACCATGAGGAAGCCTATTGCACTCAAAATGACCAACACTCCAATGAGATAAGTCCATTCAGAGAGCAATAGGTAAAAGGGGATCAGACAAGTGATGACCATGAGGAATCCTATTGCACTCAAAATGACCATCACTCCAATGAGATAAGTCCATTCTGAGAGCAATAGGTAAAAGGGGATAAGACAAGTGATGACCATGAGGAAGCCTATTGCACTCAAAATGACCAACACTCCAATGAGATAAGTCCATTCTGACAGCAATAGGTAAAAGGGGATCAGACAAGTGATGACCATGAGGAAGCATATTGCACTCAAAATGACCAACACTCCAATGAGATAAGTCCATTCTGAGAGCAATTGGTAAAAGGGGATCAGACAATTGATGACTATGAGAAAGCCTGTTGCACTCAAAATGACCAACAGTTAAATAAGATAAGTCCATTATGAGTACAACAGGTGAAAACAAAACTACTGAAAGAAATGGATCTGCAGGATCTAGTTGACACCCAACTGCAATAGACGACACAGGTTCCCTGAATGGTTCTTTTCCAAGGGGCTGTTCCACGTTAGCTGGATCTGAAAAGACAATAAAATAAATGTACAGAGGTTTTCCATAACCAAACTTTGACCTCACACAAGACACAAAGTAAATAGATACACCATGATTTAATGACTTTTAAATATTTGAGACAGTGGCTAAGTGGTAGAATGCTGGACTCAAGACTGAGGGGTTGTAAGTATGTAAGTAAGTAAGTAAAGTCTTTATTTAACGAGGGTAACAACATTTAGCAAACAATGGTACTAATCTTCCATGAGGCCCTCACATATGATACAAATATATGTTACAATAATATACAATTTTTTACAAAAATAAATAGGTCAATCAAAAAAAATACAGTAAAATGATGCATAGAATAACAAAAGTTCATAATAATGACGATTTTTGTAATAAGTATATATGAAGAAATGGTAGCAAGAGAAACCTCAACATTTCACAATATTTTAATGCTGAATATATCTTCAAATTCATCCAATGAATTAGGAAATAAGAATCAGCACACCACAGGTAGTCTATACACTGCACATCTGTAAAGAGTTTTAGAATTTAGTTTCCATTTTTTGTATTACAATTCAAAATTTCTATACTTTATAGTAATGTTGCAATCTTGAGACTGCACATGATAAGAGAAGAGTGACATAGACTGGTAAAGCGGATACCTTTCGGTATTACGTGAATATGGATGACTGAAGGAAAGTAACTCTTTCATATTGACATGGGTAAAAGTTCAAAATTTCCAAAATCCTGAACTTTTGAAATTCAAATTTTAAAACTTGCAGTATGTCTTCAAAGTTTTGTTGTGTCCTTGAGCAAGAAAAATTAATTATTGATTAGTACTGGTTCAACCCAGGAAGACTCATCCCAAAATAACTGAAAAATATTGACTGGGGTGTAAAGAATCAAATCAAACAAATGACTTTTTCAGGTTTTAGCCTAAATCATTTGCCAAAAATCATTAAAATTCAGACTAGAATTTTTCCACAATACAAGTGGCAAATTTTGAAGCCAGTCTGTGAATGATATACCTGTACTAATTTATGAAACCTTTGTATAATAATGGATTGATGCAATAAATAGAGGATATTTACTTGTTTGAGGTGAATACCAAATATATTTCATCGAGTGCGGTGAAAAAAATAAGTATTTTTCACGAGTGCGTATTTTTTTATTTTATTTATACTCAACGGAAATACAGAAAAGCACAAACTAACTTTTTCCTTGGCTGTTTCTCGTTCGATTTGACTTTTGCAGTGTGTTTATTGGGTATAACATTGGGTGTAAACATAGTTTGCACCTAGAAAATGGTTTAGAATCATATTTTAACGAATGATACGCAAGAAATCAGAATTTAAAGAAAGTCTATTGAGTGTGCTATAAGGTAGGCTTCACGTGCAAACTTGGGCTACGCCAGGTCAAACAGTGACGTCATTATGTTTGATGTTGACGTCACAACATGCGTAGCGATATTTCTGACAAATATCCTTCAATCAAAACCTTTGATGAAAAATCCCAGCCCCAAAATTGCCAAGAAATCCTCGTTTCGCTACAGTGAAAATATAAATTGTATCAGTCACTATTGAAAAAATACGATATTTTTTCGCTGTGGAAAAATACCAATTTTAATCACATTTGATATGCATTGAATTCACTGCTTGTGATAAAATAAACTTGGGATAGTCCATGGTTTCAGGTTATAGATTAAAAACAATAGTGTATTTTTGTCTGCAGCCTTTATTTTACTTTACCCTGGGTCTTCACTCCTTGTAAAAGTAGTCATTTAGGGGTTTATCGTATACGAAGGGTTAAACTGGCCAACTTTTTTCAGCGATATACATCTTTGAAAACGTGGACCAACAAATCGACAACTCTGGACTATTATTGATTGACAAACTATAGTACGTGCCTTGATATCAGTTTTTAAAGACTCATGCATAATAAAAATGGAAACATGTAGTTTGCCATTTGTTTGTAATGGGAACTCCCCAGGTGAAAATGAAACTGATATATCAGTGTAATTACTCCGTAATATCAGTGTTTGGGTGATATATTTAGCTTTTGACTGATATTTTGAAAAATTCAGTGTAATTTTGGTGGATTATCAGTCCCAGTGATATTACGGTGTATAAACTCTGGCTGTAAAGTTTTTAGAACTAAATTTTTGCTATAACTTTTTTATCTTAAATTTTAGCAAATTGTGTTCGCGATGAAAGTTGTATAGGAGACTTTCCGCCACCTTCTCCAAATGGTCTGGTGCTTGCTGCTCAAACGGATCTTTGTGTACATAGATGAAAATTTTGAAATAAATTGAATTCATCCTAAATTTCTAAGTCTTTTATTGACAGGTAAAATTTTTTATAGGCGTGACAGAGAGGGGTAGTATCAAAAAATATTTGTAAGCTGTGCATATCCTGTTTATTCAAAGGTTCTGCACATCGTAAAACTGCCGTTAACATGCTCAGAATTTACCATGCATATGCAGAATCAACTTTAAGCACGCTCATTTGTAGGAACAAAGGGACGTGCAATTGTATGCTCTTATGCCCATTCTATGAATGAACGTTTTTTAGACAACCCACTAGCTTAACGCACAAGCAAATATTAGGCCTGATTTCCATCATATTTGAACAAGCCATCCATCGCTTTAGTAATTGAATATGGGTGGCGCAATTTAACTTTTTTGACTGGCATCTTGGACTTGGTTTATTTGCGCTTTGCTCAAAATGTACAAAGAGTGCATCTAAGCATAGAGGAATTGCCAGCATCTTGGGTGGTGAAACTGTTTGGAGAAGTTGGTGGAGGTGTTCCTGAATACTTTTCATCTGGAGAATTTTTTTCAGTAAATGATGTAGTAAAAGTTATGAGAAAACAGTTCTAACAAGTTTGGCAAGTGTTTTTTAAAAGTAATGGTTCAAACCAGCAGACCCTATTTTTGAAAAAAAGATTTCAGTAGAATCTGTGAAAACAAGATTTCAGTAGAATCTGTGCAAATGATCTTAAAGCTTGCAATCTGGAACATTTGGTTAAGATAAAATACACAAAATTATTCACACCTGAAAGCTCTATATAGCCTTGTTAGGGGAAATTGTCTTAAGTTCTAACAGCTGTCATTTTGTCAAAAATTATTTTTTCCAAACCAAACTTCTTCATGCATGTGTTTAATACGTCTATATTGTAGCTGCAAAATATCAAATTGCTCCATCAAAAGCTGTGGTAGGAGTGGATCGGCCCATAAAGGCACTATCATGCATATACAAAAGCCATATAAGTGAAAAATTGTCTAAGTTCTCACAGCTGTCATTTTGTCAAAAAATATTTATTCCAAACCAAACTCCTTCATGCATATGTTCAATGTGTCTTTATTGAATAGGCAAAGTATCAAATTGCTCCATCAAAAGCTGTGGTAGGAGTTGATCGGCCCATGAAGGCACCATCTATGCATAAATACAAAAGCCCTATTAGGGAAAAATTGTCTAAGTTCTCACAGCTGTATTTTGTTAAAAATTATTTTTTCTGAACCAAACTCCTTCATGCATATGTTCAATGTGTTAACATAGTATAGGCAAAGTATCAAATTGTTCCATTCAAAGCTGTGGTAGAAGTTGATAGGCCCATAGAGGCACCATCAATGCCTATACAAAAGCCTTAATAGGGAAAAAATGTCTAAGTTCTCACAGCTGTAATTTTGTTAAAAATATTTTTTCTGAACCAAACTCCTTCATGCATATGTTCAATGTGTCGACATTGTATAGGAAAAGTATCAAATTGTTCCATCAAAAGCTGTGGTAGGAGTTGATCGGCCCATGTATGGCCTATAATAGCTAGCATAAGCATAAAACCCTATACAAAAAGCCATTTAGAACGACAAAGGGAAATAACTCTAATAGAATTGGCCCCTAGCCCTTACTTTTTTGTTTAAAGTATTTGTCTTGCATATATGAACATGTTTGCAAGGTTTGATGAAAATCCAGCAATGACTCTTGAAGATATTAGGGAAACAAAGCGTTACGGACGCACGCACACACGCACGCACGGACGCACGCACGGACAACGTGAAAACAGTATACCCACCACAAACAAAGTTTACGGGGGGTATAATAAGATGACTAAAAAAATAGTTTTCAGTGGTAATTAAAAAAAAACTATCAGATTCTGTACAATTTCAATATCTGACTTCAACCAGACCCAGATTCTAGGGGTGTGTGTAAGGTCAAAGTGTTTGAAAAAATTGAATTTTGAACTTTTGACCCCATCCCCAGGTGGGGATGGGATCCTAGGGTAGGTGTTTGCCGGTGTAACAGTTTATCTTGCCCCCCTGGACAGCTTGCCCCCCGGGGGGCAAGCTGTCCCGGGATATCTTGCCCCCCACCCTGATTATCTTCACCCCCGGGGGGCAAGCTGTCCAGGCCGGTTTATCTTGCCCCCCGCCAACACAAGTAAAAATATATGTATGTTATTTTGTTATTTTTCTGTATCATTTTAATGAATTCAGGTCATATACAAGTCTTAAAGTGAGAAATTGGTGCCTGTGGGGTTAATATTGGTAAAACTTTAACATCTTCTTGAATGAAAATATCAAGATTAAGTGATTTTAAGCTTAATTATTTTGCTAATACTAATTATTTTAAACTATCTGAATGTGATGATGTATCAATTGTAAACATATTTCAAGTCAAATTCAGCTGTTTTCTTTGTCGTATTGTTCTGTATGCTTAGTTGCAGGGGTGGGGGGTAAGCTGTCCAGGCCAGTTTATCTTGCCCCCCCCCACCCTCTTGGGTATCAAAGTAAAATTATTTTGCTAATTCTACTTATTTTAAACTATCTGAATGTGAAGATGTATCAATTATAAACATAATTCAAGTGAAATTCAGCTGTTTTCTTTGTAGGTTTGTTCCGTATACTTAGTTACAGGGGTGGGGGTAAGCTGTCCAGACCAGTATATCTTGCCCCCCACCCACTTGGGTATCAAAGTAAAATTATTATGCTAATTCTACTTATTTCAAACTTTCTGAATGTGAAGATGTATCAATTATAAACATAATTCAAGTGAAATTCAGCTGTTTTCTTTGTCAGATTGTTCTGTATATTTAGTTGCAGGGGTGGGGGGTAAGCTGTCCAGGCCAGTTTATCTTGCCCCCCACCCACTTGGGTATCAAAGTAAAATTATTTTGCTAAGTTTTCCCATTTTAAACTATCTGAATGTGATGATGTATCAATTATAAACATAATTCAAGTCAAATTCAGCTGTTTTCTATGTCGGATTGTTCTGTATGCTTAGTTGCATGGGTGGGGGGTAAGCTGTCCAGGCCAGTTTATCTTGCCCCCCCCCCCCACCCACCTGGGTATTAAAGTTAAAGTATTGTGCCTATTCTTCTTATTTTAAACTATCTGAATATGAAGATGTATAAAAAATAAACATAATTCAAGTCAAATTCAGCTGTTTTCTTTGTCAGATTGTTCTGTATGCTTAGTTGCAGGGGTGGGGGGTAAGCTGTCCAGGCCAGTTTATCTTGACCCCCACCAACCTGAGTATCCAAGTAAAAATTTTTTGCTAAGTTTTCTCATTTTAAACTATCTGAATGTGATGATGTATCAATTTAAAACATAATTCAAGTGAAAGTCAGCTGTTTTCTTTGTAGGATTGTTCCTTTTACTTAGATACAGGGGTGGGGGGTAAGCTGTCCAGGCCAGTTTATCTTGACCCCCACCCACTTGGGTATCAAAGTAAAACTATTTTGCTAAGTTTTCACATTTTAAACTATCTGAATGTGATGATGTATCAATTATTAACATAATTCAAGTGAAATTCAGCTGTTTTCTTTGTCGGATTGTTCCGTATACTTAGTTACAGGGGTGGGGGGTAAGCTGTCCAGGCCAGTTTATCTTGACCCCCACCCACCTGAGTATCCAAGTAAAATTTATTTTGCTAAGTTTTCTCATTTTTAACTATCTGAATGTGATGATGTATCAATTATAAACATAATTCAAGTGAAATTCAGCTGTTTTCTTTGTGGGATTGTTCCGTATACTTAGTTACAGGGGTGGGGGTAAGCTGTCCAGGCCAGTTTATCTTGACCCCCACCCACCTAGGTCAAAGTAAAATCATTTTGCTAAGTTTCCTCAATTTAAACTATCTGAATGTGATGATGTATCAATTATAAACATAATTCAAGTCAAATTCAGCTGTTTTCTTTGTCGGATTGTTCTGTATGCTTAGTTGCAGGGGTGGGGGGTAAGCTGTCCAGGCCAGTTTATCTTGACCCCCACCAACCTGAGTATCCAAGTAAAAATTTTTTGCTAAGTTTTCTCATTTTAAACTATCTGAATGTGATGATGTATCAATTTAAAACATAATTCAAGTGAAAGTCAGCTGTTTTCTTTGTAGGATTGTTCCTTTTACTTAGATACAGGGGTGGGGGGTAAGCTGTCCAGGCCAGTTTATCTTGACCCCCACCCACCTGAGTATCAAAGTAAAATTATTTTGCTAAGTTTTCTCATTTAAACTATCTGAATGTGATGATGTATCAATTATAAACATAATTCAAGTGAAATTCAGCTGTTTTCTTTGTCGGATTGCTCCGTATACTTAGTTACAGGGGTGGGGGGTAACCTGTCCAGGCCAGTTTATCTTGACCCCCACCCACCTGAGTATCAAAGTAAAATTATTTTGCTAAGTTTTCTCATTTAAACTATCTGAATGTGATGATGTATCAATTATAAACATAATTTAAGTCAAATTCAGCTGTTTTCTTTGTCGGATTGTTCTGTATGCTTAGTTGCAGGGGTGGGGGGTAAGCTGTCCAGGCCAGTTTATCTTACCCCCCACCCACCTGGGTATCAAAGTAAAAGTATTGTGCCTATTCTTCTTATTTTAGATTATCTGAATGTGAAGATGTATCAATAATAAACATAATTCAAGTCAAATTCAGCTGATTTCTTTGTCAGATTGTTCTGTATGCTTAGTTGCAGGGGTTGGGGTAAGCTGTCCAGGCCAGTTTATCTTGCCCCCCACCCACTTGGGTATCAAAGTAAAATTATTTTGCTAATTCTACTTATTTTAATCTATCTGATTGTGAAGATGTATCAATCTAAAACATAATTCAAGTCAAATTCAACTGTGTTCTTTGTCAGATTGTTCTGTAAACTTAGTTACAGGGGTGGGGGGGGGGGGGTAAGCTGTCCAGGCCTGTTTAGCTTGACCCCCACCCACCTGAGTATCAAAGTAAAATTATTTTGCTAAGTTTTCTTATTTTAAACTATCTGAATGTGATGATGTATCAATTATAAACATAATTCATGTGAAATTAGGCTGTTTGCTTTGTCGGATTGTTCTGTATGCTTAGTTGCAGGGGTGGGGGGTAAGCTGTCCAGGCCAGTTTATCTTGCCCCCCCACCCACCTGGTTAACAAAGTAAAAGTATTGTGCCTAAAATACTTATTTTAAACTATCTGATTGTGAAGATGTATCAATTTAAAACATAATTCAAGTGAAATTCAGCTGTTTTCTTTGTAGGATTGTTCTGTATACTTAGTTACAGGGGTGGGGGGTAAGCTGTCCAGGCCAGTTTATCTTCTGAGTATCAAAGTAAAATTATTTTGCTAATTCTACTTATTTTAATCTATCTGATTGTGAAGATGTATCAATTATAAACATAATTCAAGTCAAATTCAGCTGTGTTCTTTGTCAGATTGTTCTGTAAACTTAGTTACAGGGGTGGGGGGTAAGCTGTCCAGGCCTGTTTAGCTTGACCCCCACCCACCTGAGTATCGAAGTAAAATTATTTTGCTAAGTTTTCTTATTTTAAACTATCTGAATGTGATGATGTATCAATTATAAACATAATTCAAGTGAAATTAGGCTGTTTGCTTTGTCGGATTGTTCTGTATGCTTAGTTGCAGGGGTGGGGGGTAAGCTGTCCAGGCCAGTTTATCTTGCCCCCCCACCCACCTGGTTATCAAAGTAAAAGTATTGTGCCTAAAATACTTATTTTAAACTATCTGATTGTGAAGATGTATCAATTTAAAACATAATTCAAGTGAAATTCAGCTGTTTTCTTTGTAGGATTGTTCCGTATACTTAGTTACAGGGGTGGGGGGTAAGCTGTCCAGGCCAGTTTATCTTCCGAGTATCAAAGTAAAATTATTTTGCTAAGTTTTCTCATTTAAAACTATCTGAATGTGATGATGTATCAATTTAAAACATTATTCAAGTGAAATTCAGCTGTTTTCTTTGTCGGATTATTCCGTATACTTAGTTACAGGGGTGGGGGGTAAGCTGTCCAGGCCAGTTTATCTTGACCCCCACCCACCTGAGTATCCAAGTAAAATTATTTTGCTAGGTTTTCTCATTTAAACTAACTGAATGTGATGATGTATCAATTTAAAACATAATTCAAGTGAAATTCAGCTGTTTTCTTTGTAGGATTGTTCCTTTTACTTAGATACAAGGGTGGGGGGGTAAGCTGTCCAGGCCATTTTATCTTGACCCCCACCCACCTGAGTATCAAAGTAAAATTATTTTGCTAAGTTTTCTCATTTAAACTAACTGAATGTGATGATGTATCAATTATAAACATAATTTAAGTCAAATTCAGCAGTTTTCTTTGTCAGATTGTTCTGTATGCTTAGTTGTAGGGGTGGGGGTAAGCTGTCCAGGCCAGTTTATCTTGACCCCCACCCACCTGAGTATCAAAGTAAAATTATTTTGCTAATTCTTCTTATTTTAAACTATCTGAATGTGATGATGTATCAATTATAAACATAATTCAAGTGAAATTCAGCTGTTTGCTTTGTCGGATTGTTCTGTATGCTTAGTTGCAGGGGTGGGGGGTAAGCTGTCCAGGCCAGTTTATCTTGCCCCCCACCCACCTGGGTATCAAAGTAAAGATATTAGGCTAATTTTTCTTATTTTAAACTATCTGATTGTGAAGATGTATCAATCATAAACAAAATTTAAGTCAAAATCTGCCGTTTTCTTTGTCGCATTGGTCCATATGTTTTGTTTCAGGGGTGGGGGCAAGCTGTCCAGGCCAGTTTATCTTGCCCCCCCCCCCCCGCCCACCTGAGTATGAAAGTAAAATTATTTCGCTATTTTGACTTATTTTAATCTATCTGATTCTGTAGATATATCAATTATAAACATAATTCAAGTCAAATTCAGCTGTTTTCTTTGTCGCATTGTTCCGTATGCTTAGTTGCAGTGGTGGGGGGTAAGCTGTCCAGGCCAGTTTGTCTTGCCCCCCACCTACCTTGGTATCGAAGTAAAATTATTTTGCTAAGTCTACTAATTTTAAACTACTGATTGTGAAGATGTATCAATTATAAACATAATTCAAGTCCAATTCAGCAGTTTTCTTTGTCAGATTGTTCTGTATGCTTAGTTTAGTTGCAGGGGTGGGGGGTAAGCTGTCCAGGCCAGTTTATCTTGCCCCCCACCCACTTGGGTATCAAAGTAAAATTATTTTGCTAAGTTTTCCCATTTTAAACTATCTGAATGTGATGATGTATCAATTATAAACATAATTCAAGTCAAATTCAGCTGTTTTCTATGTCGGATTGTTCTGTATGCTTAGTTGCATGGGTGGGGGGTAAGCTGTCCAGGCCAGTTTATCTTGCCCCCTCCCCCACCCACCTGGGTATTAAAGTTAAAGTATTGTGCCTATTCTTCTTATTTTAAACTATCTGAATGTGAAGATGTATAAAAAATAAACATAATTCAAGTCAAATTCAGCTGTTTTCTTTGTCATATTGTTCTGTATGCTTAGTTGCAGGGTTGGGGGGTAAGCTGTCCAGGCCAGTTTATTTTGCCCCCCACCCACTTGGGTATCAAAGTAAATCTATTTTGCTAAGTTTTCACATTTTAAACTATCTGAATGAGATGATGTATCAATTATTAACATAATTCAAGTGAAATTCAGCTGTTTTCTTTGTCGGATTGTTCCGTATACTTAGTTACAGGGGTGGGGGGTAAGCTGTCCAGGCCAGTTTATCTTGACCCCCACCCACCTGAGTATCCAAGTAAAATTTATTTTGCTAAGTTTTCTCATTTTTAACTATCTGAATGTGATGATGTATCAATTATAAACATAATTCAAGTGAAATTCAGCTGTTTTCTTTGTGGGTTTGTTCCGTATACTTAGTAACAGGGGTGGGGGTAAGCTGTCCAGGCCAGTTTATCTTGACCCCCACCCACCTAGGTCAAAGTAAAATCATTTTGCTAAGTTTCCTCAATTTAAACTATCTGAATGTGATGATGTATCAATTATAAACATAATTCAAGTCAAATTCAGCTGTTTTCTTTGTCGGATTGTTCTGTATGCTTAGTTGCAGGGGTGGGGGGTAAGCTGTCCAGGCCAGTTTATCTTGACCCCCACCCACCTGAGTATCCAAGTAAAAATTTTTTGCTAAGTTTTCTCATTTTAAACTATCTGAATGTGATGATGTATCAATTTAAAACATAATTCAAGTGAAAGTCAGCTGTTTTCTTTGTAGGATTGTTCCTTTTACTTAGATACAGGGGTGGGGGGTAAGCTGTCCAGGCCAGTTTATCTTGACCCCCACCCACCTGAGTATCAAAGTAAAATTATTTTGCTAAGTTTTCTCATTTAAACTATCTGAATGTGATGATGTATCAATTATAAACATAATTCAAGTGAAATTCAGCTGTTTTCTTTGTCGGATTGCTCCGTATACTTAGTTACAGGGGTGGGGGGTAACCTGTCCAGGCCAGTTTATCTTGACCCCCACCCACCTGAGTATCAAAGTAAAATTATTTTGCTAAGTTTTCTCATTTAAACTAACTGAATGTGATGATGTATCAATTATAAACATAATTTAAGTCAAATTCAGCTGTTTTCTTTGTCGGATTGTTCTGTATGCTTAGTTGCAGGGGTGGGGGGTAAGCTGTCCAGGCCAGTTTATCTTACCCCCCACCCACCTGGGTATCAAAGTAAAAGTATTGTGCCTATTCTTCTTATTTTAGATTATCTGAATGTGAAGATGTATCAATAATAAACATAATTCAAGTCAAATTCAGCTGATTTCTTTGTCAGATTGTTCTGTATGCTTAGTTGCAGGGGTTGGGGTAAGCTGTCCAGGCCAGTTTATCTTGCCCCCCACCCACTTGGGTATCAAAGTAAAATTATTTTGCTAATTCTACTTATTTTAATCTATCTGATTGTGAAGATGTATCAATCTAAAACATAATTCAAGTCAAATTCAACTGTGTTCTTTGTCAGATTGTTCTGTAAACTTAGTTACAGGGGTGGGGGGTAAGCTGTCCAGGCCTGTTTAGCTTGACCCCCACCCACCTGAGTATCAAAGTAAAATTATTTTGCTAAGTTTTCTTATTTTAAACTATCTGAATGTGATGATGTATCAATTATAAACATAATTCATGTGAAATTAGGCTGTTTGCTTTGTCGGATTGTTCTGTATGCTTAGTTGCAGGGGTGGGGGGTAAGCTGTCCAGGCCAGTTTATCTTCCCCCCCCCCACCCACCTGGTTATCAAAGTAAAAGTATTGTGCCTAAAATACTTATTTTAAACTATCTGATTGTGAAGATGTATCAATTTAAAACATAATTCAAGTGAAATTCAGCTGTTTTCTTTGTAGGATTGTTCCGTATACTTAGTTACAGGGGTGGGGGGTAAGCTGTCCAGGCCAGTTTATCTTCTGAGTATCAAAGTAAAATTATTTTGCTAATTCTACTTATTTTAATCTATCTGATTGTGAAGATGTATCAATTATAAACATAATTCAAGTCAAATTCAGCTGTGTTCTTTGTCAGATTGTTCTGTAAACTTAGTTACAGGGGTGGGGGGTAAGCTGTCCAGGCCTGTTTAGCTTGACCCCCACCCACCTGAGTATCGAAGTAAAATTATTTTGCTAATTTTTCTTATTTTAAACTATCTGATTGTGAAGATGTATCAATCATAAACAAAATTTAAGTCAAAATCTGCCGTTTTCTTTGTCGCATTGGTCCATATGTTTTGTTTCAGGGGTGGGGGCAAGCTGTCCAGGCCAGTTTATCTTGCCCCCCCCCCCCGCCCACCTGAGTATGAAAGTAAAATTATTTCGCTATTTTGACTTATTTTAATCTATCTGATTCTGTAGATATATCAATTATAAACATAATTCAAGTCAAATTCAGCTGTTTTCTTTGTCGCATTGTTCCGTATGCTTAGTTGCAGTGGTGGGGGGTAAGCTGTCCAGGCCAGTTTGTCTTGCCCCCCACCTACCTTGGTATCGAAGTAAAATTATTTTGCTAAGTCTACTAATTTTAAACTACTGATTGTGAAGATGTATCAATTATAAACATAATTCAAGTCCAATTCAGCAGTTTTCTTTGTCAGATTGTTCTGTATGCTTAGTTTAGTTGCAGGGGTGGGGGGTAAGCTGTCCAGGCCAGTTTATCTTGCCCCCCACCCACTTGGGTATCAAAGTAAAATTATTTTGCTAAGTTTTCCCATTTTAAACTATCTGAATGTGATGATGTATCAATTATAAACATAATTCAAGTCAAATTCAGCTGTTTTCTATGTCGGATTGTTCTGTATGCTTAGTTGCATGGGTGGGGGGTAAGCTGTCCAGGCCAGTTTATCTTGCCCCCCCCCCACCCACCTGGGTATTAAAGTTAAAGTATTGTGCCTATTCTTCTTATTTTAAACTACTGATTGTGAAGATGTATCAATTATAAACATAATTCAAGTCCAATTCAGCAGTTTTCTTTGTCAGATTGTTCTGTATGCTTAGTTTAGTTGCAGGGGTGGGGGGTAAGCTGTCCAGGCCAGTTTATCTTGCCCCCCACCCACTTGGGTATCAAAGTAAAATTATTTTGCTAAGTTTTCCCATTTTAAACTATCTGAATGTGATGATGTATCAATTATAAACATAATTCAAGTCAAATTCAGCTGTTTTCTATGTCAGATTGTTCTGTATGCTTAGTTGCAGGGGTGGGGGGTAAGCTGTCCAGGCCAGTTTATTTTGCCCCCCACCCACTTGGGTATCAAAGTAAAACTATTTTGCTAAGTTTTCACATTTTAAACTATCTGAATGTGATGATGTATCAATTATTAACATAATTCAAGTGAAATTCAGCTGTTTTCTTTGTCGGATTGTTCCGTATACTTAGTTACAGGGGTGGGGGGTAAGCTGTCCAGGCCAGTTTATCTTGACCCCCACCCACCTGAGTATCCAAGTAAAATTTATTTTGCTAAGTTTTCTCATTTTTAACTATCTGAATGTGATGATGTATCAATTATAAACATAATTCAAGTGAAATTCAGCTGTTTTCTTTGTGGGATTGTTCCGTATACTTAGTTACAGGGGTGGGGGTAAGCTGTCCAGGCCAGTTTATCTTGACCCCCACCCACCTAGGTCAAAGTAAAATCATTTTGCTAAGTTTCCTCAATTTAAACTATCTGAATGTGATGATGTATCAATTATAAACATAATTCAAGTCAAATTCAGCTGTTTTCTTTGTCGGATTGTTCTGTATGCTTAGTTGCAGGGGTGGGGGGTAAGCTGTCCAGGCCAGTTTATCTTGACCCCCACCCACCTGAGTATCCAAGTAAAATTTTTTTGCTAAGTTTTCTCATTTTAAACTATCTGAATGTGATGATGTATCAATTTAAAACATAATTCAAGTGAAAGTCAGCTGTTTTCTTTGTAGGATTGTTCCTTTTACTTAGATACAGGGGTGGGGGGTAAGCTGTCCAGGCCAGTTTATCTTGACCCCCACCCACCTGAGTATCAAAGTAAAATTATTTTGCTAAGTTTTCTCATTTAAACTACTTGAATGTGATGATGTATCAATTATAAACATAATTCAAGTGAAATTCAGCTGTTTTCTTTGTCGGATTGCTCCGTATACTTAGTTACAGGGGTGGGGGGTAACCTGTCCAGGCCAGTTTATCTTGACCCCCACCCACCTGAGTATCAAAGTAAAATTATTTTGCTAAATTTTCTCATTTAAACTAACTGAATGTGATGATGTATCAATTATAAACATAATTTAAGTCAAATTCAGCTGTTTTCTTTGTCGGATTGTTCTGTATGCTTAGTTGCAGGGGTGGGGGGTAAGCTGTCCAGGCCAGTTTATCTTACCCCCCACCCACCTGGGTATCAAAGTAAAAGTATTGTGCCTATTCTTCTTATTTTAGATTATCTGAATGTGAAGATGTATCAATAATAAACATAATTCAAGTCAAATTCAGCTGATTTCTTTGTCAGATTGTTCTGTATGCTTAGTTGCAGGGGTTGGGGTAAGCTGTCCAGGCCAGTTTATCTTGCCCCCCACCCACTTGGGTATCAAAGTAAAATTATTTTGCTAATTCTACTTATTTTAATCTATCTGATTGTGAAGATGTATCAATCTAAAACATAATTCAAGTCAAATTCAACTGTGTTCTTTGTCAGATTGTTCTGTAAACTTAGTTACAGGGGTGGGGGGTAAGCTGTCCAGGCCTGTTTAGCTTGACCCCCACCCACCTGAGTATCAAAGTAAAATTATTTTGCTAAGTTTTCTTATTTTAAACTATCTGAATGTGATGATGTATCAATTATAAACATAATTCATGTGAAATTAGGCTGTTTGCTTTGTCGGATTGTTCTGTATGCTTAGTTGCAGGGGTGGGGGGTAAGCTGTCCAGGCCAGTTTATCTTGCCCCCCCACCCACCTGGTTATCAAAGTAAAAGTATTGTGCCTAAAATACTTATTTTAAACTATCTGATTGTGAAGATGTATCAATTTAAAACATAATTCAAGTGAAATTCAGCTGTTTTCTTTGTAGGATTGTTCCGTATACTTAGTTACAGGGGTGGGGGGTAAGCTGTCCAGGCCAGTTTATCTTCTGAGTATCAAAGTAAAATTATTTTGCTAATTCTACTTATTTTAATCTATCTGATTGTGAAGATGTATCAATTATAAACATAATTCAAGTCAAATTCAGCTGTGTTCTTTGTCAGATTGTTCTGTAAACTTAGTTACAGGGGTGGGGGGTAAGCTGTCCAGGCCTGTTTAGCTTGACCCCCACCCACCTGAGTATCGAAGTAAAATTATTTTGCTAAGTTTTCTTATTTTAAACTATCTGAATGTGATGATGTATCAATTATAAACATAATTCAAGTGAAATTAGGCTGTTTGCTTTGTCGGATTGTTCTGTATGCTTAGTTGCAGGGGTGGGGGGTAAGCTGTCCAGGCCAGTTTATCTTGCCCCCCCACCTGAGTATCAAAGTAAAAGTATTGTGCCTAAAATACTTATTTTAAACTATCTGATTGTGAAGATGTATCAATTTAAAACATAATTCAAGTGAAATTCAGCTGTTTTCTTTGTAGGATTGTTCCGTATACTTAGTTACAGGGGTGGGGGGTAAGCTGTCCAGGCCAGTTTATCTTCTGAGTATCAAAGTAAAATTATTTTGCTAAGTTTTCTCATTTAAAACTATCTGAATGTGATGATGTATCAATTTAAAACATTATTCAAGTGAAATTCAGCTGTTTTCTTTGTCGGATTATTCCGTATACTTAGTTACAGGGGTGGGGGGTAAGCTGTCCAGGCCAGTTTATCTTGACCCCCACCCACCTGAGTATCCAAGTAAAATTATTTTGCTAGGTTTTCTCATTTAAACTAACTGAATGTGATGATGTATCAATTTAAAACATAATTCAAGTGAAATTCAGCTGTTTTCTTTGTAGGATTGTTCCTTTTACTTAGATACAAGGGTGGGGGGGGGGGGGGTAAGCTGTCCAGGCCATTTTATCTTGACCCCCACCCACCTGAGTATCAAAGTAAAATTATTTTGCTAAGTTTTCTCATTTAAACTAACTGAATGTGATGATGTATCAATTATAAACATAATTTAAGTCAAATTCAGCAGTTTTCTTTGTCAGATTGTTCTGTATGCTTAGTTGTAGGGGTGGGGGTAAGCTGTCCAGGCCAGTTTATCTTGACCCCCACCCACCTGAGTATCAAAGTAAAATTATTTTGCTAATTCTTCTTATTTTAAACTATCTGAATGTGATGATGTATCAATTATAAACATAATTCAAGTGAAATTCAGCTGTTTGCTTTGTCGGATTGTTCTGTATGCTTAGTTGCAGGGGTGGGGGGTAAGCTGTCCAGGCCAGTTTATCTTGCCCCCCACCCACCTGGGTATCAAAGTAAAGATATTAGGCTATTTTTTCTTATTTTAAACTATCTGATTGTGAAGATGTATCAATCATAAACAAAATTTAAGTCAAAATCTGCCGTTTTCTTTGTCGCATTGGTCCATATGTTTTGTTTCAGGGGTGGGGGCAAGCTGTCCAGGCCAGTTTATCTTGCCCCCCCCCCCCCGCCCACCTGAGTATGAAAGTAAAATTATTTCGCTATTTTGACTTATTTTAATCTATCTGATTCTGTAGATATATCAATTATAAACATAATTCATGTCAAATTCAGCTGTTTTCTTTGTCGCATTGTTCCGTATGCTTAGTTGCAGTGGTGGGGGGTAAGCTGTCCAGGCCAGTTTGTCTTGCCCCCCACCTACCTTGGTATCGAAGTAAAATTATTTTGCTAAGTCTACTAATTTTAAACTACTGATTGTGAAGATGTATCAATTATAAACATAATTCAAGTCCAATTCAGCAGTTTTCTTTGTCAGATTGTTCTGTATGCTTAGTTTCAGGGGTGGGGGGTAAGCTGTCCAGTCCAGTTTATCTTGCCCCCCACCCACCTGGGTATCACAGTAAATTTATTGCGCTAATTATACTTATTTTAAACTATTTGATTGTGAAGATGTATCAATTATAAATATAATTCAAGTAAAAATCAGCTGTTTTCTTTGCTGCATTGTTCCGTATGCTTAGTTGCAGGGGTGGGGGGCAAGCTGTCCAGGCCAGTTTATCTTGACCCACACCCACCTGAGTATCAAAGTAAAATTATCTTGCTTATTATACTTATTTTAAACTATCTGAATGTGGAGATGTATCAATTATAAACATAATTCAAGTCATATTCAGCTGTTTTCTTTGTCAGATTGTACTGTTTGCTTAGTTGCAGGGGTGGGGGGTAAGCTGTCCAGGCCAGTTTATCTTGCCCCCCACCCACCTGGGTATCAAAGTAAAATTATTAGGCTAATATTACTTATTTTAAACTATACGATTGTGAAGATGTATCAATTATAAACATAACTCAAGATAAAATCAGCCTATATCTTTGTCACATTGTTCCGTATGTTTAGTTTCAGTGGTGGGGGGCAAGCTGTCCAGGCCAGTTTATCTTGCCGCCCACCTACCTGGGTATCAAAGTAAAATTATTTTGCTAAGTCTACTTATTTTAAATTACTGATTGTGAAGATCTATCAATTATAAACAGAATTCAAGTCCAATTCAGCTGTTTTCTTTGTCAGATTGTTCTGTATGCTTACTATCAGGGGTGAGGGGTAAGCTGTCCAGGCCAGTTTATCTTGCCCCCCACCCACCTGGGTATCAAAGCAAAATTATTGTGCTAATTCTACTTATTTTAAACTATTTGGTTGTGAAGATGTATCAATTATAAACATAACTCAAGTCAAATTCAGCTGTTTTATTTGTCGCAATGTTCCGTAAACTTAGTTGCAGGGGTGGGGGGCAAGCTGTCCAGGCCAGTTTATCTTGCCCCCCACCCACCTGAGTATCAAAGTAAAATTTATTGTGCTAATTCTACTTATTTTAAACTATCTGAATGTGAAGATGTATCAATTATAAACATAATTCATGTCAAATTAAGCTGTTTTCTTTATCGCATTGTTCCGTATGCTTAGTTACTCAGGTGGGTGGGGGGGCAAGATAAACTGGCCTGGACAGCTTACCCCCCACCCCTGTAACTAAGTATATGAAACAATCCGACAAAGAAATCAGCTGAATTTGACTTGAATTATGTTTTAGATTGATACATCTTCACAACCAGATAGATTAAAATAAGTAGAATTAGCAAAATAATTTTACTTTGATAGAACAGATTGTTCTGTATGCTTAGTTTAAAGGGTGGGGGGTAAGCTGTCCAGGCCAGTTTATCTTGCCCTCCACCCACCTGGGTATCAAAGTAAAATTATTTTGCTAATTCTACTTATTTTAAACTATCTGAATGTGAAGATGTATCAATTATAAATGTAATTCATGTCAAATTAAGCTGTTTTCTTTGTCCCATTGTTCCGTATGCTTAGTTACTCAGGTGGGTGGGGGGCAAGATAAACTGGCCTGGACAGCTAACCCCCCACCCCTGTAACTAAGTATATGAAACAATCAGACAAAGAAATCAGCTGAATTTGACTTGAATTATGTTTTAGATTGATACATCTTCACAACCAGATAGATTAAAATAAGTAGAATTAGCAAAATAATTTTACTTTGATACCCAAGTGGGTAGGGGGGCAAGATAAACTGGCCTGGACAGCTTACCCCCCCACCCCTACAACTAAGCATACAGAACAATCTGACAAAGAAAACAGCTGAATTTGACTTGAATTATGTTTATTATTGATACATCTTCACATTCAGATAGTTTAAAATGAGAAAACTTAGCAAAAAATTTTACTTTGATACTCAGGTGGGTGGGGGTCAAGATAAACTGGCCTGGACAGCTTACCCCCCACCCCTGTAACTAAGTATACGGAACAATCCGACAAAGAAATCAGCTGAATTTGACTTGAATTATGTTTTAGATTGATACATCTTCACAATCAGATAGATTAAAATAAGTAGAATTAGCAAAATAATTTTACTGTGATACCCAAGTGGGTGGGGGTAAGATAAACTGGCCTGGACAGCTTACCCCCCACCCCTGTAACTAAGTATACCGAACAATCCAACAAAGAAAACAGCTGAATTTCACTTGAATTATGTTTATAAATGATACATCTTCACATTCAAATAGTTTAAAATAAGTAGAATTAGCAAAATAATTTTACTTTCATACTCAGGTGGGTGGGGGTCAAGATAAACTGGCCTGGACAGCTTACCCCCCGACCCTGTTACTAAGCGTACAGAACAATCTGACAAAGAAGACAGCTGAATTTGACTTGAATTATGTTTGTTATTGATACATCTTCACATTCAGATAATTTAAAATAAGAAGTATAGGCACAATACTTTTACTTTGATGCCCAGGTGGGTGGGGGACAAGATAAACTGGACTGGACAGCTTACCCCCCACCCCTGCAACTAAGCATAGAGAACAATGCGACAAAGAAAACAGCTAAATTTGACTTGAATTATGTTTATAATTGATACATCATCACATTCAGATAGTTTAAAATGAGAAAACTTAGCAAACAAATTTTACTTTGATACTCAGGTTGGTTAGGGGTCAAGATAAACTGGCCTGGACAGCTTACCCCCACCCCTGTAACTAAGTATACGGAACAATCCGACATAGAAATCAACTGAATTTGACTTGAATTATGTTTTAGATTGATACATCTTCACAATCAGATCGATTAAAATAAGTAGAATTTGCAAAATAATTTTACTGTGATACCCAAGTGGGTGGGGGTTAGATAAACTGGCCTGGACAGCTTACCCCCCACCCCTGTAACTAAGTATACCGAACAATCCGACAAAGAAAACAGCTGAATTTCATTTTAATTATGTTTATAATTGATACATCTTCACATTCAAATAGTTTAAAATAAGTAGAATAAGCAAAATAATTTTACTTTGATACTCAGGTGGGTGGGGGTCAAGATAAACTGGCCTGGACAGCTTACCCCCCACCCCTGCAACTAAGCATACAGAACAATCTGACAAAGAAGACAGCTGAATTTGACTTGAATTATGTTTATAATTGATACATCTTCACATTCAGATAGTTTAAAATAAGAAGATTAGGCACAATTCTTTTACTTTGATACCCAGGTGGGTGGGGGGCAAGATAAACTGGATGGACAGCTTACCCCCCCCCCCACCCCTGTAACTAAGTATACCGAACAATCCGACAAAGAAATCAGCTGAATTTGACTTGAATTATGTTTAAGATTGATACATCTTCTCATTCAAATAGTTTAAAATAAGTAGAATTAGCAAAATAATTTTACTTTGATACCCAAGTGGGTGGGGGTCAAGATAAACTGGCCTGGACAGCTTACCCCCCACCCCTGCAACTAAGCATACAGAACAATGTGACAAAGAAATCAGCTGAATTTGACTTGAATTATGTTTATAATTGGTACATCATCACATTCAGATAGTTTAGAATGAGAAAACTTAGCAAAAAAACTTTACTTTGATACTCGGGTGGGTGGGGGGCAAGATAAACTGGCCTGGACAGCTTACCCCCCACCCCTGTAACTAAGTATATGGAACAATCTGACAAAGAAATCAGCTGAATTTGACTTGAATTATGTTTTAGATTGATACATCTTCACAACCAGATAGATTAAAATAAGTAGAATTAGCAAAATAATTTTACTTTGATACCCAAGTGGGTGGGGGGGGGCAAGATAAACTGGCCTGGACAGCTTACCCCCCACCCCTGCAACTAAGCATGAAGAACAATCTGACAAAGAAAACAGCTGAATTTGACTTGAATTAAGTTTATTATTGATACATCTTCACATTCAGATAGTTTAAAATAAGAAGAATAGGCACAATACTTTTACTTTGATACCCAGGTGGGTGGGGGGGCAAGATAAACTGGCCTGGACAGCTTACCCCCCACCCATGCAGCTAAGCATACAGAACAATCCGACAAAGAAAACAGCTGAATTTGACTTGAATTATGTTTATAATTGGTACATCATCACATTCAGATAGTTTAAAATGAGAAAACTTAGCAAAATAATTTTACTTTGATACTCAGGTGGGTGAGGGTCAAGATAAACTGGCCTGGACAGCTTACCCCCCACCCCTGTAACTAAGTATATGGAACAATCCTACAAAGAAAACAGCTGAATTTGACTTGAATTATGTTTGAGATTGATACATCTTCACAATCAGATAGATTAAAATAAGTAGAATTAGCAAAATAATTTTACTTTGATACCCAAGTGGGTGGGGGGCAAGATAAACTGGCCTGGACAGCTTACCCCCCACCCCTGCAACTAAGCATACAGAACATTCTGACAAAGAAAACAGCTGAATTTGACTTGAATTATGTTTATTATTGATACATCTTCACATTCAGATAGATTAAATTAAGAAGATAGGCACAATACTTTTATTTTGATACCCAGGTGGGTGGGGGGGCAAGATAAACTGGCCTGGACAGCTTCCCCCACCCATGCAACTAAGCATACAGAACAATCCGACAAAGAAAACAGCTAAATTTGACTTGAATTATGTTTATAATTGATACATCATCACATTCAGATAGTTTAAAATAAGTAGAATTAGCAAAATAATTTTACTTTGATACTCAGGTGGGTGGGGGTCAAGATTAACTGGCCTGGACAGCTTACCCCACCCCTACAACTAAGCATACAGAACAATCTGACAAAGAAAACAGCTACTTTTGACTTGAATTATGTTTATTATTGATACATCATCACATTCAGATAGTTTAAAATAAGTAGTATAGGCACAATACTTTTACTTTGATGCCCAGGTGGGTGGGGGGCAAGGTAAACTGGCCTGGACAGCTTACCCCCACTCCTGCAACTAAGCATACAGACCAATCTGACAAACAAAACAGCTGAATTTGACTTGAATTATGATTATAATTGATACATCATCACATTCAGATAGTTAAGAATGAGAAAACTTAGCAAAAAAATTTTACTTTGATACTCAGGTGGGTGGGGGTCAAGATAAACTGGCCTGGACAGCTTACCCCCCACCCCTGTAACTAAGTATACGGAACAATCCGACAAAAAATCAGCTGAACTTGACTTGAATTATGTTTAAGATTGATACATCTTCAAAATCAGATAGTTTAAAATGAGAAACTTAGCAAAATAATTCTACTTTGATACCCAAGTGGGTGGGGGGCAAGATAAACTGGCCTGGACAGCTTACCCTCCACCCCTGCAACTAAGCATACAGAACAATAGGACAAAGAAAACAGCTGAATTTGACTTCAATTATGTTTATTATTGATACATCTTCACATTCAGATAGTTTAAAATAAGAAGAATAGGCACAATAGTTTTACATTGATACCCAGGTGGGTGGGGGCAAGATAAACTGGCCTGGACAGCTTACCCCCCACCCCTGTGACTAAGCATACGGAACCATCCGACAAAGAAAACAGCTGAATTTGACTTGAATTATGTTTAAAATTGATACATCATCACATTCAGATAGTTTAAAATGAGAAAACTTAGCAAAAAAATTTACTTGGATACTCAGGTGGGGGGTGGGGGGTCAAGATAAACTGGCCTGGACAGCTTTCCCCCCACCCCAGCAACTAAGCATACAGAACAATCCGACTAAGAAAACAGCTGAATTTGACTTGAAATATGTTTATTATTGATACATCATCACATTCAGATAGTTTAAAATGAGAAAACTTAGCAAAATAATTTTACTTTGATACTCAGGTGGGTGGGGGTCAAGATAAACTGGCCTGGACAGCTTACCCCCCACCCCTGCAACTAAGCAAACAGTACAATCTGACAAAGAAAACAGCTGAATATGACTTGAATTATGTTTATAATTGATACATCTCCACATTCAGATAGTTTAAAATAAGTATAATAAGCAAGATAATTTTACTTTGATACTCAGGTGGGTGTGGGTCAAGATAAACTGGCCTGGACAGCTTGCCCCCCACCCCTGCAACTAAGCATACGGAACAATGCAGCAAAGAAAACAGCTGATTTTTACTTGAATTATATTTATAATTGATACATCTTCACAATCAAATAGTTTAAAATAAGTATAATTAGCGCAATAAATTTACTGTGATACCCAGGTGGGTGGGGGGCAAGATAAACTGGCCTGGACAGCTTACCCCCCACCCCTGTTACTAAGTATACGGAACAATCCGACAAAGAAATCAGCTGAATTTGACTTGAATTATGTTTTAGATTGATACATCTTCACATTCAGATAGTTTAAAATAAGTAGGTTAGGCACAATACTTTTACTTTGATGCCCAGGTGGGTGGGGGGGGGGGGCAAGATAAACTGGCCTGGACAGCTTACCCCCCACCCCTGCAACTAAGCATACAGAACAATCTGACAAAGAAAACAGCTGAATTTGACTTGAATTATGTTTATTATTGATACTTCTTCACATTCAGATATTTTAAAATAAGAAGAATAGGCACAATACTTTTACTTTGATACCCAGGTGGGTAGGGGGCAAGATAAACTGGAATAGACAGCTTACCCCCCACCCCTGTTACTAAGTATACGGAACAATCCGACAAAGAAATCAGCTGAATTTGACTTGAATTATGTTTTAGATTGATACATCTTCACATTCAGATAGTTTAAAATAAGTAGGTTAGGCACAATACTTTTACATTGATGCCCAGGTGGGTGGGGGGCAAGATAAACTGGCCTGGACAGCTTACCCCCACCCCTGCAACTAAGCATACAGAACAATCTGACAAAGAAAACAGCTACATTTGTCTTGAATTATGTTTATAATTGATACATCATCACATTCAGATAGTTTAAAATAAGTAGAATTAGCAAAATAATTTTACTTTGATACTCAGGTGGGTGGGGGTCAAGATAAGCTGGCCTGGACAGCTTACCCCCCACCCCTGTAACTAAGTATACAGAACAATCCGACAAAGAAATCAGCTGAATTTGACCTGAATTATGTTTTAGATTGATACATCTTCACAATCAGATAGATTAAAATAAGTAGAATTTGCAAAATAATTTTACTGTGATACCCAAGTGGGTGGGGGTTAGATAAACTGGCCTGGACAGCTTACCCCCCACCCCTGTAACTAAGTATACCGAACAATCCGACAAAGAAAACAGCTGAATTTCACTTTAATTATGTTTATAATTGATACATCTTCACATTCAAATAGTTTAAAATAAGTAGAATTAGCAAAATAATTTTACTTTGATACTCAGGTGGGTGGGGGTCAAGATAAACTGGCCTGGACAGCTTACCCCCCACCCCTGCAACTAAGCATACAGAACAATCTGACAAAGAAGACAGCTGAATTTGACTTGAATTATGTTTATAATTGATACATCATCACATTCAGATAGTTTAAAATAAGAAGATTAGGCACAATTCTTTTACTTTGATACCCAGGTGGGCGGGGGGCAAGATAAACTGGCCTGGACAGCTTACCCCCCCACCCCTGTAACTAAGTATACCGAACAATCCGACAAAGAAATCAGCTGAATTTGACTTGAATTATGATTAAGATTGATACATCTTCACATTCAAATAGTTTAAAATAAGTAGAATTAGCAAAATAATTTTACTTTGATACCCAAGTGGGTGGGGGTCAAGATAAACTGGCCTGGACAGCTTACCCCCCACCCCTGCAACTAAGCATACAGAACAATGTGACAAAGAAATCAGCTGAATTTGACTTGAATTATGTTTATAATTGGTACATCATCACATTCAGATAGTTTAAAATGAGAAAACTTAGCAAAAAAACTTTACTTTGATACTCAGGTGGGTGGGGGGCAAGATAAACTGGCCTGGACAGCTTACCCCCCACCCCTGTAACTAAGTATATGGAACAATCTGACAAAGAAATCAGCTGAATTTGACTTGAATTATGTTTTAGATTGATACATCTTCACAACCAGATAGATTAAAATAAGTAGAATTAGCAAAATAATTTTACTTTGATACCCAAGTGGGTGGGGGGCAAGATAAACTGGCCTGAACAGCTTACCCCCCACCCCTGCAACTAAGCATACAGAACAATCTGACAAAGAAAACAGCTGAATTTGACTTGAATTATGTTTATTATTGATACATCTTCACATTCAGATAGTTTAAAATAAGAAGAATAGGCACAATACTCTTACTTTGATACCCAGGTGGGTGGGGGGCAAGATAAACTGGCCTGGACAGCTTACCCCCCACCCATGCAACTAAGCATACAGAACAATCCGACAAAGAAAACAGCTGACTTAGACTTGAGTTTTGTTTATAATTGGTACATCATCACATTCAGATAGTTTAAAATGAGAAAACTTAGCAAAATAATTTTACTTTGATACCCAGGTGGGTGAGGGGCAAGATAAACTGGCCTGGACAGCTTACCCCCCACCCCTGTAACTAAGTATATGGAACAATCCTACAAAGAAAACAGCTGAATTTGACTTGAATTATGTTTTAGATTGATACATCTTCACAATCAGATAGATTAAAATAAGTAGAATTAGCAAAATAATTTTACTTTGATACCCAAGTGGGTGGGGGGCAAGATAAACTGGCCTGGACAGCTTACCCCCCACCCCTGCAACTAAGCATACAGAACAATCTGACAAAGAAAACAGCTGAATTTGACTTGAATTATGTTTATTATTGATACATCTTCACATTCAGATAGATTAAATTAAGAAGATAGGCACAATACTTTTACTTTGATACCCAGGTGGGAGGGGGGCAAGATAAACTGGCCTGGACAGCTTCCCCCCACCCATGCAACTAAGCATACAGAACAATCCGACAAAGAAAACAGCTAAATTTGACTTGAATTATGTTTATAATTGATACATCATCACATTCAGATAGTTTAAAATAAGTAGAATTAGCAAAATAATTTTACTTTGATACTCAGGTGGGTGGGGGTCAAGATAAACTGGCCTGGACTGCTTACCCCCACCCCTACAACTAAGCATACAGAACAATCTGACAAAGAAAACAGCTGAATTTGACTTGAATTATGTTTATAATTGATACATTATCACATTCAGATAGTTTAAAATAAGTAGTATAGGCACAATACTTTTACTTTGATGCCCAGGTGGGTGGGGGGCAAGGTAAACTGGCCTGGACAGCTTACCCCCACCCCTGCAACTAAGCATACAGAACAATCTGACAAACAAAACAGCTGAATTTGACTTGAATTATGATTATAATTGATACATCATCACATTCAGATAGTTTAAAATGAGAAAACTTAGCAAAAAATTTTTACTTTGATACTCAGGTGGGTGGGGGTCAAGATAAACTGGCCTGGACAGCTTACCCCCACCCCTGTAACTAAGTATACGGAACAATCCGACAAAAAATCAGCTGAATTTGACTTGAATTATGTTTAAGATTGATACATCTTCAAAATCAGATAGTTTAAAATGAGAAACTTAGCAAAATAATTCTACTTTGATACCCAAGTGGGTGGGGGGGGCAAGATAGACTGGCCTGGACAGCTTACCCTCCACCCCTGCAACTAAGCATACAGAACAATCGGACAAAGAAAACAGCTGAATTTGACTTCAATTATGTTTATTATTGATACATCTTCACATTCAGATAGTTTAAAATAAGAAGAATAGGCACAATAGTTTTACTTTGATACCCAGCTGGGTGGGGGCAAGATAAACTGGCCTGGACAGCTTACCCCCCACCCCTGTGACTAAGCATACGGAACCATCCGACAAAGAAAACAGCTGAATTTGACTTGAATTATGTTTAAAATTGATACATCATCACATTCAGATAGTTTAAAATGAGAAAACTTAGCAAAAAAATTTACTTGGATACTCAGGTGGGGGGTGGGGTGTCAAGATAAACTGACCTGGACAGCTTTCCCCCCACCCCAGCAACTAAGCATACAGAACAATCTGACTAAGAAAGCAGCTGAATTTGACTTGAATTATGTTTATTATTGATACATCATCACATTCAGATAGTTTAAAATGAGAAAACTTAGCAAAAAAATTTACTTGGATACTCAGGTGGGGGTAGGGGTGTCAAGATAAACTGACCTGGACAGCTTTCCCCCCACCCCAGCAACTAAGCATACAGAACAATCCGACTAAGAAAACAGCTGAATTTGACTTGAATTATGTTTATTATTGATACATCATCACATTCAGATAGTTTAAAATGAGAAAACTTAGCAAAATAATTTTACTTTGATACTCAGGTGGGTGGGGGGCAAGATAAACTGGCCTGGACAGCTTACCCCCCACCCCTGCAACTAAGCATACAGAACAATCTAACAAAGAAAACAGCTGAATTTGACTTGAATTATGTTTATTATTGATACTTCTTCACATTCATATATTTTAAAATAAGAAGAATAGGCACAATACTTTTACTTTGATATTTTATATTTATTGTACCTCTAAATTTCAGTAAAAATATTGACAACTGACAGTTATTGCGAAATTTAAATATTTGACCTTTGACCCCACTGACCCCACCTAAGGGGTCAGGGTGGTGGGGTAAAATTTTAATCAATGTCATTCTTATCTACAGGCACTGGGTAATCATGGCCTAGTGAGAAGTTTTCAGATTTTATAGTTTTAGAGAAATAAAAAGTTTATCCACGAAAAAGCCTATATGAGCCACGACATAAGATTTCCAACAATGTGGTATGTGCGACAAGCAAAACCTCAGATCAGCCTGCGCATATGCATAGTCTGATCAAAGCCTTTGCTAGTCCCTTGAATATTCTATGACTGTTAAGCTACTGACCGAACATCATTTGAAGTTTCTAAGTTTCAAAGGAGGCTGCACAGGCTCATCTGAGTCTACACTTATCAAAATGTCACATCGTTGGAAATCTCATGTCACGGCTCATAAAGCTTCTGCATTAGCCTAAACCTAAGTAAAAAAGGGCCATAACTCAGTCAAAAGTTTGCAAATGAACCCCAAATTCGAACTTGACCTGTATTTTATCATACCTTCTGTAAAATTTAAATGAAATTATTGGATCCTTTCAAAAGTTATTGATCGGAAACCACAATTAAGCCAAATTATAAGTTGAAAAAGGGCCATAACTCAGTTCAAACAATTTGTGGATTACCCCCTTCTCAAACTTGACCTGTATTTTATGATGCTGGACCCTTCTATGAAGTTTGAGTGAAATTAATGGATCCCTTCTAGAGTTATCGATAGGAAACCAAAAGTGTGACAAGGCGGACGCAGAAGCCGCCGAAGACGACGACAGAGACATGATCCCTATGTTTCATCCATGCTTCGCAGGCCACACAACAATAATGTAATATTTTTGTTGAAATAGATGTCTTATCTAGAGAAATTTAGATTATTATAGGTTTTATAGTTTGGTACAATTGAACTATCCAACATTGATCTGATGTAATGTGTATCAATAACTGCCACTTTTGCAAACAGTTTGGACCCAGATCAAGCCCAATTGATCTAGATAATGGGTAATGGGTATTTCATACAGGTATATCATGCACTGGGTCTACCTGTAATGATATGTATTTACCATAATTTAACTTTTTCTATTAGTAATGGTATAGTCCTTTTATTATGCACCTTTAAATTGACAGTATAATATATTTGAGCGACGTTGTATAAGAAAAACATAGCATCATGTCGGTCTGTGCAAATGCGCAGTGCGGTCAGTACCTTTGTTACTCCCTGATTAGGGTCATACTTGATTCATACTGTTCTGTGTGTTCAGAGTACTCCCAGAAGATGATGTGTATCAAGTGACACAGAGCATTTCGGCAATTACTGACAATATCTTCATGCACAGAACAATAGCTATTCTCGTGTTATCATAATTTAACCCTTAAAGCACCAAGAAAAAAATGCATCTGAAAATGTTGTCTGCTGAAGTCGTCTGCTCCAAATAATTGCCTAACAATACTGATGAATTAAGTATAGAAGCAACCAGTGTGGACCCAGAGCAGATGAGAAAAGCAGATGACTTTTGTTGGGATTGGTTCATTAAGGGTTAAGACTCTAACCAGTCTATGAAGCTGGGCAGACCCGACTTTAGTGTAACTGGTCCTAAATAATGAAATGTTTATTGTTTAAATGATTGCACCAGAAAACCAGCGAAATTAAATTTGTGTGCAGGGAAGACTTGGTCAGCCTGGTCATACATCCAGTCTGATCATTCTTCCCTGTCCACAGGAAGGAGGCAGGTGGCTTTGAAAATCCTTTTTGTACAAAGATTGAAGACTTAAAATAGACTACAGGCCTCCAGATAAGAGTGTGTATTGAAAAAATATTTTCTTTATTTCTCATCCAAAACATATGTTGTGGGTACTCAAAAGAACCGTCTCAATCAGACGGTTCTTTTGAGCACCCAAAACACATGTTTAAATTAATGGGTAAGAAAATAATTAGATTTTCACGCAAATAAAAATTCCTTATCTGGACCTATGAGAGTGGTTTCGTGGTTGTCAAGAGAAAGCCTTATTCCTTGTTTGCTAACAACTAAGGTGCAGACCAGCCTGCACAGTCTCATGAGCACATTTGTTGTTCGTTTTTTGCAAGGTATGATAGCAAAACTAGCTACATGGATTGCAAAGTTTCAGGACATTATTTAGTCTCTGTAGCTGAGCAGGGAGGTTTGAGCATGACCGGGTGACAAACCCCAAAGACAGGTTTCTCATGATGACCGAGCCATGTGTCCAGATAAAGAATAAAATTGGCCTAAAATTGTGAACATTTTCATATCCATTAGTTCGAACATTTGTTTTGGGTGCTCAAAAGACCCGTCTCATTGAGGTGGTTCTTTTGAGCACCCACAGCATGTTTTGGATGGAAAGAAGAAAATGATTTTTATTTTATCACCAGGTCTGAGGACCAACCTTTTGATACTCACCTTCATATTCCGTACAGCCTTTTAAACACCCCAAGAACACAACCACATTATCTAGTGTCCACTTAGTACTATCTTTAGAAAGTACTTTAGTCACACCACTCCACATTGGATTATATATGCTCCGTTTCTGAGTCTCTTTGATCTGGGGAGTTTTGTTGTCCTGGGGAGTTTCGTTACCCTGAGCAGAACTGAAAGTCTGAGGAGAAAAGGGCCTAGATGAATTTGGTCTACATGCTGCATTCTGAATACTGTATGGCTCGTTTTCAACACTGTACAACTTATTGCTAACACTGTACGGTCTGTTGTCTCTACTATACAATTTGTTGTCAACATTGTAAGATGGTTTATGCACAATACTGTAGCGTTTAACATCATCAATAGTACTAGTATTGTAGGGTTTATCCATGGCACTGTACAATTTATCCAGGACAATGTACGGTTTATCACGTTTATGATCAACACTACAGTTTATTTCTAGCTGTGGTCCTCCTACTGACGATGATCTTGATTGTAACACATCACTATCAGTATTTTTCAGTTCTCCCTTGATCTCGTCCAGGTCAGGATGTCCGCTTAATGGTGGTATAGGTGGTGGGGTAACTGTAGATGGAAATATGTTCCGCTGTGCAGGCTGTACAGATTGGGCTGGCAGTACAAAGTCAACTTTTTCTCCGAAAGGCATTTCACGGTCCTCTATATCACAATGGGGATTTCAACTGTGGATTTTCCTTGTGGGTCTGTTGTGTGCTGATCACGCTACTGGTTTGTTCTTGGGCAGCTGCTGGGAGGTCTGTAAAGAATTAAAAAAATGATTCTTAGAATTTTACATCTTTTTTATTGTTGTCTATTGTTTTTCAAGATTAACTTTTTCCTCCATAAAATAACAGAGTATTCGTTTGTTTGTTTGATTTGATTCTTTACGTCCCATCAACAATCTTTCAGTTAAACAGGGACGGGTCTTCCTGGGTTGAACCAGTACTAAGCAAGGATAAATGTGTCTTGCTCAAGGACTACAACGCAGTGACGCTGGTGAGGCCAGAACCCGCGGCCTCAATAAAACAAAATAATAACAGTGTGTCAAACTGTATGAATCAAGATCAGGAATGATGTTCTGTTGGTCCTGATCTGCCCCAACCTGTTTGCAAATGTTATCAGCAAACAATAAAAGTCACAGCTAGCAAGGAAAGAGTTAATTAATATGTGACCATATTCTTTAGGGTCATTACACTAACATTCTTGTCAGATAAGCAGACTCTGGTGTTTGTAAGGGTATACAGTGTAATCAATATGTGACCATGTTCTTTAGGGTCATTATGTTGAAACTTTTGTCAGATAAGCCGAATTTGGTGTTTGTAAAGGTATACAGTCATTATCCAGCGTAATCAATATGTGACCATGTTCTTTAGGGTCATTACACTAAAATTCTTGTCAGATAAGCAGACTCTGGTGTTTGTAAGGGTATACAGTGTAATCAATATGTGAAATATGTTCTTTTGGGTCATTACGCTGAAATCCTTGTCAGATAAGCAGAATCTGGTGTTTGCAAGGGAATACTTTCAGTATCAAGTGTAATCAATATGTGACAATGTTCTTTAGGGTTATTACGCTGAAACTCTTGTCAGATAAGCTTTATTTGTAAGGGTATACAGTCAGTATCCAGTGTAATCAATATGTGACCATGTTCTTTAGGGTTATTACGCTGAAACTCTTTTCAGATAAGCAGAATTTGGTATTTGTAAGGGTATACAGTCATTATCCAGTGTAATCAATATGTGACCATGTTCTTTAGGGTCATTATGTTGAAATTCTTGTCAGATAAGCAGAATTTGGTATTTGTAAGAGTATACAGTCAGTATCCAGTGTAATCAATATGTGACAATGTTCTTTAGGGTCATTACGCTGAAACTCTTGTCAGATAAGCAGAATTTGGTATTTGTAAGGGTATACAGTCATTATCCAGTGTAATCAATATGTGACAATGTTCTTTAGGGTCATTACGCTGAAACTCTTGTCAGATAAGCAGAATTTGGTATTTGTAAGGGTATACAGTCATTATCCAGTGTAATCAATATGTGACCATGTTCTTTAGGGTCATTATGTTGAAATTCTTGTCAGATAAGCAGAATCTGGTGTTTGTAAGGGTATACAGTCATTATCCAGTGTAATCAATGTGTGACAATGTTCTTTAGGGTCATTACGCTGAAACTCTTGTCAGATAAGCAGAATCTGGTATTTTTAAGGGTATACAGTCTTTATCCAGTGTAATCAATATGTGACCATGTTCTTTAGGGTCATTATGTTGAAATTCTTGTCAGATAAGCAGAATCTGGTGTTTGTAAGGGTATACAGTCATTATCCAGTGTAATCAATGTGTGACAATGTTCTTTAGGGTCATTACGCTGAAACTCTTGTCAGATAAGCAGAATCTGGTATTTTTAAGGGTATACAGTCTTTATCCAGTGTAATCAATATGTGACCATGTTCTTTAGGGTCATTATGTTGAAATTCTTGTCAGATAAGCAGAATCTGGTGTTTGTAAGGGTATACAGTCAGTATCCAGTGTAATCAATATGTGACCATGTTCTTTAGGGTCATTATGTTGAAATTCTTGTCAGATAAGCAGAATCTGGTGTTTGTAAGGGTTCACAGTCATTATCCAGTGTAATCAATATGTGACCATGTTCTTTAGGGTCATTATGTTGAAATTCTTGTCAGATAAGCAGAATCTGGTGTTTGTACGGGTATACAGTCATTATCCAGTGCAATCAATATGTGACCATGTTCTTTAGGGTCATTATGTTGAAATTCTTGTCAGATAAGCAGAATCTGGTGTTTGTACGGGTATACAGTCAGTATCCAGTGTAATCAATATGTGACCATGTTCTTTAGGGTCATTATGTTGAAATTCTTGTCAGATAAGCAGAATCTGGTGTTTGTAAGGGTATACAGTCAGGTATCTAGCATGAGGTACAAGTTGACATGTACATGCAGAAAAGATTCAAATCAGTATGAGCATCCTCAGAATCTGATCAGTCTTAGTTTTCCATCCAGAGTAACATTTGATTCTTGGCATCGAGCAGATGTGCAGGCTGATCTGAGTCTTCAACTAGAGCACATGCCAACTTGTATCTTTTGATGGATACCAGCTCATGAATATTTTCATAGTAAATCCTTGATTACCATATTTTTTTATACATGCATGTGCAGGTAGCCAGCGGAACTGAGTGACTTATTTCATTTCTGTATCATCATTTACTTCAATACAGAATCCTTGTGGGCAGTGGAAACTCAGACAAGACAGCAGTTGCAAAGGTGTGTCCAATACTCCACTACTCATTCATATGACAACTAACTTTCATACGAATGTGAAACATATATGCATGTGTGTGACAAAAGCAATAATTTGACTCTTGCAACTAGCAATAATTGTGAGCAGTTCGGATACATGTTGAGTACAAAAGAGCTCCTCCCCAGGGGCGGGGTCCAAGTGAGCATATACAAATGGATAAGATTGGGCGCGCCAACGAAACACTATTTAAACAGTGTTTTGCTAGCGGGCTGATTGTGGCCCATAATAGGATGCTGGCTTGATATTGAAAGCATTGGTCCTTACATATAACAATTTTTAAGCACACAGCAAAACTTTGATCAGAAAAGGCAGGTCTCAAGGCTAAGCTGAGTATTCTCTGCACATAAATTCAAATTGTCGGTATTGCCATACAAAGGCTCACATAATCTGATACCTAGAACTGTCCTCATACAGGGATGCTCAAATGAGGATCCACAACTAATAATTATAGTTCTAGATCCGAAAGTCAAAGACTTCCCCGCAACATTCATGTACATCACACTTGTATTTTGCGACCTAAAAAGGCCCTTGTGTGACTGCGCAGTTGCACAGGGAAGCCTGGACATTCATCATCTCCCCATTAGTCCGGAATCCAAGATCCAAATTTTTTATTTACCCTAAATGATATTGGCCAGAAGTTTTGATGCTTGTTTTGGGTAGGTGTATGCCAGTAGTATACAATCCAGGTGGGTGTATAGAAAATTAGGCCGGCGAAAGTCTCCAAAATGGTTGTTAATTATGTTACCCCTCATTTACTTAATAACATAAATATGTAAATTTGTCTGTCAAGGTAGCAGTTGAAATGTTAAAATAAACAAAACAGTTACGCAATCTGTAAGAACATTTTATTATCTATGCATATTTGATGTTTGTATTTTTAGATGTCATATGTTTCATTTCAACTATACCCTTAAAATCCACTATATTTTGTTAAATAGTTGCAGTTGACAAAAATTATTAACAGGTATTTTAGTTTATGATAGCATGTGTTCAAAGGACCATTTACTGACCATTTCAAAACTGCAAACAGTTATGTTCTATCACAAATACTTTGTTGTATATAAAATGTTCAATTAGATGACCTCTGATAAAACGTTATATAAGTTTAGAACCCTTAACTTTCAGATTTAAGCAGGCAATTTTTTCTATTAGCTTTTATGCACCTGATGGCACCCGACTTAATAGTAGTATTTATTCTATACTTGGCAGTGAAATCAATACATATAAAAAACAAATAAAAGTGATATCATTTACTAGTGAAATGTTATATTTTGACTGTAGTGTTTTTGGATTACCTCTGACTTTTTTCCATTCACTTAATGCATTACTACAGAACTTCAAACGCCCATAACTTTCTTATTTGTGAACAAAAACATCAAGTGTGGGTATGCATTTTCTTAGTCAGAACATGACAAATATTTTGGTACCAAATTTATTTGGGTTTGCTAAGAATTTTCATTTTTGCATTTTCAGCACCTCCTTTTTCAGTGGGTGAGACATTGCATATAGCCTATAAAAACTTTAACAGACATAATAAGTTTAGGTCATATTTGACAAGGTGGCATTCAAATTCCTTTAAACAGATTTTATACAAGTATTTTAGAGTGTTGGTGGATGTAAGAGTAACTAGAACACATTCAATGGCGGGCCATTGCAAATCCCCACGCTCTCAAAGAAATCTAATGGTAATTGACCCCACCCAAAGGTCACCAGTTTGATCGTAGGTTAAAATTTTTCAGTGTATCCTAGTCTACTGCTCTTCCCCTTTAATTTGATATGCTACATGACCATGTTCAGAAAATTAAATTTTTGACCCCTCCCCAAGGCCCCAGGGGGTGGGGACCCAAATAATTGTGCCGGGGCATGTGTCATTCATGTAAGTAACTCACACACCAAATCTGGTTGAATTTCTGTAAAAAAATCTTTTTGACCCTAACCCCCCATGGTACCCCCAATAATTTTTTGACCCCCTGGGCACCCCAGTGCCCCAAGTCACACCCCTGAGGCATGACCCAGGTGACAGAATGAAAATCTCGTCTGATATATTTTGTATCTTTCATTTGTGAGAACACACGCAAAGTTTGGTATAAAAATCTTTGAAATTGACTTTGTAATTGAAATTAAATGATATTTGACCTTTTGACCCCTCCCCAGGGCCCAAGGTGGTTGGGCAAAAAAAAAATGCCGTTGCATGCCCCATTCATGTGAGAAACTCAATCACGAAATTTGATTGAATTTCGTCAAATGGTTTAGGAGGAGATAGCATTACGGACAGACCAACGCTCTTACATTTAGATACTTGTTGGGTACTTACTGTGTTAGAAAAAGTAGCCAAGAAAGCGTAAGTACCCAACAAATCCCAGAAATTTAGGAAATCTAAAGTACCCAACAAGGGTTCATTCGTGTTTTGTTATATACATTACCAACATAAATTTCATTTCTTTTACCAAACTGGTTACTCTGTAGATACTAAAATACTATGACCACAAGAATATGTATGGTGGGTGCTTATTGTGAGACAGAACCATTATAATTTCCACAAACTTCAGCTTTTTATTTTATATGGAGGAATTCATTATTTAATGTTTCACTTCTTGATTTGGACTTATACTTAGAATGACTTACAGTTCTTAGAATTGTAAGTTAGCTTTTGTGACTTGTTAAGAACATAGCTGTTGTAGTCAACAGATGATTATCAATGCAAAAAAATGAATGCTTGGTATCCTGGGTCAGATGTGGTAATTTATTGTATCGATTCCGGATCTTAGTCACCTTTCTTACTTTTTATAAAATTGTTTATGGAACCTATTACTATATTGCCTCTTGCTTTTATTTATTTCAGCTGAATTGAGCTGTGACAGTGAAGGGAAATGTCTTGTAGATGGCATTTAATGCATAATTAAAAGAACCAAAAACTTGGTAGTGGCAGAGATAAAAGAATCATTTAATCTTTCTTTAGACATAATTTGTTTATGAAAAATAAATAGGTATTAAAATCCAATTGAAACTATTCAGGAAAAAAAGTTCAACATTTTTTGTGCTTTAAAAGTAAGTTTTTCCCTTTAAAGCAACTATGCTTTTGTTGTTGAAGCTGAAAATCATTCATATGATATGTTTAAAAAGAAAATACTCACAATAAATGTATTTTTGAGCACTTAGATGGTAGTCAATTTCATTTTCATCCACTAAGTGTTTCAACTCATATAGTTATAACATTGTACAAAAATAATATTTAACAAAAAGTAACGTATATTACAGAAATACCAGGTGCCTAAGCTAATAATTATCATTCTGCTAGTAAGCTTATTCAATTCAGAGATCAAGATGGTATGTAAAAAAATGAAACAAACACTAATAGCACTATAATAATATGAGTTCCACTATTATTTAATGGTAACGTATTTGACTTGACTGTTGCATGGTAATACATCTATTTCAAAGGAGCCACTATACATTAGATTTGTCATATATAATGTGGTTGACAAAAATTTAATGCACTAAACAGCCTCTCCACAGGTCTTTAGGCAGCATGTGGTCAAGTGAGCAATACAAATATATATTAAAGTAAGTAACATATATAACAGTTATCATAAGTGTAGATTATTTTAACTTTATTGGTAGTTTTATTGGTTAAATCAAATGTCTGACAAACTGAGTGAAATCAGACAAGTATATATAGCTTCATCTTTGTGATATTGATGAATGCGAAAAAAATTAATTTAAAACTTAAAAATTGGCCTTCAGTAAACTGGGGCTTATGTATTCAAAGAGCTATTGCTGAAAAACTTCTGAGGATAGAATGCTCAAATTGTTTTTATTTGAAATTGCTTAAGCCTTTTATGAAATCAAATTAATAAAGACTTGAAAAACTATGAAGGGGAACATTGACAGCAAACAACAACAGTCAATATTATGATTCTTAGGGAGTAATGTTAATAAAGTAACATATGTAACACCTGAGAACATCAAAATATTGTTTTAAAAAGCTTTCACTTTTGACGCATAAACAAATATATAAAAATATCAACATTTGAAAAACTTAGATGCAATTAAACCCGAGATAGGTATGTTTTTCACTCAGTTCTATAAAGTTCATAATTTTGGAGGCCATCTTGAATGTCAGCCATTTTGAAGACTTTCACCAGCCTAATTTTTTATACACCCACCTCGGCTGTATACTACTATCATATACCTACCCAAACCTTGAAATGCTTGAAGTAATTTCTTTATACCTGTCAGTGAACTATTAAGATTGATCTCCCCTGGATAGCTTGTGACAGCTTCTTCTGACTGGTCTAAGCCTTCTGACATCCAGTCTGAAACAAAGAGAAAATATATAAGAATTAACCAAAACGATTTCAATAATGGCTCCTGCATTGGGCAAAATAATCACAATACTTCTAAGTAGGCTACTTGGAAAATATTTGTGTATGAAAACATTCTTAAAAATTCTGTTTGTTTGGCAAGAAAATGATTTGGGTTTTAGCTCGGACTTCGAAAAAATAGCATTACAAAAAAACAACTATATCAAACCTACACACACACACAACACTAATTAAAATTCGGCATGAGAAAGGTTCAATATCTGGACCACGGGGGAAAGGGTTCACATACCTTTTATGAAACAATAAAACTTGTGTTTGTCGAAAATTGATTTTTTGCTTGTATAGTTTAAGTTGCATGTAGTACAGCCAATGACTTATATGATCTAATATACGTCACTGCCTTAGCATATAGGTATCTGGACTGATCATATTCATCTGCAATAATTCTTGTAACGCTATTTTTCACGATACGGCAACTATAAAATTACAGGTATATAATATTGGTGTGGAGAGTTTCACAGATGGATGAATACGCAAACATTGCGACCTGACTAACCGATTTCCAAATGTATTTGTCCAGCGGTTGAACTTAGCTAAGAACCGCCCAACGTCTCTTATCTGGACAGAGTATATAATGCTATTGTTGCATATTCTGGTTAAATCAAGGGAAGTAACTCAAGTGTTAACACATTCAATTCTTCCATAATTTATTGGTAGTCAAGCCTCCTTTGTATTATTGATAAATGTAACCAAGAAGTACAGAGATGTGGTTATGCATGGACAGATAAAGTTTCATTTGAAAAGATCCCCTAGTTCTCCAGAAAAGAATAAAAATCATAATTTGCAGGCCATAAGAGTGTGTAACTAAAAACTATTTTTCTTAATGCTGAATCAAAACTTATGGTGTGGGTACTCAAAAGAACCATCTTAATGAAATATAGTACTTTTGAGCACCCAACACATTTGATTATTTAAACTGATAGATAGGAGATTATTTAAAATTTTACACTATTAAAATTAATTGATTATTCCTATGTACACAGGCAGGAAACTGCATAGACAGAACCATTAATTTGTATATGAGGCTCTTTCTGATTCTGTATATGTAGTCTAAAAAAATGCCTAATAATTGTTAAGTTTTCTGTTAAGTGTTTTTATAGTGTAAAATAGCGAAAAATGGTGAAAGTAGTTCTCCACTCTGGTCTTTTAACTACTTATCTAAGCTGAAGCGAGCTGCAAATTGTGTACAGTTTTGTATCCTTTTTGTCGTGAGGAAAATGAAGGTCAATCTATATTTTTTCTTCTCAAAATTCATTTTTTTAAATTCTCGTTTTTCATAAATGGGGCTGGATCAGACAACCAAATATCACATTTCAACTCTCCAAACACTTACTAAGTTTATAGCTTTGAAGAGACATATACACAAAATGATAGTTGTCATTCTATGCATTAGCCTTCGTTTACCTCACAACAAAAACAATACAGATAAAACCATACAAAATTTTCAACTCACATCAGCTTGGATTAGAAGTTAAACAACCAGATCAGAGCACTACATTCTCTTTTTACTAATTTACAATTTAATAATGGAAATCTTTTAGGCATTATTTTCAGTCTCCATAAACAGAACCAGAAAAAGCCTCATAAGATTTCCTTATCAGAACTTACGGTTCTGTCTATGTAGTTTCCTACCTGTGACATACTTACGGTTCTGTCTATGTAGCTTCCTACCCGTGACGTACACGTTTTTTTTTGTTTTTTAACCAGATAGTATGAAAAGATACTCACCACAGGAAGAACATGACCAGCTGGCTGCAGCCTCACCAGACACTGAAATATTATAACAGTACATTTAAATAGACAATAATGCAACAGACAACAATTAGCACAATATATTCATCATAGAGTGGCAATATTAACCCTTGTCCTGTTGAACACAGATTTATCCATTTATGAAAACACTGTAGATCCAGATCAACTGGCTTCTTCAAGTTTCCAGTCTGAAAATACAGACATATAAGTTACTGGAATTCTGTGGGTGAACTAGATAAACATTGGGGGAGGGTTGTAGTGAACGAAAATATACTGCACAACAAGTATATGCTGTCATTTTGTCAAAAATTATTTTTTCTGAACCAAACTCCTTCATGCATATGTTCAATGTGTCTACATTGTATAGGCAAAGTATCAAATTTTTTCATCAAAAGCTGTGGTAGAAGTTGATCGGCCCATGAAGGCACCACCAATGCATATACAAAAGACCTCTCATGGAAAAATTGTCTAAGTTCTCACAGCTGTCATTTTGTCAAAAATTATTTTTTCTAAACCAAACTCCTTCATGCATATGTTCAATGTGTCTACATTGTATAGGAAAAGTATCAAATTGTTCCATCAAAAGCTGTGGTAGGAGTTGATCAACCCGTGTATGGACTATAATAGAATAAGCATAAAACTCTATATAAAAAGCCATTTAGAACTACAAAGGGAAATAACTCTAATAGAATTGGCCCCTAGCCCTTACTTTTTTGTTTAAAGCATTTGTCTTGTAAATATGAACATGTTTGCAAGGTTTGATGAAAATCCAGCAATGACTCTTCAAGATATTAAGGAAACAAAACGTTATGCACTGACGCAAGGACGGACAGATGGACGGACGCACGGACAACGTGAAAACAGTATACCCCCCACAAACAAAGTTTGCGAGGGGTATAACAAACTTGGTAGAGGTCCACTAGGTGATGCTACATAATCAATACCAAAGCTCTAGGCCATATGGTTTCAGAAAAGAACATTTATTTCATCTTTTTCCTAATATAGGCCTTAGTAAAACATGTGACCCCGGGACAGGGCCATTTTGGCCCCAAGGATATATTTTGAACAAACTTGGTAGAGGTCCACTTGGTGATGCTACATACCAAATATCAAGGCTCTAGGCCTTATGGTTTCAGACAAGAAGATTTTTCCATGTTTTTCCCTATATAAGCTTATGTGTAACATGTGACCCCTTTGGCGGGGCCATTTTTGGCCCCAGTGGTATAATTTGAACAAACTAGGCAGAGGTTTACTAGGTGATGCTACCCACTTAATATCAAGGCTGTAGGAGAAGAAAATTTTCCCATGTTTTTTCCCTATATTAGCCTATGTAAAACAATTGTGACCCCGGGGCAGGGCAATTTGAACAAACTTGGTAGAGGTCCACTAGGTGATGCTACATACCAAATATCAAGGCTCTCAGCCTTATGGTTTCAGACAAGAAGATTTTTCAAACTTTTTCCCTATGTAAGCCTATGTAAAACATGTGATCCCTAGGACAGGGCCATTTTTGACCCTATGGGTATAATTTGAACAAACTTGGTAGAGGTCCACTAGGTGATGCTACATACCAAATATCAAAGCTCTAGGCTTTGTGGTATCAGAAATGAAAATTTTTAAAGTTTTCATCTTGAAAATATATTTTTAGCCTGTGTGACCTAGATATGCATTGGACCAGAACCATTTGAACAATTTTTGAAGAAGGCCATATAAGGATCATTCCTACCAAGTGTGATCAAAATCCAGCCAGTAGTTTAGGAGGAGATGTCACTTGAAGCCATTGTTAACGATTGACGTCCCATGACGACATCTAACCATCACAATAGCTTGCCATGAGCCAATGGCTCAGGTGAGCTAAAAAGACCAAGTTAAAACTAAGCAATGGCAAGGAATTATTACATTCAAAACAATAGGCCTGCCCTTTAAGCTGAAATGGAAAACAATTCAAACAAGGTATGCACTGCAATGATCAAAAAACGGCTAAGTTAAAACTGCTGTGGGTAAAAATACCTTACATTTTTTCAGAAATTAGGAAAAATATCACAAAATTTGTTGGCTGCTGCAATTGGGTTAAAAGTCACTGTCAGGGCAAGTGGAAATTTGGATGATTTTCTGTGTAAATTAACAATTTTTTATCCATTATATGTCAATAACTGCTTTGAAGCAGGGTAAGTGCCTATTTTAAGATATTTCAAGATCTGCAGACCATGTACTTATCATTTATACCAAAACTGCATCAAATCTGACCAATGGGTACTGAGAATACAGTCAAATCACGGTTATCTGAACGTCAATTATCTGAAACTACTGGATCTTTTGAAGATGACGGACGTCCCCAACTTTTTTCTCTAGTATCTATTGCAATAAAACTACTGTTTTTTCTTATTTCGATTTTCTGAAAAAAAAATCAATTTTTCAAAGAGATTCGTTGGTGCCGATTATGGAAATTGCTGTTAAATTACCCTTCAATTTCAAATTCCTAATTGCCAATAAAAATGTCACACATCTATATTAAGCACAACCACCTATAGGAAGATAATGGTTATGAAACGGATTACAACAAAAATAATTTGAGCGTGCAGTTGATGGGGTGCCATCGCAAATCCCCACACTAAAGTATTTGACTCACCCAGCACCCCCAAGTGTCACCCCTTGGGCATGACCCCAGCAACAGAATGAAAATTCTGTTCAATATGTTTTCTATTTGTAAGAACACACACAAAGTTTGGTATAAAAATCATAGAATATGACATGGTAGCCGAAATTTAATGATATTTGACCTTTTGACCTCAACCCAAGGTCACCAGTTTGACCCTAGGATGAAAATTTTACTTGCATTTTGGTTACCATGTCAATTTCAAAGATTTTTATACCAAACTTTGTGTGTGTTCTCACAAATAAAATATAGAAAACATATTGAATCTGTTGCCAGGGTCATGCCCCAGGGGTGGGACTTGTGGGTGCTGGCGGGTCAAAACTTTAGCGTTGGGATTTGCCATGGCGCCCCATTGACTGCACGTTCTAGTAATTGTTGTTATCAATGTAGGTACATGTATATAGTGGATGAGCTCTTGATTTTCTTTTCTTTTCTGCGTTCTTAGACCTGCAAACCATAAGTCTTTAGAGGCGATATGACCACAACCTCCAAGCAGCTCATTTTTGTCAATGCTTTGACAGACTGATATTTGCAATACTTCACGGAAAAACCCAGTTGAAAATGCAAGTTCTGGCAAAAAAATGACATTCTATGAAAGCCTCCGAGTTTTTACTGAAAATATCAATCCCAAACTACCGAATTTGATAATCCAAACTACCGATTATTCGAAAGGATTCCTGTGGTCTATGGCACTTCGAATAACTGAGGTTTGACTGTAATTAAGGGCAGACAGCAGGCCTCCAGATAAGAGTGCGTATTGGAAAATTAGTTTATATCTCATCCAAAACATATGTTGTGGGTACTCAAAAGAACCGTCTCAATGAGACGGTTCTTTTGATTACCCAAAACACATGTTTAAATTAATGGGTAAGAAAATAATTAAAATTCTACGCAAATAAAATGTCCTTATCTGGACCTATGAGACAGAATTCTGGTAAATTTAGGTACTTACTGGTACATGTCTGGTGGGCTTTGTTTAAACAACACTGGCAGATCAATATTTCATCAAAGAGGCCCACATCGGTCTCACACACACAACATACCACATCCAGCTCTATTTCCATGGAGAGATCACCGAAATCCCTGAAATAATAATTGTTCATCATTACATGTTTAAAATAATCTCCACAAAGTAGGGGAAAAGTAGGGATAATAATTGCAAAAAATAGGTGAAAAGTGGGGAATATCAGCTTAAACAAGTAGGGAGAGTAGCAAAAGTTATAACAATGAGTTGTTTAGAAAATATTAAATGATGAATTTTATACTTAATAAGCAAGATAATAGCTGTGACAATGATTCCATAAAAAAATGTCTTTTTGAATTGAAAATTTCAATCTGAGATAGTTTAATTGGTCTGCCACATACAAAAATATATATCATTTCACACAGGTTTAGATTTTTGAGTGTAAAATTTTGACTATTTTACCTGTCAGTTTTTACATATGTTTTGGGTGCTCAAAAGAACCGTCTCCCCGAGACAGTTCTTTTGAGTACTGGCACCACAACATATGTTTTGGTTGAGAAATAAGACATGACTGTATCCTTTATATGTTTTGTTCTGGGACAAGGAATTCCACACAAGGACCAGAATAATCTTAAGGTTTAATATAAATTCTGCCAGTTTTGCATAAAAAATTAAATCTTTTTATGTTTGTGTAATTCCAACTATTGTTTTTATTGTTTTTTAAGCGATTTTGATTGGTCCGTTGACAAAATTAAATAGGTTTTACACTTCTCTAAAAACCCATGTGTATGAACATTTGATATCTGCCTTGATTTCACAGTTCTGTTAGTGTTAATAGTAATGAACTGTACATAAAATGTCAGAAATAAATATTCACAAGTTTTAATATAGTTAAGCATGCTGAAAGCTCATTTTAAAACCCTTACCCCATATGGTGGTACATCTTCAAAGCAAACTCTTAAGACATGAACTGGATGACGAGGTAACTGTGACGTCATTATCATTGAAGAGAATTGTAATCAAAACTAGGGAGCACAGTGGCTCAGTGGTAGAGTGCTTGACTCGAGACCGAAGGGTCCTGGGTTCCAGCCTCACCGGCCTCACTGCGTTGTGGTCCTTGAGCAATAAACATTTATCCTAGCTTAGAACTGGATCAACCCAGGAAGATACGTCCCTATATAACTGAAAGATTGTTGATGGGATGTAAAGAATCAAATCAAACAAAGTAATCAAAACTATGTCAAGTCTACATCAACAAGGAAATGTTTCAACGCAGTTAAACAGCAAACTGTCTACAGTGGGGCTTGATTGTATCGATTCCTGATGTTTGCCTTTTTTCTTACTGTTATAAATGGACGCTTAGGTCCTACTAATGCCGGGATATTAGGCAGGGACTCGTGAAGGTAAGTGTTTTAAAACCTGTCGATCTGTGGTGGTAGCGCCTAAACCTAAATGTTCTTCAATGAGCCCAGCAAGAGGTTTGACAAAAGAAAACAATTCCAAACTAAATGGAGTTGTTTTGAGCTCATACTCACATATTCACTCCCAATAGAATGCCATTGTAATCATTATTTAGCAAAACAAAGTTTTGAACTGACAAAATTTTCAAGATGGCTGTCCCATCTTTCATGGACAGCGGTTACAAACTACTTTCCTTCAGAGGGCTTTAAAATTTGAAATATTGTCATCAACCCTTCACAAATGTGCTGTTTTGTTTCAAAGTTGGAATTATAAGGAATGAATTATTATTTTTGTGGATTTTATTGATGTGTAAACTCAGGCGAATCACTCAAAAACTTTACATAAACTCAGTTTGTGAGTGATTCACCGGAGTTTACACATCGATAAAATCCACAAAAATAACAATTCATTCCTATATCCAATTTGAAAATTAGTTCCAACAAGACAAATTCGACAAATTTATATCCCCCAACGAAGGGTTATTTCAGAGAAACATGTAAATCATAAAACATAAATCCCATATTCAGATCATAACAAAGGCCTGTCAAATATGTTTTAGTGCTTATAGTTTAATTGAAAAAAATATTCTTACCTCTACACAATTTCAATATCTGACCTTTCAACCCAAACCCAGAGGTCAAGGGTGTGTGAAAATTCAAAGTGTTACCTTGCATGTAGGTCTACACTTCTTCCACTTTAATTTGATATGCAACATGACCACTTTTAGAAAAGAAAAAATAATATGACCTTTTGACCCCACCCCAGGGGTCGTTGGTGTGTGTAAATACAACATGTTTGCTTTCATGGTGCTCTGTGCTCAATTCCCTTTAATTTGGTATGCAACATGATTACTTTCACAAAAATATATAGTTTGAACTTTTGACCCCACCCACTGGGTTGAGGGTGTGTCTGTGGGAAAAATATTTGCTACCATGTTGTTGCAAAAGTCGTCAGCTTTAATTTGATATGCAACATGACCATATTCTTAAAAAGTTTAATTTAGGCCTCCGCTCCACCCCCTGAAGTCTACCTCAGGGGCTCGAACCCATGCCTTCAAACTGAAATCCCGTTTGATATGTTTCATATCTATTGCTGCTCTGCCTGCATGCAAAATTTCAGCAAAAAATATTGACAATTGCCCTATAAATTACAGGTTCACTACCATCATTTAAATATAGATGTACCTTTAATAAACTAGTTCCCTGCCGTCATTTCAATTCAGGTGTTAGTTTTGTTTGTTCTGATTCTTGATGCCTCGGTCAAAAACTATGGTCATGTCCAGGCGGTCAGTTCACCCAAGCACACTTTTTTCTGGGCAAGCTTGGCCAAGAGGTTAACCAGTAGTTTGTAACTGACATCAACCTTTCTTGAATCAGGAGAATGGCCGTAGAAATGATTTCATGATCAATCTCTTCAATAGTATGGGATTAGGCTACAGGTTCACTACCATTAATCATGTTCATCTAGACTGACTTACCATGATAGGTCCATATCTTCTTGAAACAAGTCCATATCTGAAATAATTAAGAAAATGTTGTATATGTTTTCAACACACCATCAAGGCTGTGCAATTTTCAAGCAACATGACTATAAAGGCCTTAGATGGCTCAAGTGAATATTTTTAGCCCTGGAAGCAATTTTTTAAAGCCAAATGGAACTTTGCTCTGGGGGTACCTGACCTGTTTGAAATCATTTTTATTTGGGGTTTAAGCTTCAAAGAGGTTCTTTAACTCTTTCCATGTTAAAGGTAACTTTTTATGTCTGCTGATATAACTTGCAAACAGTTCAGACCAAGATCAGGACCAACAGAAAATTGGTTCTGAACTGGATCCATAAATGTTTGATGTACACCCTTAGTGTTTCTCAAAACCTTTTTGAAAACATTAATTTTGGAGAAAAAAGGTCAGACGATAACAAAAGCATTACCAAGCATGCAGAGAAAAATTGTTTTCTATTTTAAGCTCTGTACACCATTTTGTTTAGCAGAAGTGAGTTATTTGAGTCAATTTGGTTGGTGACATTCCTGGGAACATTTGTGTGAAATATTTGAAAGAGGTCAGCGATTAAAGAGATGTTGCTCAAAGAATTTCGTTTTTAGCTTTGGCAGCCCTTTTCTTCAGAGTAGAACCTTTTAAGCATTTTTGTAGATCCACTTATGAGAGTCTGGTCTGGATGGGTTTAATAATATTATTGTGAATAATAAATGGCCCAGTGTTATAATAATTAAAGAACAAAACATTCAACGACTTGAGGATAATGAGACCTAAAAATAAACAAACAAGTTGGCTTCCTTCAAAAAAGGAATCCAATACTGGGGCCATGATTGTTGAAAAATTGGAATTCATAAATAAACAAAACTCAGTTGTGATTAAATTTGGTTTACTTATCTATTGATATTCAGTTGCAAAAATAGAAAATTAACCCTTAAGACGCCAATCACAACTGCAGCAGAAGAAAAATTTTGCAAAATCTTTCCCAATTTTCGAAAAAAATAAGGTATGATATTTCATGAGGATTGTCTGACAGCAGACAATTCTCATGAAATACCATGCCTTATTTGTTATTTTTGAAAAAGCAGCAAGATTTGAAAGTGCCAACTGCTGCAAATTATAGGTGGCGCTTTAAGGGTTAATGCATATTTCTGTTTCTTATTCAAAAGGGATACTAAATACTGCAATGGAGTAAGACAACTATAGAAATTCTGCCCGTGAATTTTTCAAGTAAATCAGGGCTTACGTTAGGCGGGCGTACGCCGTATATTACATCCCAAAATCGGCTGCATATGTCGAAATTACACATCAAAGACGTACTGCGGACTTCAGAAAATTTCTCAGTACAACCAAAAATGGATATCGAGACGTCCTGTCTGCAGAAAAACCCGCCTACATTTACCAGAATACGTGATATATGTCCCGCCTTCATATTGGAAACTCATTTATTTTGTTTATTGACCACGCTAGGACGACCCACTTGACTGATTTTGAGTTTTATTGACAGCCACTGTCACGTGTAGGGTTCAGTCGAAAGGGTAATTATTAAAGCCTGTCACCCAACAGGTGTGAAAACATGGACACATCTTGACAACGGCCTTAGAAACCAATCCCTGCTGCTTCAGATCGCGCGGCGGACATCCAATCCCTGAGCAATAAAGCAAAACGGCAATCAGTATCGGTTTTGTTTGACAGTTGAGGAATCTTTGAAATAAAGAAAGTGCCGACATGACACTTTGCATGCTTTATAAGCTCTACGTGTCTGCGACTTAATTAATTATTTTCTTGAGTCTTGCGATGATTTAGTACTTGAACGCTCCTTCAACACAGACACTACACCAACAAACATACAGTTTATTAAAATCGAATGGCATGGGTTTTTTGTTGCAATTTTTACGCTGTACAAGTACAAGCTTTTAAAAAAAGTTACACAAACAAGTACAAGCTTTTAAAAATAATTGTTACACAAACAAATACAAGCTTTTAAAATAATAATAGCAACACAAACACTCTCCCAAACAAATTCTTATCTATCTATCTATCTATCTATCTATCTATCTATCTATCTCTCTCTCTCTCTCTCTCTCTCTCTCTCTCTCTCTCTATCTATCTATCTATCTATCTCTCTCTCCTTCTCTCTCTCTCTCTCTCTCTCTCTATCTATCTATCTATCTATCTATCTATCTATCTATCTATCTATCTATCTATCTATCTCATTGTGTGGAAGAGCCACACAGCAATCACAAGACACCAGGAAGACAAACAATGCAAAGCAACCAGCTCCCTCTTCCCCATCTAAGCTGATCAATGACAAATCAGGAGACACCAGACATTCCCTCTGTAGCATTATAAGCAATTAAAGGTAATAATGCATTGTAGGAACAAAGAAGAATTATCTCTGAAATATATATGTTTATTATTCAAAGCAAGTTTGACAATCCGCCACTCTGCGACCGTATCACAGAAAAAAGTGGGACTTCCAAAAAAAATCAATGGGACTTCTAGGAAGTCTGGACTTCCTGGATTTGAAAGTTAATGGAGGCCCTGAGTAAATTTATACAAAATATCTTAAAAGATCTATTAACCCACAATTACTTTGCAAACAGGGAAGATCAAGTTAAAATACCACATAATGCGGAATTTCACCAGGGTCTGCACTGTTTTCTAGGTCTAAAGCAATATTAAGACGAAGAAATTAAATTTAAGTTGGAAATTATAACCAGTTACCCCTTTATATGTACAATGAACGCTCCCATATCAAGTGAGAGAACCCATCACAATCACTATACTAAGGGTAATTAGCAATTCCAGCTAAAAGCAGTTTGGTTGCAAATACTATTTAATCCAATACTCTCCTCCAATCTTATCGAATATGCATATTAATACATATTCTATAAAACAACCGTCTCACTAGGATTTTCTTTTGTATCAGCGAAATATAGCACATTCAGAAATACACCCTATACTCTGAATCGAATGTGTCATGTATTTTATGCAACATAAGCGGATACTTCAAGCTATCAGGGTTCAAGTGGTTGAGGTTTCACTCCATTACCACTTCTAAAAAAGTAAATATAGCATACAAAATTGCTTCACTGCAAACAATACTTTGCTTTATTTTGACAATTCTTAATTGAGTGCGATCATGTCCAAATTATTACTTTTAAAGGTTAAAATGAGACGTATTGATATTCCTGTTAGCGAAATTGGAAGGCATTAAATTTCCAAACTTTTGCTGTTGCTGATGAAGGGGTTGGAGTGTTTGTCTGTGCGTCTACACTGTCTATGAATGCCCTCTTTTGGAAAAACCGCATACAATGCAGTATATCCCCGGATAGATCAATTGAGGAGCTAATTTCGCCATCCCAGTAAGACCCTCAAAATATCATTGAAATTAGCGTGTCTTGATATACATGGTTTGAGATTTATGCGAAAAGTTGACAGCTTTTATCAGCAACGGAAATAATTTTGAAACATGTACCACTTGAATATAGGGCTTCAAGGTGTCGTTCTCTGTGTAAATTAGATAAATTTGAAATAAGATTTACTCTTTTTGCCATTATATGTATTTGTGGTACATATACAAGTAATTGGCATTCTCCCTTTCTTTGATACTGCCCCTTGCCCTCTATCCCAATCCCCCCTTATAAAATGTACTGGTTTATTTACATATTGAAGAGAAAATTATGGTGAATAATATTTGTTGTTGTTGATTTATAATCCTTAAAATTGATGATTTTTCTGTTGATAATAGTGTACTTTTAAAACAATTCTAGTTTAAGCTGTTGGGAAAAAAAACAGCCCCTCCCCCTACCAGAAAAACATATGGTGTGTCCCTAATTTTAAAAAAGAATAAAATCTACAAGGTACAGCAATAGCATTTTAAGGATGGCCTAAACCTTTGAGCTATATATCATGTATTTCATTAAAATAATTATATGTCATGTATTCTATGGCTAAGCACTGTCTTTACATGTATGACACAAAATATTAAATGAACATTAAGTCATGTGCTTGTCTAGCTTCATAGATTTTAAGTATTTGAATGTAATCCTTCAGAAAGAAAAGAACATTTTAGGGAGAATTGGCTTATATTTTTGTGGGTTTGGGGAGAAGCTGAATTAATTTTAGGGATTTGTGGAACAAGGCAAAATGAGCCGTGGCATGAGATTTCCAGCAATTTGGTATGTGCGACCAGCAAAGCCTCAAATCAGCCTGCCCATACGCGCAGTCTGATCAGAGCCTTTGCTAGTTGCTTGAGTATTCAATGATTGTTAAGCTACTGACTGAACACCATTTGGAGTTTCTAAGCTTAAAAGGAAGCTGCAGAGGCTTGTCTGAGTCTACACTTGTCAAAATGTCAAATTGTTGGAAATCTCATGCCCCGGCTCAAATACTATCAGGAAGCTGAGGATTTTTTTTTTCAGGGATTTAGGAAGACCAATGCATTATTCTAAGGGAGCAAGGGAGCACAGACCCCCCGCGAGAGGGGCTCAACAATAGAAGCTACAATCATGAAAAAATACCAAATGAAAGCAAATTGACTTACGCAAAAGATATTTTCAGTGTAGCTTCCTTTTGTCTGTTGTTTTCGTATGGTAGTCATTTAAACACAATTACCCTTTTCTGATGATGTTTATGTTAACGTCCATTGGAATCGTGATAATTTTAAAATTTACGTCCACTTTAAATGCGCTTTTATTGGAAAAAACTATAGTGTAATTATCTTAATATTTTATTGTATATTTCTATTTTCTATTTGCTTTTTATCTATCTAAGCTTTTGTAAAATTGCACCCATAAACTTTCTCATTGTAAATTTTGCAAAAAAGATAAATGGAAATGTACTGTTAAAAACTGCGATGTCACAAAGTGGCGAATAATTATGTCCCTGGAAAGACATGTTTGTTTGGGTAATTCCATGAATAAGATAGTTCCCAGATAATGCCAATTCAATTGCATTAAGGTCTAAGGAAACAAAACCTCCTGGCAAGGTTAGGGACCCAAAAATTATATCAGCGGATACATCAATCTTCTGAGAAGACGTTTCCGATTTTAGTTTGCGGATGATACTAATTAAGTCATTTTTGCGACGTCACGAACAAGGTATGTTTTTGGCGTTGTTTTACGCAATTTACGGGCCAATTAAAACTTCGTATTTTCGCAATAAATCTAGAAGGTATGGGCTGATTTCTAAAGTTTTTGCACCAAAATGTTGATATTTATAAATGTCAACCTTATCTGCAAAGTTCATATAGTTTTTACACACGGGCCACTTTAAATCACAAGAATTTGTGACTCGGAACATATTCAAAAAAACGTTAATTTTTTGCCTTTGATGAAAAAATACTCGAAAACGAAGCGGAAAAGCCTATCCAAATGTTAGATTACAGCCAAGTGTTATCTTATCAGAATAGATTGCGAAAATACGCAATTTTAATAGGCAAGTCAATAACGTTAAAAACGCCAAAAACATGCCTTGTTCGTGACGTCGCAAAAATTGATGTATCCGTTGATATAGTTTTTTGGTTTCTAACCTTGCTAGGAGGTTTTGTTATCCTAGACCTTAAATGGCGATATAACTTAAACCTTTGCACTTCAAACTCAGGAATGCTTTGTGTGCATACATTTATGTACTCAAAAGATTCGCCTCCTGCAATATGATTCTTATTGTATTTGCACACCAAAAGAAATTATCTCCAGAAAGGAAGACAAAGCTTCTAATCAAAATTTCAAATGAACTCTCTTACTGACCAGACTGGCTTTTTAAAGAACCGCATGAGAGTCCTAGTCTATAAATATTGGCAAGCAAATAACAATGTATACAATGATTAATGCAACGTATACTGCTTAAACGGGTTGATCTGTAATACATGTATCTATTTAATGTTTGGAACAAATGATGCAATGAACATCACACCTGGATTCCACAGCAAAATCGTACCAGGTATGCAAGAGACGTTTCTCATGAGCGTCATGACATCAATCAATGGAACAGCGTCGGCCTAGATTTGGCTTATCAGCTGTGTTATTCAAAGAGCTATAAGTCTATTATAAGGGTTCATACAGTTCTCATATTACACCAAACATTTTGGCAGGTGCCATGGTCTTAGAAAATGCAAAAATTTTAAAATCGACCATGTACCTCAATAAGACCTAGAGAATGTCCCACATATGCAGCAGACGACTTCAGCAGGCAGCATTTCTACATTCATATTTCGCAAGAGTTTTAACTCTTTTTAGCTGGGTAATTTTTTTATCTGTTGATTTTAAAAAAAAATCTTTCCTGAACACTATCCAGAGTGTCATACAGTTTGGATCTCGGCAGTCTTTTCATGCTGGGTAATTTTTTTATCTGTTGATTTAAAAAAAAATAACATTTTTGAAAAAATTCTTTCCTGAACACTATCGAGAGTGTCATACAGTTTGGATCTCTGCAGCCTCTGGTTACACTTTGGGTCCACAGTTTAAAAAGAATATCAACAGAAGATGCAAAATTGCAAACAGTTCATAAGGAATCTGTACCTAAATTGGTAGTTGGGATGTAATAATTTTTATTGTTCCCTATAATCAATCAATGAATGGCCAATACAATAATGCAAGTTGCTTGTGACCACCTACCAACCCAGAAAAGTTCTCATAATGGCTCGAGGGTAGATGATTATTCTATTATATAACTGCATGCTTGTGAACAGTTTTTACAAGAAATTCGTTTTCTTCATGAAGCACTGTGCATGAAACCTAAATATGTAATGGTTAATACTGCTCACCTGATCTCTTGACTTCATGGTTTCCGAGATTTTTTTTAATGGGAGCACAATCATATATTTTGAAGCATGTTTAACATTATAACCCTTCTATTCTGGATACAACAAAAGGAGCTGATCGGACTGTGCAGATGTGCCTTTAGTGTTTGCATGTAGCTACACAGGTTTTCTCGTGACTAAACACATAATGCACCAGTCATTTGTATTACTAGACTTTTCGCCAACTGTAAAGCCGGCAACTTTAATATTCATATCTGGGCGTGGTTCGGCTATTTCATCTGCTAAGGAAGGGTAATCAGGTTTTATTTATAATGTGGTAAAGAGTTAATAAGCTTTTTGGGCCGCGCAAATGTGCATGCATTTCATGAAATTCCTAACCGCATACACACTGAACTCACATTTATTAACCCTTAAAGCGCATAATCACAAAATGTATGTTTTTTGTCGTCTACTAAATTATTTTAAGCCTCATATACAAACAGTGTGGACCCAGATCAGACTGCTGCTTTAGGAGCAGTCTGATCTGGATCCACAATGTTTGCCTCTATGCTGATGTTAAATAGACATTTTCAGAAGCAGTTATTTTGCTGGCGTTTTATGGACTAAATAATGTGTTTTGCGTCCATACTGAGGTAATGGCGCAAAATGATACAGGTACCTTTGAATAAAACCCCACCTCATTTTCAGCTTTTACCTATGTCTAAGGTTGATCCGTCCTAAATACGCATTCATGAGGCGCCGCCTTTACAGTAAGCAAAAAGTCAAATAATATCTACTCCCCTCCCCACATATGAGGATAGCCATGGAATAGCCGGGAATAACTATTTTGTTTTTGTTTGTTTGTTTTGTTGCTTTACGTCCCAATCAACGGAGGATGGTCAGTTCACCTAACCACTCTTTTTCCTGGACAAGCTTGAACAAGCGGTTAACAAGCACTTGGTGCACATTCTTTCACTTGTAACTGACAACAACCTTTCTTGAAGGATTCAGCAGAAGGGAAGAGAATGACCACATAAATTATTTCATGATCAATCTCCACAAAAGTCAGGGTTGGCATAAAACCCCGGTTTTATCATAAAGCCCAACCCAGCAGGTTTTACGGGTTTTATGAGGGTGGGTTTTGGGGTTTTTATGTGGGTTTCATAAATCTGAAAGTTTACCATGACTCCCACAACCAGCTGCTACCTTACAATTTTTCTGTGCTAACAGTGCTGGTCTAAAGAGAAACAGTCTGTTCAGGATTAAAGCTGTTTGCATTTCTGTCTGCATCTTTTGATGGTATTACTTTGTGGTAAATTTTAGGATGATTACAAAAAACTGTTGGGATACATGTATCCCAAAATTTAGAACAAGTTGGCTTCCTTCAAAAAAGGAATCCAAAACGTGGGGCCGCAACTATCATTTAAATGTGTCAGCTTTATACAGATAGAATTTGATTACTTGATAACAATTTAAACCAATATATACATGAATGGCAAATATGGATCCACAGGAATTTTTGCCAGGGGGTCCAAGTCCGACTGCCAGAAAACAGCTCTGAAAACATTGAAATTAGCATGTCTTGATGCGCACGTTTTGAGATTTATGCGAAAAGTTGATAGCTCTGAAAAAGTTTTTTGTTGTTGTCTTTTTTTAATCCTCAACTTATTTACAGATTTTCAGAGGGTTTCCAATAGTTATTTCAAAGAAAACTATACTTTCCCAAGGTTTGAGGGGGTCCAACATTTTCCAGTGGGGTCAAAATGCTTATTTCTATAGAAACCCATATGGTAAATATTCTAAAATTTCGAATACTCTAAAATTACAAACACCTAAAAATATCGCCGAAAATAATTTTTAAAACATCCTGAAAACTCGAACACTGCCCTTATTGGAAAAGTGAATTAACATAAGCTCAGATCCTGTATATTGGGTCCGAGACATACGTTATTTTCGGCGGAAAATCGCTGTCCGTTTATCTGTTTGTCCCATCAGTGTTGGGTATACTTCTACCATACAGCACGTGAGAGGTAGCGACATTTGGAAGGTTCCATTCTACTTAGATGGGTAATCTGGCATGTGACGTTCTGCGCGCGACGTTATACTTTTTGTCTGCTAATTGTGCGATAAGATCAAAAGCAAGACTTCTGTGCATTGAATGCAAGGACTTTTCTACATGTTTATGACAAAGGCCATATATGTTATTGGTATCACCTGTCTATATGTATCTACTTGGTCGACGGACAACTGTGCAGGTTACCTGCAGCGTGTTCAAATAAAATCCTTCATTGTCGAAATGTTTACCTTATTCGATCCATCGGAATTATTAACATGGCTTTCCTTGTCACAGATATTAAACAGACATGCCTCGGGCAAGGATTAGGAGTTCCAAGTGCCATGAGAAAACGCCTATCTAAAGCTTATGTTCACCATGAAGGACTTAGGTCATACGCTGCCTGGTCATCTTCTTGTCAGTAAATTAAACAGTTGCAATTACTTAAAAAAAGTCTTATATACCACAGCGTTAAACAACCGAGTAAATTTGCTAAGTTTTCCAACGTTGTGGTTTGAGTCGTGAGACATAAACTTCATCCATTCAACATAAAAGCGGTGATGCTTGACATCCCTGATCTACTCTCCAACTTTATGTGTGTCACAGTGAGTAGTGAATGCACATTTGCGAGGACACGTCTTTGTTGCATGTCGTAATGAAATTATGTCCGTCTTTGATAGCAGGTCGTAAAAGTAAGAGAGAGAGACTGCATGGTGCTTGCACACTGATCTTTTGTTTTGGCTTGGTTTCTTAGAATCTCGAAACACAATGTTTGGGTCAACCAATCAATCTTGTTACAACTGCTTCCTATGAGTACCCATACGTGGATCCAGAAAGTGTTGTCAGAGGGAGTCCAACTCTGCAATTCTAACAACGTTTTTTTCTTATTTAGGGGAGAGAGGATCCAAATACCACTAAAAGCGGGCCATTATCGGCCCGCCAGTGAAACACCATTTAAATGGCGTTTGGCTGGTGTGTTAAATGGCGTTTTGCTGGAGGGCCAATGATGGCCCAACATTGAATGCTGGCTTGGTAGCTTTGAAAATTTTAGGGATCCGGTCCAGTATTGCTAAGAAATTCTATATTTTTGTATTTTTGTGATTTTTCAGGGGGGGGGTGAACCCCCTGTTCCCCCTTTCTGGATCCGCGCATGGTACCGGCAAATGTATATACTGAAAACCCATCTTATGGTGCGCATCGGCTTGCATACTTTCTATCGCATGCACACATTTTTTAATTGACGAAATATTCTTTCTTGAATTCCATTCGAGTCTAATCTGGATCCAAACCGTTTTTGCAAATGTAAAGAGAGAGAGAGAGAGAGAGAGAGAGAGAGAGAGAGAGAGAGAGAGAGAGAGACTGGTGCATGCATATCCTTTCGGGAAAAATTAAAGTGCATCGGCAGATCGACAAGTAGAGAGAGAGATGTGTAATTTTGTCATTTTTTTTAACTCTGAGAACTCGTCTACGTATTTCAAAGTTTCGCGTAGATCTTTGTAAAAAAATCTGATCGTACGAGATGTCCTTCAGTGACTGTATTACAATATCAACTGGAAGTCAAAGTAGATGGAGAGAGAGCGAAAGCGCTTTGGTTTTCTGAAGGAAGAACAAAAGCGTAGCGATTCATCGGTAGTCCGAGACAAGTGAACATAGGAGACCCGGCTTATCGAATAGTTGAATAAGTGGTTAGTAAATTGAGTGGCATAACATGCACGTGCCTGGCTCTCAACTTGGTAATTACTGCATGCGCTGGACATTTTACTGACTTAGTCAGCAAGAATTTAGCTGCGGTTTAATAAGATTTTAATAAGATAATGAGTAGATAGCGCATAATCATAACGCCGTGATTTCAACACGTTTCTACCACATTTTTACAAGCATATATACCGTTTTTGCTCATGATAAAGAACATATTCTAAAATTTCGAACACTAGCACTTTTTCTGAAACGTAATTTCTATTTAGTGTTCAAATTTTAGAACATTTACCGTATATTAACTTGTGATTGCGCAGCTGCACAAACTGAAGAGAACTCCCACTGTTTTCGTTGTGGAACTAGCAGATTTAATATATAAAGTACCATGAGAACATGTTGGTCAAATAGCGGATAATTCACATCAGGCTGCACATGTGCTTGCCCTGATTATATGTTCGAGCTTTCCAGTTCTTGTGTACAAATTGTAAAAATCCTGAATGATTTCTTCGTGTTGTGAAAAACTTGAGCCTATCGAAGCGATCTAAAGAAATAAGGGTGTATATTTTATTTCTAGGGATGAGAAGGGAGAATTTTATGCGCATGGAATTTTATGAGCCTCATATTAAGCCCGACATTTTGTACCATCTGATCTGGGCCCAAACTGTTTGTAAAAGTTAGTCACGTGTTTATTTCACCACTGAGATCTTCCGAAAACTACATGTCATATACAGGTAACCATATGTGTATCAATCAACCTGTGTATTTTTAGAACAACCACAGTTTGCCTACTTGTGTCGTCCGCTTTGTTAGATGGAAGCTTTCAAAAGGTTAGACTGCTACACAATCCACTATCAATACGTACGAGGTCGGTGAAGCAGTCTATAAAAACACAAGCTTTTCGCAACCTGGAATAAAGAAAGCGCCTGCAGACTTGATAATTTTACAGGCAATGGTCTGAAGTTCGGTGAAATATTCACTGCGAGGGCCTAAGGGCCCCACGCAAAAATAACAGAAGTATTGTTTTGACTGTGATTCACACTTTTAGGGCAGTAATTGAGCAATTATCCTTGGCTTTTGTTCAGTGAAGCAAAATCATTTATGCATTTTGGTAGAGGGCTTTATGGGGAAAATTCATATGATGTTATTTTAAATTTGGAGACATGATTCGGGAGAAAATGATATTTAAAGATATATCTTATCTAGAGCTCCTGAGTCCCTTTTGTTCTGCGGAACAAAAAATTTGTACAATTTTAGTAGAAGACATCATAAGGAACAATTCTGTAAAATTATTTTGAATTTGGACCAGTGGTTCAAGAGGAGATGTCGTTTAAAGATATTTCTTATCTAGAGCTCTGGCGGTCCTTTTGTTCAGTGGAGCAGAACCATTTTGCAATTTCTGTAGAGGGCATTAGGGGGAACATTAATGTTAAGTTATTTTAAATTTGTACCATTGGTTCATGAGCTCTGAGTAGATGTTGTTTAAAGAAAAAGTTTATGGACGACGCACGAAGACCGATCACAATAGCTCAACTTGAGCCTTTGGCTCAGGTGAGCTAAAAATAACAAAAAGTCTTAAGTTTTGTAAGTTTACTATTTCTCTATTAGTCAACAGTTTTCAGGTGTAAAGCCATAAGTCAAGCAAGCAGTGGTTGCATAATAATTTAATAATAAAAGCACCGCAAGCACTGCATAATACCCCGCCACTGCTGGGGGGACCAAAAGTTATTTTGTGAGATATATAATGCCTAAATAGCAACAGAACTGAGATAGACAGTGATATGACGTCCTTAGTCACAATATGTAACCTTTGATGGTGAACATATCTGTGAAGTTTCATTCAGATATTTCATATAGTAAATGAACTACATGTCAAAAACCATTTTTCAGATCAATCAAGGGCGGATAACTCATGAACTGGAAAGGTAAGGGTGACAGTCCTTACTAAAAATATGTAACCTTTGATGTTCAACATATCTGTGAAGTTTCATTCAGATATTCCATATAGTAAAAGAAACTACAGGCCAAAAACCAATTCTAAGATCAATCAATGGTGGATAACTCACAATCTGGAAAGGTAAGAGTGACGATCCTTAGTCACAATATGTAACCTTTGATGATCAACTTATCTGTGAAGTTTCATTCAGATATTCCATATAGTAAATGAACTACAGGTCAAAAACCATTTTTCAGACCTATCAAGGGCAGATAAATCATGAACTGGAAAGGTAAGAGTGATGGTTCTTTGTCACAGTATGTAACCTTTGATGTGAAACATATCTGTAAAGTTTCATTTAAATATTCCACATAGTAAAGGAACTACGGGTAAAAAACATTTTTAATACAATCAAGGGCGGATAACTCACAAACGGGAAAGGTAAGAGTGACGGTTCTTAGTCACAATATGTTACCTTTGATGTGAAACATATCTGTGAAGTTATATTCAGATATTCCATATAGTAAAGGAACAATAGGTCAAAAACCTTTTTTCAGACCTATCAAGGGCAGATAACTCACAAACTGGGAAGGTCAGAGTAACGGTCCTTAGTCACAATATGTAACCTTTAATGTGCAACATATCTGTGAAGTTTCATTCAGATATCATGAACAGTAAAGGAATAACAGGCCAGAAACCATTTTTCCATTACGAAAAAGGGCAGTAACTCCGTTAAAAATGGACGGATTTTGCCCATTAACAATCCCATACCACTCATCACCGATAACAATATGTATGCCAAATTTGAAAAAATTCCGTGAATACTCAAGTTATCTATCGGAAATGGTGAGCACGGACGGACGGACGGACAGACACCGAAAGGTATAACATAATACCCCGACTCTAAAGTGTGGCGGGGTATAAAAATGGCAGGGGAAATGGCGATTTAATCCCAGTGTGCTCCGCACAAGAGGCAATAGGTCAGTGCATGCTAGAGCGCTTCCTGTCTGTGACAAAGGTCTGATGTTTTCTGTGTTTGTTGATGAAATAAACTATCTATATAGTCCGAACATTTAAGAGAGACCGGGCGGTTCTTAGCAAAGACACAACCGTGGACATTTCCATTTAAAAATCGGTAAGACAGAGTGTATTTATTCACCTGTGAAACGCTTTTCAGCTGTATACCTGTATATACCTGTAGTAGTTTTGAGCCCGTTGTCAGAAAAAGGCTTCTCGAATTAATTTGGATAACAAGGAGAATGACTAGTCTAGATATATGCGCTCTGTAAATGGTTCGAAATTTTAACTATTCAAATTATAATACTGAATAAAAAAAATAAAATAATGGTCCGCAATGAAAAATTAATAGTATAAATTGGTCAGCACACGAGATGATCGTTCTTATTACATCGGCGTGTGGCGAAGGCTTCAACGAGCCTGCATGTACGCATGACCTCACCAGGGCTTTCGCTTCTCGCATAAACAAAGTATGCAAGTTGAAGAAGACTCCGAACAACTTTCAGATATCTAGTCTCTCTGGACACGCCAGAATGAGCGATTATTAGAGGCTTCTTCGGATATGCAATAAGATCAAATCTCATGTTTGCATGCCCTTTTCTCATGATCAAGATACTTAACCCTTGTCCCGCTCAATTCTAATTGGTGATTTATTATTATTGTATCAGGCTTAAAAATCAAACCAGTTTTGCCATACAGACAGAAATTGAAGAAAGTGCAAACCTACCCTCCCCAAAAACTTTCACAACATATCCATCCCGGAAAATGAAATGCAGCAGGTCCCCAGCAGCATATTTAAGATAAACGTTTACCAGAAATGCTAACGTATAAAGTTGGTCCTCTTTGTCGCCTGCGCTTTGGTTGGTTGCACGAGTAAAGCGTACATAGGCTATTAAACCCGATTTACTGTAGACTAGTCTTATTTGACAGTGTATGACAGCGCTCTGTCTGACACGCCCTTTCTCTGTTAGCTAGACGCACTATAAGACAAACTTTATTTAAAGGGCAATTTCGGGTATTGTCCACGTGAACCATTCCTGCACCACGAGGAAAGTTGACTGGGTCCCGTCTTTTGACCACTTTTAAATTCGCACCAATACAGTTTTCAGATACGCTTTCGTCAGATGGATATTTCCGCATTTTCTGGACAAAATAAAGTAGCTAAAATGTTTCCGAAATATCTATTGACCCGTTATTGTAAATGATCATCTCAGTGCCAAATACTGATAAATAGATTTGGCGAAATCAAACAATATACAAAGTTATCAAGTGTACATGTATACTGTGTATGCGAATACGAATATGGCCGGTACTGGGATTGTGTGTCCAATATATACAGTTATTTTGGGCGGAGCATGATCTGACCCCATAGCCTGGTGGTTAGCGTGTCATACTCTTGAACCAGTGGACCAGGGTCGTTTCTTGGGTGGGCATCTATAATGCATTATTTTTTTCTTCTTTTTTCAGCTTTATAATAATGAATTACTTCCTACAAGTAATATGAATTGATATAAATGACAAAAAGTGCACTCCATAACGTTTTATATTGAATTATCCTCAAAATATGTGGGGTGGGGGTATATTTTACTCACCTGAAGGAAAATTAGTTCGGTAACCCCCATTTTTATTCTTTTTTCTAAAAGGTAATATACAAGTCTATGAAATAAAAACAAAACGATTGCTAATGCCAGATTTTAATATTCCTATTTTGGGGTAATTGCCAAAATATATCATTCAGTATCTTGTCAAGGCTTGGGAAAACAAATAAATTTTCACTTTTTTGTCGTGGGTAATAATTAAAATTAAAATAAAAAAGCTGGATGGCGATTACACCTATTTTAACTTAATATTAAGGACATGGGCATTTTCTCAGAAAATTTGTAAAATGCTGAAAACCTCCATGTGAGATTATGAAAAATCAAGCATGGTGACATATCCTTTTTATTTCTTAAATAACAGTCCATACATAAAACAAGCTGTATACAAAGACTTAACAAGAAATGTCACAACAGGTGACGAATGCCCCCAAAGGAATTGGTCTAGTATAAGACACATTTGAGGAAAGTTAGCTGTAATAATGCATGAAAAACCTAGAAATGAGGCCAGAAGTCAATGTCAAGGTCAAAGTGACTCAAAATGGTATGCACCACTCCGCCATCCAAAGAGGAATCACCACCCTGAAATTGGGATTCCTACATCAAATAATATAGGAGATATGCTGTGGACACAATAATTCTTAAAACTAGGTCAGAGGTCAAGGTCAATGTGACCCAAAAATGGTTTGTGACACTCCGGCATCCTAAGATGCATTTACATACCAAATTTGGAATTCCTATTTCAAAGAAAATAGGAGATATGCACCAGTTTCTAGAAACTAGGTCAGAGGTCAAGTTCAAGGTCACAGTGACTTAATTATGGTACGCCACACTTCGTCATTCCAAGATGCATCCACACACCAAATTTGAGATTCCTACCTCAAATAATATAAGAGATATGCTCTGGACATGATTATCAAAAAACTAGGTCAGAGGTCAAGGTCACAGTGACCCGAAAATGGTATGTGACACCCCGTGATCCCAAGATACATTTACAAATCAAATTTGAAATTCCTATCTCAAAGAATATAGTAGATATGCACCAGACTCAATGCAGTTTCAAAAAACTATGTCAGAGGTCAAGTTCAAGGTCACAGTGACCCAATTATGGTATGCGACACTTCGTCATTCCAAGATGCATCCACACACCAAATTTGTGATTCCTACCTCAAATAATATAAGAGATATGCGCCGGACACGATTATTCTAAAAACTAGGTCAGGTCAAGGTCACAGTGAACCGAAAATGGTACGCGACACTCCGCCATCCCAAGATGTATCCACACACCAAATTTGGAATTCCTATCTCAAAGAATATAGGAGATATGGACGGGACACGAAAGCGGGACGGACGGACTGACGGACGGACAGTGCGATTACTATATAGTGCTGCAGCAGACCCACCATATTGTGACACATACCGGTCCCCACAGGGTAACAAGCAGCAACATATATCAAATTAAAGCTAAGAGTCTCCCGAATCAAAAAATGCATGATGCCACCTCGGTATGTCGGGGCGTAAACTTTTACGAGTCATTAAAAAAGGGCACCCATACCAATAAATAACAGTTTTACTAATAAAACTTAATTTAAACCTGAGATCAAAAATATTGGAAAAGCTGGTATAATATGAACACAAAATGATACAGAAGGATGCTAGAAATACTTTGCATCATAGATGGGATGCAAACAAGTCCAAATACACTGACGGTGAAAGGTCATTAGGTACATTAGTCACGAAAACCCATGATTTTTCTAGAATTCTTTTTGACAAAATGTCCTCCTTATGTTTGTTTGTTTGATTTGATTCTTTACGTCCACTCAACAATCTTTCAGTTATGCGGGACGGTTCTTCCTGGGTTGAACCAGTACTAAGCTAGGATAAATGTGTCTTGCTCAAGGACCACAACGCAGTGACGCCGGTGAGGCTCGAACCAGCGGCCCTTCGGTCTCGAGTCAAGTCCTTCTTATGTACAAATGTATTGAAAACAAGTTTAAATATTATCAATGACATCTGGGAAGCAAACAGTACATAATTTCACCACCATTTATTGGAGCGAAAAATTGTATTGCCCACCAAAAAGGGTATCCATACAAGTAATAAATATACTGATAAAAATTAAATTAAACCAATGATCAAAAGCAGTGCTGAAGTTGGCATAATGTGAACAATAAATGATACATGAGGATGCTGAAAATATTGTTATTCATGTGTAATATTCATATAGGTCCAAATACACCGATGGCGAAAGGTCATTAAGTACATAAGTCGCGAAAACCCATGATTTTGTAGAATATTTTCTGGCAAATTATCTCTTTTGGTATAAATATATTGAATACAATTTAAAATGATGACAACTGACATCTGGTAAGCAAAATGTGCATGATGCCTCTTCCATATGTAGGGTCAACAATGTTTACGGCCTTTCAAGGAAAGGTACCCATAAAATTTAATAACTTAACTGATAAAAACCCATTTAAACCAATGATCAAAACTATGGTTCAAGTTTGTATAATATGAACCCTAAATGACAAAATAGGGTGCTAAAATATTTTCTGTATTATATGAGGTGCAAATAATTCCAAATACATTGATGGCGAAAGGTTATTAAATACATTTTGTCACAAAAACTCATGATTTTGTAGACTTCCTTCAAGTCAAATGATTTCTGTAAGTACATATGTATTAAAAACAAGTAACATGTTATCAAATGCCAGTTGGGAAGCTCCTACTCAAAATAGAATCATCCCAAATGAATCGATGGTACATTTACGTTTCATTCATTTAGCAAAATCCGTATCAGATATGGGGCCCCCAGGGGTTTTGGGGATCTGGGGAGAATGGCTATTTATTTTCAGGGAGCTGGAGAGCACTGGTTATTATTTTCAGGCATTTGGGAGCAAGTTCATAGTTTTGGGGATTTAGGGATACCTGCAAAAAAGTAAAAAAAATCTCACCTTAAAGGAAAAGCCTTCATTTTGTTTTTTATTTTTTTCAAAAAATTTCTTCGGCAGACCCCCCCCCTCCCCGACCTCCTTGAATATCTAAATGTATTTATGGAAAATCATTTTTACTATCGTGGAAAATTCAACTTAAAATTGTTGATTTTTAGGTTGATAATAACGTATTTGGGAGCACTCAGAATGAGCCTTATTGCATCGGTTTAATAAAAAAAAATTCTGCACCCCCCTAGCATGAATCTGAATCCACATCATTATAGGATACGTCTTTGCGTCTGGTATGTGATATTTGTTGTAAAAAACGTAAAGCCTCCATTTTTTTACATATCTTTGGCTTCTGAGAGCTATTAACCCCCCCCCCCCCCTCGATCCCTCTTGTAAAATGTGAATGTATTCATTTTTGTGCCAAAGTGCCCATCTGGAATAATCTTAGAGAAAAATATGGCACAAAATTTAAGTTGTTGATTTATTATCCAAAAAAATGTTGATTTTTAGGTTGATAATAACTAACTTTGGAACACTCAGAATGCACCAGACCGCACCATTTTTATCAAATGTTCCCCGGACCCCCCTAACACAAGTGATAATCAAAATCATACCAGGGCTACCTACATATCTGGTATGCAATTCTCTATCTAGGTAATTAGATGGATTTTTTTTTATTAAAACTTTGATGAATGTTAGCAGATATATTCTTGCTTGTTAAAACTGAAGGTAAACATTCGCATAGGGCCTAATAGCAATTATTAAAAAAACACTCTCTATGGTTACAAAATTAATGCTTTCACTTTATTTTAGAAAATATAGTTTCATCTATTGAAAAAAACAGCTGCCTCTCCCCCACCAAGAAAACCAAATGGTCTAGCTGTCACTGATAAAAAAAATCAAGTCTAGAGAGCATTCCTCCATACCTACTATACTAGGTACAGCAACAGAATTTTAAGGATGGCCCCATACTTTGAACTATATATCATGCATTCCATTAAAATATATATATATATATATCGTTTATTCCTTGGCCAAGGACTCTCTATTTATTTTTAGAGTTCCCGTCCGAGGCTAAGCCCTATCTTTACATGTAAAACGTAACATATTAAGTGAATATTAAGTCATCTGCTCATGTATAGCTTCATAGTTTTTAAGTATGTGAACTTAATCCTATGGAAAGAACTTTGTATTTTAGGAAGAATTGGCTTATATTTTGGGGGATTTGGGGAGAAGCTGAATTGATTTTAAGGATTTGGGGAGCAAAGGAAAAATATTTTCAGGGAGCTGAGGTACTTTCTTTCAGGGATTTGGAGAGATTAATGCATTATTTTCACGGATCAAGGGAGCACAGACCCCACTTGGGGCCTCAGATCTTATTAATGTAATACGTGGGAAGAGGTTTTGTCAAGGACATTGGCGGAATAGTTCCAACTTTTGCATAAAGTATATCAACGTGTGTCAGGAAAGTATTAAACAATTTCATTTTTTTTGTTAAAAGATATCATATTTCATTGACCACGAAAGTTTATCAAGTCCATCATCAACAAAACCACATGACATACATGTATATTATACTTTATGAATGAGGAAGCACATGGCAGAATGGCATTGGGGCCGCTAATGATGAGCCAGTCTGCTACACCACACAAGTTGTTGAATGATTTATAATTTAAATAGGAAACTTGTCAGAATATTTCCTCTATTTTGTCTTGTGAAGATGTTGCCAAATCGGATGCTGAAACTGATAAATCAGTGAGTGTGTTACGCCATGACGCATAAACTTCGGCTTGTTTTATTGGAACTAGTCATTCAAATGTCATATATAATAACTGAGTATGTCACTGTGAGTTGTTGACAAACGGCTGGCATTCATAAAGTATAAAATACATGTATGCCATGTGTTTTTTGTAGATGATGGACTTGATGAACTTTCATGGTCAATGAAATATGATATCCCTTAACAAAAAAAAGAAATAGTTTAAAACTTGCCTGACACACGTTGATATACTTTATGCAAAAGGTGGAACATTCTCGCCAATGTCATCGGCAAAAATTATTCCCACATATTACATAAATAAGATCTGATAAGGATTTTACTAAATGAATGAACTGTAAATGTATCATCTATTCGTTTGGGATGATTCTATTTTGAGTAGGAGCTTCCCAAATGGCATTTGATAAGTTTTATCTTGTTTTTAATACATATGTACTTAAAGAAATCATTAAACTTAAAAGAAGTCTACAAAATCATGAGTTTTCGTGACAAAATGTACTTAATAACCTTTCGCCGTCAGTGTATTTGGATTTATTTGTATCTCATAATGCAGAAAATATTTTAGCACCCTATTTTGTCATTTAGCGCTCATATTATACAAACTTGAACCATAGTTTTGATCATTGGTTTAAATGGGTTTTTATCAGTAAAGTTATTAAATTTTACGGGTAACCTTCCTTGAAAGGCCGTAAACATTTTTGACCCTACATATGGAAGAGGCATCATGCACATTTTGCTTACCAGATGTCAGTTGTCAACATTTTAACTTGTATTTAATATATTTATACCAAAAGAGATCATTTGCCAGAAAATATTCTACAAAATCATGGGTTTTCGCGACTAATGTACTTAATGACCTTTTGCCATCGGTGTATTTGGACCTATATGAACTTTACACATGATAAATAATATTTTCAGCATCCTCTTGTGTCATTTAGTGATCCTATTATGCCAACTTCAGCACTGCTTTTGATCATTGGTTTAATTTAATTTTTATCAGTAAATTTATTACTTGTATGGATACCCTTTTTTGTGGGCCATACAATTTTTTGCCACAATAAATGGTAGTGAAATTATGCACTGGTTGCTTCCCAGATGTCATTGATAATATTTAAACTCGTTTTCAATACATTTATACATAAGGAGGACCTTTTGTCAAAAAGAATTCTAGAATTTCATGGGTTTTCGTGACTAATGTACCTAATGACCTTTCACCGTCAGTGTATTTGGACTTGTTTGCATCCCATGTATGATGCAAAGTATTTCTAGCATCCTTCTGCATCATTTTGTGTTCATATTATACCAACTTTAGCAATGTTTTTGATATCAGGTTTAAATTAAGTTTTATTAGTAAAGTTATTTATTTGTATGGGTGCCCTTTTTTAATGACTCGTAAAAGTTTACGCCCCGACATACCGAGGTGGCATCATGTATATTTTAATTCGGGAGACTCTTAGCTTTAATTTGATGTATGTTACTGCTTGTTACCCTGTGGGGACCACCATCTCGAAAACTAGCTCACTTTTTACTGCTTTGCTGCAGCACTATATATGCCTCCCAAAGTTCCTTTGGGGGCATAAAAAGATTTTAATGTGGGAAGTATTACCCGCAATTGCTCTTAAGTCAGAGAGTATAAACAGAAGTAACATTAGCTATGTATAGCTTTTTACCGATATTGTCTGTTAGACCAATTTGTTTTACATAGCGTCAGATTAACCAAGAAACAGTAAAAAGCTGGAAACCTTTAGGTGTCCGAAGTATCTGGTAATGACCCTTACAGTTTAGTCAGTTATACTTTTAGGCATATTCTTTTTATAAAGCAGTCCTATCACATTTTTCGTCACATTATTATACAAACCAGCAGATTTAACAAGAAATGTCACAAACACGTGACGAATGCCCCAAAAGGAATTGGTCTAGTATAAGACACATTTGAGGAAAGATAGCTATAATATAGCACGAAAAACCTAGAAATGGGGCCAGAAGTCAATGTCAAGGTCTAAGTGACTCAAAATGGTATGCACCACTCTGCCATCCCAAGAGGAATCACCACCCCAAATTTGGGATTCCTACATCAAATAATATAGGAGATATGCTCTGGACACACTAATTCTTGAAAACTAGGTCAAAGGTCAAGGTCACAGTGACCCAAAAATGGTTTGTGACACTCAGGCATCCCAAGATGCATTTACATACCAAATTTGGAATTCCTATTTCAAAGAATATAGGAGATATGCACCAGTTTCTAGAAACTAGTTCAGAGGTCAAGTTCAAGGCCACAGTGACTAAATTATGGTAAGTGACACTTCGTCATCCCAAGATGGATGCATCAACACACCAATTGAGATTCCTACCTCAAATAATATAAGAGATACGCTCTGGACATGATTATTCTAAAAACTAGGTCAGAGGTCAAGGTCACAGTGACCTGAAAATGGTACATGACACTCCCCTATTCCAAGATGCATCCATACACCAAAATTGGAATTCCTAACTCAAGGAATATATGAGATATGCCCAGGACACAATAATTCTTAAAACTAGGTCCGAGGTCAAGGTCACAGTGACCCAAAAATGGTATGTGACACCCTGTCATCCCAAGATGTATTTACACACCAAAACTGGAATTCCTAACTCAAAGAATATAGGAGATATGCACCAGACTCAATGTAGTTTCTAGAAACTAGGTCAGAGGTCAAGTTCATGGTCACAGTGACCCAATTATGGTACCTGACACTTTGTCATCCCAAGATGCACCCACACACTAAATTTGAGGTTCCTACCTCAAATAATATAAGAGATATGCTATGGACAAGATTATTCTAAAAACTAGGTCAGAGGTTAAGGTCACAGTGACCCAAAAATGGTACATGACATTCCGCTATCCCAAGATGCATCCACACACCAAATTTGGAATTCCTGACTCAAAGAATATAAGAGATATGCTCCGGACACAATAATTCTTTAAACTAGGTCAGAGGTCAAGGTCACAGTGACCTAATTATGGTATGCAACACTTTGTCATCCTAAGATGCATCCACACACCAAATTTGAGATTCCTACCTCAAATAATATAAGAGATATGCTCCGGACACGATTATTCTAAAAACTAGGTCAGAGTTCAAGGCCAAGGTCACAGTGACCCGAAAATGGTACGCGACACTCCGCCATCCCAAGATGTATCCACGCACCAAATTTGGAATCCCTACCTCAAAGAATATAGGAGATATGGACCGGACACGAAAGCGGGACGGACGGACAGTGCGATTACTATATGCCTCCCAAAGTTCCTTTGGGGGCATAAAAAACTATATATGAAAAACTAAGTTTTAAAAGGTGCTGCTTTTTTGTTCTTAAAATAGAACATTTCCCGATTTGTTTATATACATAGCGCCACAAGTTAAGCACCACCCGAACTTTTTTTTTCAGTGACAGTTTTTATGTATAATTTTCTTCAAAAGAACAATACATTTGTAAAATACTGTTACCCAAGTATATTTTGGTCTGTCAAACCTGTCAGTATACCATTTGGTACTTTTGATAAGATTATACATCATCCTCTACACACCGACCCCCATTTTGAGGGTATACCCATAAAAGTGTCTTAGGGGACCCCAAAGTGCTTCCTTTGAATTCATGTTAACTCAATAATAATCTTGGCCTATTTTTCAGACAATTGGCAAAAGGGTTCTGTCAAACTCCAGGTATCGTGCCAGTTACAGAGATAGTTAATCATATGTTTATAATTTTATTAAACATGTGACCACCGCGGCACGCCATTTTTCACTGCATGAGTATAATTTGAACAAACTTGGTAGAGGTCCAGTAGGCGATGCATCAAACCAAATATCAAGGCTCTAAGCCTTGTGGTTGCAGACAATATTTTTTTTTTCATTTTTTCCCTATATAAGCCTCTGTAAAACATGTGACCCACGGGGCGGGCCATTTTTGGCCCCAGGGGCATAACTTGAACAAACTTAGTTGAGGTCCACCAGGTGATGCTACAAACCAAATATCAAGACTCTGGGCCATATGGTTTCAGACAAGAAGATTTTTTCATGTTTTCACTATACATAAAGCTTTGTAACCCATTGACCCCGGGGTAGGGCCATTTTTGGCCCCAGGAGCCTAATTTTAATAAACTTGGTAGAGGTCCACCAAATACCAAATAGCCATATGGTTTCAGACAAGTATAATTTTTCATGTTTTCACTATATAAGCCTATGTAAAACATGTGACCCCCGGAGCAGGCCAGGCATAATTTGAACAAACTTGGTAAAGGACCACTAGATACCAAATATCAAGGCTCTAAGCCTTGTGGTTTTAGACAAGAAGATTTTCAAAGTTTTCATCTTGATAATCTATTTTTAGCCTGTGTGACCTAGATATGCAACAGACAGGACCCATTTGAACAATATTTAAAGAGGGCCATATAAAGTTTATTCCTGCCAAGTTTGGTCAAAATCCAGCCAGTGGTTTAGGAGGAGATGTCCCTTAAAGCAATTGTCGACGACACACATCACACATCCAATGATCACAATAGCTCACCATGAGCCAATGGCTCAGGTGAGCTAAAAATCAGGTAAATTTAACAAATCAAACCCCTTTGCAAAGAATCAGGGTCCCACACGTGAGAGTCTGGCGTCTCATCCATTCAACAAAGAAATCCAGGAAATACAGCATGAACTCAAGCACAGTTTAGGCCAGAATTTTTATATTAGTTGATTTACGAACCCTCCTACTGTAATTTTCCGGCAAGTAAGAAAAAAATAAAATTTAATTTCTAAAAGAAAAAAATTATTTTATCCGCCGACTCTAAATATTATTTGTTTTGTTAAAAAAAAAATATTTTTGAGGTTCTGTCTGTATTTTTGAGAGTGACACTGTTAAAAGTAATTGTCCTGTCCAGATTTTTGAGAAAAAGATAAAATATTTAAAGATTTAATACAGACTGTTGGTTTACCATACTAGTTTTACTGTTTTTCTGGATATATTAATAAAAAAAAAAAAGCTCTGAAAATGAAAAAAAAAAGCTCTGAAAATGACCAGCTAACTGGTCATTTTCAGAGCTTTTTTATTTATTTTTTTCATCCCCCCGACCCTAAATCTGAAAAAAAAATCTCGTAAATCAACTAGTAAAAAAATTCTGGCCTTAATACACATTCCCGATTCTGGCTATGATTCACCACTATTTGTCCCGATGTGATTTATTTATTCTATAAAATGGGGATGGATAAAACAGAACATTTAGAATTAGAGATCACTACAATGTCTAACGATGTACCTATGATGTCTCTACAAATCCACTGTGATTTGTGACTGTGCTGCTACGGCAGGGTCATGACATAATCATAGGGCAGTCGTCCTGATCGGGATGAAACTGGTTGAATTGGGGGGGGGGTGGGGGGGTGGGGTGAAATGTGGTGTCATTTGATACCCGATTCACCCTAACTGGGGCTGGATAAATCAGAATATTTAGAATTAGAGATCACTACAATGTCTAACGATGTTCTTATGATGTCTCTACAATTCCACTTGTGACTGTGCTGCTACAGCAGGGTCATGACATAATCATAGGGTAGTTGTCCTGATCGGGATGAAACTGGTTGAATTGGGGGGGGGGGGGGAATCTTGGTGTTAGTTGATACCCGATTCACCCCAAATACACCTATGGTACCACTAGGAATGATCCTGATTCTGCCAGGGTAGAGCTATCAGGGCTTGAAAATATCACTCGTCCACTCGTATTTACGAGTGCCTCAGGCTGCAGGGCAAGTGAGAATTTTGGTAGTTCTAGTGAAATTAATTTTTTCCCCATACTTGCCATGCAGGACAAGTGCCTATTTTCAGATATTTTGAGGCCTGGCTATAATTTAGGCCACACCCACAATCCAACACAATTCACCTGACAAGTTTAAACTCATCGTAGCGCTGCCGTGGAGGTTCCAGAATCCACCGATTCTTCACAAGATGTATCACAATTTGACAGTTTATCAAGGTCGGGTGGAAAATTCCACCCCCGGTATTTACCGGTGGAATTTACCGGTATTTCCCGGCATGGCAAATAAGGCTTAAGTGGCAAATACTGGCAAATACTGGCAAATATAACTTTTTTGCCGCGAAATACTGCCAATATGATTTTAAGCTATAAAATGCAGCAGATAATTTAGGAAGTTGACTTAAAATAGTATAATTTAACTTAATGAGTGAAAATGTAAATATTGAATATGAGGCTACAGTATCAGAATAAAACCTTTGTATACATTTAAACGTGTTAAAACAGCCAAAATGAATCTAAGACTGAAATTTTGAAAAAAATTTAACAATATATAGTGTCTTTAGCCCTTATCATGCTGAATATTTTATGTACTTTTAAGTAACACGTCTCCCAAATTTAATCCTGTTCAGCTTAGATCTGTATTTTCAATTAGTACGGAAAACAGTGTAGATTCTGATAAGATGGCAGCTGAAAGAAACCAGCTGATCAGGATCTAGTGTTTTAAAAAATGAATTCGACAGGACAAACGTTATTTCTGGGACCAGCAGGACAAGGGTAAATTCTAATTTGACCTTTAAATGGGGAACAAATTTACCTGTGTATCCGGCAATTGTTTGACACCTGTGCCTGTCATAAACTGTTAAAACAACACATCCCCAAGTGGATACTGTACAGCCAGAGGCAAGGATGAACAATAGGATGTCATGATTTACTTCATATTTTAACTTGAGACAATTAAAGTCCAGGTGATCACAAACAGGTGTCTTTAATTGAGTTGTAGTACAGATAAGGGTCACTCATCCAAATACCCAACTTTAATACTTCATATTTTAACTTAAGACAATTAAAGTCCAGGTTACCACGAACAGGAGTGTCTTTAATTGATTTATAGTACAGATAAGAGTCAGTCACCCAACCTTATCTTTAACTATGCACAAGCCAACTGATGAGTACTTTGGCATGTAAGAAACAGATTTTTTTCTTCTTCTAAAATTCACTTTATTAAATTTAAATGTTTAAAGAATTAAACTTATACTTTAAACTAAGATAATTTAGCCGATAGCCTGATAAACTAGTAGAAATTAAATATTACGTCAAATAACCTCTATTATTGAAATTACCAATTTAAATGTTGACGGTCGTAAATCATATTTGCCAGTATTTTCCATTATTTCCCAGTATTTCCCGGTAAATGCCACTGGCATGGCAAATATGCTTATTTGCCAGCATTTTGCCAACCTTGCAGTTTATTCCCCAATAAAGAAACGCTTAAGATTCTGTTCTTGACAATTTCACTGATTTGTAACAATACACATATAATACATCCATTATACCTCTTACAGCCCATGGAAGTTTAATATTAAAAGCTTTGATTAACAGAGTAGTGGCAACTTATAACCCTTATACACTGTCTCCAGTAAAGAACATTATTCCCCAGTAAAGAATCACCTGAAAATAGTCCAGCCCCAAGGTAAAAATGGATTGAGCATCACATTAAAAATTTAGTGATCTAAAGTTTCACCCCTAAAAACGTATTCAAGTAGTTTAGGTCATTCTACTACAGATTTAACACAAAATTTTGGTTTAAATTTTATAAGTGCTCACTGCTCATTATAAGCTACAATATTCGAAAATATATAAAAGTTCTGACACCAGAAGTATATTTTTGTTCAAGGTTCAATACAATCTGCTTTATTTGCTTTCAGGTAGAAGCAAACTTTTATTTGATGAGTAAACTCCATGTAAGGATGCATACTTTCATTCTCTGTCACCACCAACTCAGTAAAGGTCATCATAAGACACATCCAAAAATAAGTGATTCTTTACTGGCAACTGTACAGTGTCCAAGATAACACTGTCATCTGTTAAATTTCCTGGCAGCTGGAAGTCAATTTTTTTATATGTAAGTCTGATATCATAGGGCATGTCCATGACATGGTTTTGGAACCACCTTGATTCCTTTCAACTGAACAATTATCTTCTTTTTTTTAAATTTTGCTTTGAGAACCAGGTTTAAAATTGCTTTACTGACAATATACTACAACACATTTTAGCCAACTTAAGAGGTAATTTTAAGGAATTCAGAAGAAACTAATTATGTTCTGCAATCCATAATGATTACCCTTTCTAACTGTCTTTCTACTAATACTCTGTCAATCAGAATCTGATCATTATCAGATGTGAGTGAATTTTGAATTTAGAAATAAAAAAAACCTTCTGGTGAGTGTCCAGAACTCCTCTGTGGTCTCAGCTGCGAGCACAGTTGGGGCTAAACTATTCCAATGGGGAATAGTCCTCAGGGAAAAAAGAATACTTCAGGACATCACTATAGGTCTGGGGCCTGCAATACTGTGAGTTGTGTGATGCCCCTCTGAGTAACAATACAAAAAGTTAGGCTTTGCTTCATCAAGTGGAAGAAATATATGGGAAAGTTTACACAAGTGATTCTTTATTGGAGAGGATTCTCTATCGGGGAATAAACTTTAGCTATGGCTCTACCGGCGCCAAAAATCTTGAATGTATCACTGGCGGGTTCAGGCCCATAACAAAGTTGGCCCATGTCAATTTCGGCCCATAAATTTTGTCAACCTGGATTTCTGTAAAGTAGATTTTATATTATTAAAAATATTTAAAATTTATTATTAGAGTTATATTGAGAGAAAAAAACTGAAAATAGATTGACTTTACAGACTAGTAAAGACTAGAAAAACGCATAGACTGGTATCTTTAATAGAAGAAATAACACGGCTGACAATCCGGCGAATGCGAAACCGGCGGTTCAGCAAAGACATCCGTGCAATTAATTTCCGGTTTCGCAAAGAGGATCCGCAAAACAACGAGTGCTCGCGTTTGAAAGCCGTTAATTTGAACTAAAATGAATATTTTTGAAATTAAAGAATGCTATTTTGTCAGTTTTATATCGGTTTCTTCGTACACCAAAGGATATGGTTAGGTGTTTCCTTGTTGTTGTGACTTTTCTTTCGTCCCGGGAAACACCTGTTAAGATGAGGAAAATATGGGATAAACACGACGATATTTTGCTTGTTCTGACAATTATTGCCTTGTGGGCTACAAAAAAGACGCCATGCTGAGTGTGTATATAATGCAGGGGGTCTGTAATAACTCCACATTGGCGTAGGGTATTACATTTTGCAGATTTGTAGGCTTATTCGGTCTCAAGTTTTTGGTTTCGCATGTAAATGTTCCATAAGGGTTGAAATAATTCCTTCATAGTTTGTTCCTGGTTTGCATGCCAAAGCAGCCAAACCAGGAACAATCTTCCCTTTCAATCACTATTCTAAAATATGCTAAACGCTGTGTTAGTTGGGGCGCAATCGCCGACTTACGAAAATAGAATTCAAAGAATTAGACAGTGAATTTTTTCATCGAGACTCACTGATAATAGCAAAATGCTTTATTTTCCTTCGTATTTTTGGCGACCTTGGCCGTGTTGAAACAGGAGTTTCGGAGGAGGGAATAAATTCCTTGAAAGCCTTGCCGAAATCAAGTAAATTACTTTGGCGTGTCAAAACACTAATTATTAACTGACAAAATAGCATTCTAAGATCTTTGATTGACTTTCTGTATAAGTAAATATCCATCATTAAAATTGGAACAGGTACACTTTGTCTACCTTTTGCGGATCCTCCTTGGGAAACTGGAAATTAATCGCCCGGATGTCTTTGCTGAACCACCGGTTTCGCATTCGACAGATTGTCAGCCGTGAATAATCATAAATCACCTGTATATTTTCCATTAGCAAATACAACTTGTTCAGTGAGTTAAACTGAATAATTGGATTAAGACAGAATCGCTTGCGTTTCATATGCGAGCAGGAAATGCTCTGGCTAGAGTGCGCAGGCTGGTCTGTGCCTTGGCTGCCTATGTGATGAACTCTTCTCTTACTAGGTCTAAGATTAGGCCTAAGAATGGATTTTCTGTTATGTCCCATTCTTAGGCCTAATATTTTGGGTCACATTTTGTTCAAATAGGAACACTCTAACATTTGACTCAAACTCTTATAAAAAGACCAATTTGTCTGGTGTAAAAATTGTTGTAATAGTAAGTCCCTTACCTCTAGTTGATGCTCACACAAAAATATGTCCAAAATATTGAAAATCCACTTTTGTAGAAGCAAATAATGATTTGTTTACAAAAAAGTCTCCAAAACACATATGTTCAACACAATGACATCACAGTTTTATGAATGGGTAAGGTCCTCCATGAAAAATCATGCAGTGACCATTGGCTGTTTTACCTGTCACATGTCACATGCAAACTCAGCAGATCTTAACATGTGACCCAAACAGCCAATGGTCACTGCGTGCTTTTTTCATGGAGGACTCAGCCATTCATAAAACTGTGATGTCATTGTGTTGAACATATGTGTTTTTTTCTAAGCGACAAGAATAATTTACAATAAGTTACAAAGTAATGTATCAATCAAGATATTAAAACGAAGTTGCTCATCACTCTCCATTTCTTAGATATATTCATAGACATTTGAAGACTCACATATCGCTGAAAATGCTGCTTTAGTCGCTAAGACTAAAGTAAGCGACAAGAAAAAATTACGCCACGAGAAATCTCTTGAGACACAAGAAGTACAGATCTTCTAACGACCATTTAATATCTTAACATAAAACCTATCCGATTTTTAATTCATAAAATGATACTTATCATTTATATAATAATAATCTCAAAACAGATGAAATATAAGCTCTTATAAATTGGAACGTGCGCCCACCTCGATAGTTTAATCTGAAGCGACAAGAAAAAGTCCTGGGAGACAAGAGATATTTAATACAGCAGAAATGACCCAAACTAGTCTCCTAAGTACAGAGACTAGCTAGAAAATTGAAATTTCGCTGGTAGCAAGATAAGATATGATAGTTTCCAATAAGCGAATAACAAAGACGCTGATCAGACTGCGCGGGATGCACAGACTGGTCTGCGCCTTTACTGTTCGCAAACCCCCGAAGACAGGTTTTCTCGCGTCGAGCGACAAGAAGAAAATAGACTAAGCGTCAAGAGAAGTTACAAACTAGAAAAGAATATGATAAGATTGTTGTTACAGAAATTAGCTTTGTTTTTATATAATCAGGTTGAATACCTTTAGTTTTGGAATGTAATGTTGTATGTTATATAGCTAGTCGCTTTAGGTGTGCAAACTTGTTTCATCTCATACCTTGTAAAATCCTAAGAGTTGTTATAGACCATCAATTTGGTCCAAGAATTTATCACAATTGTAAATATGGTTAAATTTTGAGAAATACTTTTTAGCACTTGAGTTTACTCCAAAATATTATTACTAAACTGAAAAAGAGAAACCTGACGGAAACGACATCGTTCACTAAACCAGCATCCAAGCTACGCTATTTAGCGTCAAGAGAAATATTGGCTTACCCAATTAACCAAACGACCAGCTTTGAGTTGTGCTTAATTAGCCGTATCAACTCAAAGCTACCTATTTGTAATATTGCATGTCTTTTTCTATACAATCTCTTTTTATATGAGATTGTATAGTTTTAGTAGCGGCTGTGGTTTGCGTGGCCAACCGCCAGTTGTAGCAATTGAGCTGAAGCTGACGGCACGTAAACCACAGTCGCAATGGGAATCCAGTGGACGTCGCATGAGAAATTATTTACTGTGATAAAAAGGAGAAAAAAGGCCTTTGACAGGTTTTACATTTTCATATAAGACTTGTCAAAGACTTTCTTTTTCTTGATTAACACCAGATGGCTTAAAACAATCATAATGGGCGTGCCTTAACTTAGCCTATTGGACAGGCCCCTATATTGGTACGGATACATTTACGAACAGTGAAGACCCAGATGAAATGCCGCATAATGCGGCGTTTCATCAGGATCTACACTGCTTGTAATAAATATATATATATATATAATAAAACGGGTCTTCAGATAAAAGATACATGTATAAGTTATAGCTAGCGCCCCTATATATCCAATGGACCGGCCCCTGGTCTTTTGTATCTGGCTCGAGGGTGGAGTCCATTGGTTTTCAAAGGGCCAATAGTGGTGTACATATGTATATATGAATTCTGTTTTCTATATTGCTATTGTATTTGTATAATCTATGCATGCTCTTCACTTGTGGAGGAAATAAAGAATATTATTAGTAATTACCTTAATAGGTGACGCGTGTTGGCTTGTGGATGAAAAATACGTCTTACGGGAAATGAATTTTATGATATATTTCTGGGTTTTTTTCTTCAAAGACAGTTAGCCCCCCTTCTCCTATATTTTCTAATGACAACCCCCCACCCACATCCTATGATAGGATAATAATATATGATAAACCGGTTTTGTCGCGGCGAGTATAAATATAACACTCGTACACTTCCATGTGTGCTCGAAAAACAAGAGCGCAAATCAGTCTGGGTCTACGCTCTAGACCTATACGTATTGGCAACAGAAAAACGTTAGAATATGCACGGACTGCAGTGATTTTGAAATAATTACATATACATTTGGGCCTAGTCGCGGGAAGCCCTTTTTCGGAGCTTCCGACCAGATTATTGCAATTAGCAGCCTGCTCAGCCACAGAGGCTAGCTAGAATTTTGAAATTTCGTTTGTCAGCGAATGACGAGGACGAGGATCAGACTACGCAGACTGATTTGTGCCGTTGTTTTACACAGCCCCAAAGACAGTTTTTAGCCCGATTATTAAAGAAGCTTTATTTTTATTGCTATTATATTACAGACAGGAACTCATTTGCAAACAAATTAGTCCCTAACCAGTCTGTCCCTAGAGGAGCACTCTGACCAGGGACTTTTTGTTTGCATTAATTTTTTTTTCAATATTTTTAACTGGAAGATTCCATATTATAAAAAATTCTCAGGCCACTTTCTTGTCGCTTTTCTTGACACTTGAAATGTGGAGCATTTTTCTTGTCGCTTCTCTTGACACTTAAAATGTAAAAGCTTTTCTTGACGCTTCAAACGTGGCGCATTTTTCTTGTCGCTTCTCTAGACACTTGAAATGTGGAGCATTTTTCTTGTCGCTTCTCTTGACACTTAAAGGGGTGAATATTTGAGCAATAATACTGGTACCACTCATTATGATTCTCTCCAGGGGTTATACTGGGCAGATCAAAAGGACAGTTATAATGAGAAACAAGAAATCTTAAGCTGCATATCAGATGCAAAACTTAATAAAAACGACGTACAAATTGAGTCTTCGCACAAAAACGGTAATAGCGAAGGCGAAACTGCACATTTTAACAGTAACGATCATGAGCCCATGGAGGCTCACGAAACCAAATATACTGCACATGCTGATTACGGGGAGGTCATATACCTCATCACCATCGACGTATAATTAGTTAATACACCATATAGCTTTTTTTCTTGTCGCTTCTCTTGACGCTTCAAATGTGGCGCGATTTTCTTGTCGCTTCTCTTGACGCTTCAAATGTTGTGCATTTTTCTTGTCGCTTCTCTTGACATTTCAAATAGGACGCAGTTTACAAGGTCCATTGAGAAAGGGGCCATATACAAATTGAACATTTTATAGGTATATTTTAGTTAAAACATCATATAGCTTTGTCTCATGACATTTCTCTTGACGCTTCAAATGTGGCGCAATTTTCTTGTCGCTTCTCTTGACACTTCAAATGTGAGACATTTTACTTGCCGCTTCTCATGACACTTCAAATAGGACGCAGTTTACAAGGTCCATGGAGAAAGGGGGAATATATAAAATGAACATTTTCAGGTATAATTAAGTTAATACATCATATAGATTTGTCTCATGACATTTCTCTTGACGCTTCAAATGTGGCGCAATTTTCTTGTCGCTTCTCTTGACCCTTCAAATGTGAGACATTTTACTTGCCGCTTCTCTTGACACTTCAAATTGGACGCAGTTTACAAGGTCCATGGAGAAATGGGGCATATATAAATTGAACATTTTCAGGTATATTTTAGTTAATACATCATATAGATTTGTCTCATGACATTTCTCTTGACGCTTCAAATGTGGCGCAATTTTCTTGTCGCTTCTCTTGACACTTCAAATGTGACACATTTTACTTGCCGCTTCCCTTTTTGGTGGCTATGTTTCAAATATCTTGCAGGTTTTATCCAAAAAGGTCGATGGGAAAGGGGGTATATATAAAAATTAAACATTTTCAGGTATATTATAGTTAATACACCATATAGCTTTGACTCGTGACATTTCTCTTGACGCTTGGACTAGCGCTCGAGCTCAATCGCCAGGAGCTCTTTTTTTTTAAAATATGTGGGCTTTCAAAATGATAGATATATAGAAAATGATACATGAACAACAAATATTTCTTTCTTTTCTTGTTAGGTATAATGTTATTTGTAAAACACTAATTAAATATGGTGTTAATTCGTCTTGTCGCTCAGGACAAATCTCTTGACGCTTTGTTTAGCGAGCAACCAGAAATTATGACATCTATTTGGGAGCCTTATATATATTGCAAGTGCTTATAACTGGGGCTGAGATACTTTTATATGTCAAAATTTATCAAATCTAATCTTATTTACTCATTTTAAGCATTACAAATTGTTTAGAAGCCTCTTGACGCTTCGTGTCACTTCTTGTCGCTTCTTGTCACTTCTTGTCGCTCCTTGACGCTTTTTAGGGAGACCCGAAATTATGTAACATGTTTATGTCAACAGTCAAACAAAGTCAATTCCGATCACCAGCTTAGGTATTTATGGTGAAGCAGACATGGTACAAAACTAATGGCGAGCTTGGCACATCACACTTAGCATATTTCCATGCCGCCAATCGTACTGGATAGCCAATACAATACAAAACCATACAAAACCATACAAAATTCATTTAGCAAGTCATTCATAACCGCCTCGATAGCTCAGTTGGTAGAGCGTCCGCTTTCGGAGCGGGAGGTCGTGGGTTCGAATCCCGCGGCCGCACCATACCAAAGGTGTAAAAAATGGTACTAGCAGCTCCCTTGCTGACGCTCGCATAAAAGGGGTTGTGCTAGGGAGATAAAGACAGGTAAGTATCTGTTAAAGATATCATTGTTATGTCGCAGAATAGCTCATGAGCTAATGTTGTCTGTTACATTATAAGCGACGTTAAATAAGGCTTCTTTATCTTTATCTTTATCTTTATCTTTAGCAAATAACCGAAAACCACGCATTCACCGAAAACCACCGAAAATAACAAACATAATACTAACATTAGCTATTTACCGACTTGGTACAATTCGAAGTAGTGGTTCAGATTAATAAATTATTTCATTTCTTCTGCTGTTACAACCCCTCCCTGCCTTCCCGCAATAAGTAGATGTTTATCCTTTTTAAATGCTGTGTCAGATGGTGGTATTTTGAGTGTGATGGTTCACTTCGATAAACAGCATGATATGTGGTCTTGTTGAGGGTAACAAGACGTTTCGCCCCCAAGACGTTTCCTCCCTAGTCGTTTCCCCCCTAGTCGGTTCGCCTCTATTTTCAACCCTAGTCGTTTCGCCCCCCATACCCTAGTCGTTTCGCCCCCAATACCATTTCCCCCTAGTCGTTTCGCCCCCATTTTGTTTAATTATATATTTGTCATATATAGCTAGGTGGTGGATGGAAGGATCGGTGGATGGATGGACGGCGGATGGAGGGATAGGCAGACTGGGTGAATGGACGGGGGAGGGGGTCGGTCTGACTACCGCAGAATATCACAGGATACCGCATGCTATCCCAGGTTGCTCCAGGATACCTTTATAGATATTATGTTTAATAGAAATTTAACATAAAGTTGCATGGTAAATTAATTTTAAAATAATAAAAAATTGAAATATTCAACTATCTCGGTTTGTTGATAGGGACAATTCGGTCCATAAAGACGATACTCAGCTATTAAATGAAATAATCAAATACTTTAGGGAATAATATAGTCGCTATGTTGTAGTTGATATATAAACCACTCGCCTTATACCCAGGGGTCCTGAGTTGGATCCCCAGCTTCTCCAGTCTGTCGTACGAGGCTTTTAGTCGTGGCCTCGTCTCCATAATGATCTACTGAGCTGTTGGTGGAACGTTTTACACAAACGGACTCACTAAAATTACCCTATCCGCCATAGTTCCGCCGACCTAAGAATTTTTATGTGAAAATTAATTTTAATTTGAAATTTATTCTTAATTCTTGTATATACATCCATGCTCATTCACCTTGACTTATCCGGGACTTGTCACATGCAAGCAGTTTGACCCATGTCAGACACGACAAACCGGGGCTGATCTGGAACCAAATCATTTGACATCGGTTACAGGAATTAAGGCGTGGGATCCGGCATCTTCTTTGTCTTTCCCGAGGTTTGCAGTTAGTCAGACTTGGCGAACATTGCACACCCAGACCAGATGTTACGTCATGTAGCATCTGGTCAGACTCTATTATGTTCAGAGATGTGCCTATTTTGTAAAATTGATAAAATAATGTTTGCAAACATTGAGAACCAATGTCGCAAAAGGTATTTCATGTAGATATAATGTTAGGGGAAATGCATTTAGAGTACGGAACTCCGATCCGACGTCGCCTTGTATATAATAGGTAACATTTCATTGAAGAATTTTAATGCCTTTCAATTTAGACTGTAAGAAATCCGGTAGCATGATTTTGGATTTTTTAATTTTACAAGGCTAAGACGAGCCAGTGCATCTGCAAAGTCTGACCAGAGCCTTCCCTGTTCGTATACACAAAATATGGTAGCAGATGAAGACTCAGACCAACTATTGGCCAATACAAACAAAAGTATCAGAATGGTAACCATCAAAATTGTCGACGAGCCATTAAGATAATCCACTTAACAACAGCGATAATTGGATTATCAAAGCGTGTGAACGATTATCAATTATCGATTATTGACAGATTGTTTATTGAATGTCGCGTGCCTGCCATGAGCGTGTCCGACAGTGTACACGTATAACAGACAAAAAATATTTTCTTTCTCTGTAGATCATTTTTGTGTTTACAAACAGTGTAGATCCTGATGAAATGTCACATAATGCGGTATTTCATCTGGGTCTTCACTGTTTAAGTACGCGCTAAGGAGTCATCAGTATGAGCTAGTTTATAACATTTTGGTACTTATCTCATGTGTGAAAAGTGAGCGCGCCCGTGCAGTCTCGTCAGAGCATTTGCTCGCATAAATACAGTAAGGACGTAAATGATATTGAATTCAAGCAAAAAATAACACTTCTCGATCCAGTATTGCATTTTCTCATGAGTCTCATTGAGACGGTTCTTTAGAGCACCCAAAACACATGTTTAAATTGATGGGTAAGAAAATCATTACAGTTTTATTCTCATAAAAGTCCTTCTCTGGACCTATCATGTATTCAACGGTTTAAGCGATCATAAGGCCTCAAAGACTAAGATCTGGGTAGTGTCATGTAAAGAAAATGAGCCTAGATGCAAGAAAACACGATGTTGTCGGATGCGAAAGACAAAGGCGCAAAACAGCCTCTCATCGGCACAGTCTGACCAGCACCTTCGTTATTCGCTCTAGCTAAACGAATTAGTCGCGAAATTTCACTATTTTAATCAGCCCCTGTAGCTGGGCATGCTGGTTTGAGCTCTTAGCTAAGACCGAGTCTTTTCCTATATCAAAAAATAATAAACAGAAAATGCTAAGTTTTTCTTTCTATCTTTAACATGTTTAATTTGCATATATTTTTCAGTTTCCCTCCAAAATTCTACGGGATTGAAAATCGCTCAGTCAGAAGCATGCACTGAAATTCAAACTCGACTTTCTTCCTCTTGGTACTGGCTCGCTCAAATTGGAACATTGTGCCTTTGTGAAGTCTCGCCAGAACCATTGCAGCTCATATAACTAAAGTAGGGACGTCGATGAGGACGATATATAGGCCTGTAGTCCAACTAGATTGCTGTACATTATCTCGGACCCAGTGTATGCTGGGTCCAAGGATCCTATATCATTCAAGAGTGACGTAATCAAGTACCAAAATATTATGAACTTGCACCCCTTGAATGGCGATTTTTTTCAGTATGCAAACAGTTTAGACCCAGATTCTTATGTATACTAGGGGCGAATCGACTATGGGGGCGAAACGACTAATGGGGCGAAACGACTAGAGGGGGCGAAACGACCAGGGGGGAAACGACCAAGGGGGGAAACGTCTTGGGGGCGAAACGACTGGGGGAGGAAATGGTTTGGGGGTGAAACGTCCCGGATTCTTGTTGAGGGGTTCAGACCAGTTAACTATAGTTTGAGTGTGATGGTTCACTCTATGGTCGGTGGCGTGATGGTTCGCCCAGTTATATAACTTATTTTACAATCTGAGTGTGATGGTTCACTCGTTATCCAGTGGCGTGATGGTTCGCCAAGGTATTTTACAATCTGAGTGTGATGGTTCACTCAATGGTCAGAGGCGTGATGGTTCGCCCAGTTATTTTACAATCTGAGTGTGATGGTTCACTCGTTATCAAGTGGCGTGATGGTTCGCCAAGGTATTTTACAATCTGAGTGTGATGGTTCACTCAATGGCCAGAGCGTGATAGTTCGCCTGGCGGTAAGCATGACCCAACCAAATTTAAATGCTGTACTAGTCTCATTTAAGATGCGATGATTCATCTGCTACATAGCTGGTTACGATATAATAAGGGTGTGATGGTTCACCCAGTGTCATGAAGGTTTGCAAAAAATAAACATTTAAGCTGTCATACAACTAATCATTCGGGGTGATGGTTCGCCTATCATACAGCTTGATTTAGATAAGTAGGTCCTAGTTAGGACAAAGTAGCTCTGTGTCTGCGCCATAGTGGGCTGTGTTCAACTAAGAAGGGCCCATGGGCCCTCTTTACGATAGGGCCTTTTCTAAAAATAGAACAGATCGTTGTCCAAATTTTTTAGGGTAAATAGGGCAGTATTTCTGTATTTTACTTTATTCTGTATTCTAAGAAATGACCTTTAAAATTCCGGGATTGAACACGGCTCTCCAGGTGCAACTGGTACAGGAGAAACAAATATATACACCACCTCGGTACAGAGACGGTTAGGGTTTTACCACCACCATTGAGACCTGTTGTCATTGTGAAGATTACATTGCATGATCTTGACAAGGGCAATCAGCCCAATAAACAAAATTCAGTTATTTGAACAGGGTTTCATCACATACAGATTGGGGTAATACAGGGGAACAAACCCTAGTCGTCTCTGTAAAATCAGGATTCACTGACTGTCTGATCAATATTTTGACAGATAATGTCAGTAATGGATTTTTGGTACATGAAATAATGCTGTTGCTTTTAATCTTTTCAGATGTTAACAAAGGGGCGTAAAAGACCAGCATCGAAACGCTGCGGGGACAGTATCCAACCGGTCAGCGGTAAAAGAGCCAAAAACACTGTGCAAAATACCGCGAATGAACACTCAACAGATAATATAACAGGGGACACTAACAATTATCAGGAGACAATCACACAGGAATCTACAGTGTCACAACTTGACCCAGTTATCTCTAATATGTCAAAGCAAAGACCTACTGGTAAACAAAAACGTTCCAAAGAATCTGCACGCTTACATGTTAAACAGAGGAAAGGCACCCACAAAGTAACAATTCCAGTTGGGGCTGTGCCGGCGATTACGGAAAGTAGTGCGTCTTACATTAACAATGACACCAGACAAACAGCACGCAATGAAAGTGGGGACAGGCATCCAGTGCGCGACAATCTTCAAGTACCAGGTTCTTCACTCGATGTTCAAGGCCGGCTGTCAGACAGCACAGATAGTTCCGATGGTCCTTCAGCGTCAGAAGACGAAGAAACCGTGTTGAACACTTTAGGGGCTAATCATGTTCAAGCCCTGAACAATTTGTCAGCTGAAGGTATTAATCCTATTAACCCGGGTTTTAGATACGAAGAGCCTATATCTACGTCTATCTCATCTCAAATTCCTCACAAAATTAAGAAAAAGATTTGGCGTAATCAGTTCATCGATTTAGCTGTTCTTCTGCCGAATTCGTACACAGCCAATACCAACTCTAATTTTCACTTAGAGATGAGTCCCAATTCTAAAATCAGTCTGGTTCCTAACCAAACCAAGAAAATTTTCAATATTGATATGTGGACCACAGCTTTCCTAAGATTTATGGCCATCTACACAGAGCAGTTTTCCTTTGAGGCCCCTCAGCTCCTTAAATACGCCGAGATAGTTCGCGACCTTGCCCGTCGTACACAAAATTTATCTTGGTACACTTATGACCTACAGTTTCGTACGCTTCGCGAAACAGTCCAAATTCCTTGGGGCAGAATTCACACGGAATTCTGGATAATGGCCTCACACTCCCAACCACAGCGGTCCTTTCGGCCCACTTTTCGGACCTCAAGATATAACTGGAATAAGGCATACCCCAGAAAAAGAAAATACATTGAGAACACATGCTGGTCATACAACCGGCGTGGCTTCTGCGGGGAAAGAACATGCAGATTTCTACACAAATGTGGAGCCTGCAAAGGAAACCATCCTGCATCAAATTGCACAACCCAGCCAAGAACATTGCAAAACACAGGAGGGTTCCATGCAGGTCACAAACAAACAATAGCACCTTCAGGTACCACAACCTATAGATCAAACAATTCCATCACAGGGTCCGTCCCAAGGACTACATAAACCAATCACCACACCGGTTAAGGTCAATAATCTCAAAAAACTCTTGCTAGGGTATCCTAAGAGGGACTATTTGATTACGGGTTTTCAGAAAGGTTTTTTTCTGGGCTATATGGGTCCCAGAAAAGCTAGCTCATCAGGAAACTTAAAATCATGCAGGGACCACCCAGATGTGGTCATGCAAAAAATTGCCACAGAAGTGAAAGCACACCGTGTCAAAGGCCCTTTTCCTCATGCACCATTTTCGGACATGAAAATCAGCCCAATTGGTATTGTACCCAAAAAGGTCGCAGGGCAGTTCAGACTTATACACCATTTAAGTTTTCCTCATGGGGAATCAGTCAACGACTTTATTTACCCGAGCTTCTCATCCATCCAGTATGCTTCTTTTGATGATGCAGTGGATTGTCTTATTAAACTGGGTAGACATACACAGATGGCCAAGACCGATATTGACTCCGCCTTTCGGCTTATACCTATAATAAAAACCGACCATCCTCTCTTAGGGTTTAAGTTAGGCGGTAATTTCTACTACGACAGTTGTCTTCCATTTAGAGCTTCGTCCTCATGTGCTATATTTGAAGCTTTCAGTTCTGCACTTGAAAGGGCTGCCATATACAAATGCAATATTGAACATATCATCCATATATTGGATGACTTTTTAATTTTTGACCCCCCATTCAACAACAGGTGCAATGATAAGCTATCCATCTTCTTAAAAATGTGTTTTGACATTGGGGTACCTATAAAAAAGGAAAAAACAGAACAAGCAACAACATGCATAACATTTATGGGGCTGGAACTAGACTCAGTTGCAATGGAAGCCAGGCTCCCTCAAGATAAATTAGAGAAACTCAGACACTTATGACATGTTTTCTCCCATAAACGGAAAATTAAACTAAAGGACCTCCAGTCAGTGTTAGGTCTTTTGAATTTCTGCTGTAAAGTAGTGGTCCCGGGTAGGTGTTTTCTGAGACGATTATATGACCTGACCAAATCGGTAACTAACCCTAATCACCGCATCACATTAAACAAAGAAAGTAGGAAAGATATTCTGGCTTGGAAAGTCTTTACTGAGCATTTCAATGGGCGTAACTTATTACAAGAACAAAGATGGGTATCAGCAGAATCACTTAATCTTTTCACAGACGCGGCAGGGTCCATAGGTTACGGTGCTATTTACAAGACACATTGGGTTATGGGAACATGGCCGCCTGACTGGATTGATTTCAATATAACTTGGAAGGAGTTATTCCCAATCATATTAGCCTTGGAAATATGGGGACCATTCTTAAAGAACAACTGCATCACTCTTCACACTGACAATTATGTTGTAGTTTACATACTTAACAGACAAACCAGCAAAGACCAACAAATCATGCATCTGGTCAGACGCTATGTCATTTGCTGCATGACATATAATTTACTTATTAAAGCTGTTCACGTCCCTGGAAAAAGTAATGTTTTAGCAGATCTACTTTCCCGTTCACAGGTAGCAAAACTTCATGCTTTGGCTCCTTGGCTCGACAGAGAACCAACGCCAGTCCCCCCAATCTTCTACGAGCAAGCTGAACGCAACCTTAGCCAACCTACTTTCAACTAGTGTCGCACCAGCCACGAAAGCAGTATACAGACGGGCGTACCAGAACTTCTTGACTTTCCACAATAAGTACTACCCTCTCAAAAGTGTATTTCCTATTTCCACATTACATATTGCCCAGTTCATAGCTTTTAGCTCACAAATGGGCCTAAAGGGGTCATCAATTCAAACCCAAGTAGCAGGCATCAATTACATGAACAGAATCATGGGTTATGCCAATATAGCTGATAGTTTTGTCATAAAAAAATTACTACATGCAGTGCGGAAAACAACACATTCTCAAGATAAACGTTTACCGATTACGGTACCTATACTTAAAGCTTTGCCAGGGGCCCTTTCAAAAACAGTCGTCTCTCAATATGAGACAACAATGTATAAAGCCATGTTCTTTTCTGCCTTTTTTGCATTACTACGAGTTGGGGAATTGACTTCAACCCAATTTGGTTCAGCTAATATACTTCAATTAAGTCATATCCAATTGCCCAACACACAAAACGAACCTACCCATATCATTATAAACATGCAAAACCATAAACATGCCCAAGGCACATCAATGCCTATCACAATGACCACACAGAAGGACATAAGTATATGCCCGGTCAAGGCCTTGATCAATTACCTGCGTTTAAGAGGTACTCAACCAGGTCCTCTTTTTATACTACATGATGGTCGGTCTGTTCCCTCATATGTTTTCACAACAACTCTTAAAGAATGCATAGCAACAATGGGTCTTGACCCTCAACAATATACTTCACACTCATTTCGGATAGGTGGTGCGTCATTTGCACATCAACATAACTTTTCAGACATACAATTACAACGCCTAGGTTGGTGGAAAAGTTCTGCCTACCTCAGATATATTCGTTGCCCCACTTTAACACCATCGGTTACACACCCGAAATTTCAATCACAGTAATTTTTACATCGTCTCCGCCTGTGGAGGCAGCGGATCCGAGACATATGACACATATCAAGAGTTAAAACCATAGACCATCTGTAGAGGCAGTGGTCATTAATCGTATAGGTAGACTGAGTCGACTCCCCACTCAATCTGTCTGTGTAGGCAGCTGATATGAATCAAACATCACATGTATACAAGTCCACAAAGAATTCTGTCTGTGGAGGCAGCAGAATGATCATGGATAATGATTTATAAGTAAGGATACTTTGGGCCCATTCATGTTGAAAATGGGACTTAAATACCCTTTCTTATGATTTCTGAATACCTTCAGCTGGCAACCCTTATGTTCAAATTATTTGTATATTTGATAGTATGTATTGTTACACCACCTAACTACAGATAAATGTACATTGTTCTCAAACCCATTTTGTTTGGGTTGATGTGCTCAGTTGTCTCCCTTTGCTCCAGGGTTGTAAATCTATGGCTTACCCGATTGGAAGAGTACATGAATGAACCAAATCCCACACAACCGCCAACAAGTATTCTGCAAATCCTTACTCCTCAGGTTTATCAGATTCCCAGGAGCCATGTGAGACATCTGAGCATACCAGGCTAATACATTGTTATTGTAGTGTTATAAGCATATTGAGTTTGACAAGGACCTGCATGGAGAGGTACACAGAAGGGCCTGACAGGATAAACGATATTATTATAGATATACGTTTATAATATAATAATCATTGCTCCCTAAGCAAACTTTAAGATAACCTTACACATGATGTTTTAATCAATTATCAATTCACTAATTGCGTCTCTTTGGTGCCCCTCTACATGCAGTCTCTGCCTCTCCAAAGAATTGGAGATTATGATTGTATAACCTATGTTAGTCATTTCCCTTTACGGGACATCAGGTATGATGTATACAAATCTTTCATGTACATAGCAAAATATGATAGAGGTTCTATCTAGCAAATTTCAAGGAGTTCCTTGAATCAGCTTGTCCGCCTAAAAGTAGCACGAATAAATGAGCAACTACTCACTCCATTTTACTTCACTAGAGATGTTTGAAGGGATTCGGGATGTTTTTCCCCAGGCATTTCTGACTGAGACAGGATGCCTCTTTCCTTGCCATACTGCAGATCGTCGCATTAAACTTGCATAGGTACAACTGGTCCTTGGTAGCATCTAACCGGTGCCAGGCCTTGTACTCCGTTTGTCTGGGCGCTATTGTTGGCATTCACCAACAATATGTGGCGCTTTTCTTCCGCCCAGATTTGTAGAAATGTTCATATTGATGGATTGTTTTAGTCATAAAAATATCAAGTGATTGATTAATCGGCATTTCAATAAAATGCCCTTTCACAACACAACCCATCTTCATTATCATTTCCCCAACCTAGCTGCACTCCGCACCAAGTCCTGAACCATAAATGCTGTTGTTTTGATTGTGATAATTTACTAAGATTTACGAAAATGGTAAATTCTTTACCTGAATTTGAGTATTTTTACTGTATTCTTGAAAAATAGAAACTTTATTTCTAAAATTTGAAGATCAAGAGTTACAGACTATGCAGTTTTAAGGGCGGGCCTTTAAAATTCCAGTGATTCGAATCATATTATTCAACATGTACATCCGCATTAAATACAAAAAACGAAAACTTTGCGGTCATATTTTAGCTCTTTGCCTCATAGTGACGCTTTTAAATGCTTTCGCAGAGCAGACACATACCAGACAGCTCTTTCAAGAGCTGCCTGACCAGTGTCTACTCTGTTGGCTTATGGAAATATTATATATATCTAATCCCACACAAATGGACCTGGCAAGCAAGTTCTTTGTTCTATGCTGTTGAAAGAGCTGCCTGATCAGTGTCTACTCTGTTGGCTTATGGAAATATTATATATCTTATTATATATCTTATCCTACACAAATGGACCTGGGCCCGTTACAGTTAAGGAAGACTTAAGTTAAATATTGATTTTTCAGGATGAAAAAATAACCTTTAAAACTAATTAAAATCAAAATAGTTTCATTTTTTTTGTAGATCACAATGACATCTTTGACCACAAGTACTGCATCGATCCAGGCAAATTGTTTATCATTTAATATAAAATGTTGAAATCAATACTTAACTTAAGTCTTGCTTAACTTTAAGGAGGCATTGTAATTCCCGGCCCTGACAAACAAGTTCTTTGTTCTTTAATAGTAAACGAGTATGATCAGGAAATACCACAATCACAAACTGCAGACAACCCCGTAGCATCGTGAGGAAGAGACGCTCAACCATCACGAGACACCAGGAAGACAAATTAAGCAAAGCAATCAGCTCTCTCTTCCCCATGAAGATGATTGCAATACTAGAATGGACATAAAGTAACGTACAACAAAACATAGAACAATAACAGACTCCCACAATGGGAGTAACAATAAACAAAAAGTCAACAACAACAGAACCACCGCCTTAGAACGGACAGCAGCCTAAGCCACCGGGGAGCTTAAATGCATTTTACTGGTACCAAATCTTCGCCCTGGATTCAGCTGTTGTTGAAGTACAAGAAAAGGTTAGCTCGCATGGAGGCCATCTAACTAATGCAATGTATCATCATGGAAAACACTCTAATCAAATTAACACTCCATGATGAAACAAAGAATAGGGCTCATGACTCACAGACAATCAGAGCTAAAGAAAACCTCAAGTTGAGCCACGTTGGGTCCAGCTACAGATAAGCATCAGGCACTAACTATTCATAGTGGATGGAGCTTAGCATGAATATCCACGAAGGAAGCTAAAGTTCTCGCACATCAGATCGGGATTTCCGCTGTTTTACCCATGTGAGATAATTCTGTCTCACATAACCCATACCAGCCTTAGGGAAAGATAAAAAAACGAACAGCCGCTCGTCGGTCGGCCGTACGTCGATCCATGACGACATTGTAATGTAAAAAAGTACGTCATCATGTCGCATTTCAGCGATTTCATGACTTTTAAAAGGCCTTTTTCATGTTTATCAAATATAAAATGCGGTACTAAGCCATGAGCAAGATAAAGAATCCATTATTCGTGTGAGGATGGGATAGAAAAATCCGTCTCTCGCGATCACCGATTGTCATCACTCGGCAAGCCTCGTGATGTCAATCGGTGATCCTCCGGACGGAATTTTCTATCCCACCCTCAAACTCATGATAGATTCTTATATTGTTCTATGTTTGTTCACTTAACTATTCATAGTGGATGGAGCTTAGCATGAATATCCATGAAGGAAACCAAAAGGGTTAGTGCATATTGACATCCATAGAACGGGAGATATACATTTGAGCGGATCCATTATACGAAAGAGCAGATTTATTTTTACGAACCATAAGGCAAAAGAGCGGATGTTTAAATCATTCAAATGAGCTCAAACGTAATTTGCCCAATAGAACAATTGTACAAAATTGTAAACTTGCCAATATAAGGGATTCTAGCAATTCTAAGCAACTATATTCATTGATTTTGATTGTTGAGAAACGCAAATTTTTGAAGATTTAAATATTCGTTTACAGAGTCTGCTTTTTACGGCGGCAAAAGGCCGTCGTTCTAATATCGCTTTAGCTCTAAATTATTCACCAATCAGAAGCATTTTTAAATTGTAATATTCATCACACCGACTGGAAAAAGATGCTCTCATTGGTTGATACTCAGAATGTCCTTACAATCTTATTAAACATGAAACTAAACTTGAAAACATACATGTAAATGGCAGAGAACCAGTCTGTGCACTTGGTCTAAAAATGCAAATGTATTAACGACCTCGTCTCGAATATAGGTCAACCCCCAATGTACAGTATTTGTAAATTGCTGTCACTATCATTGTTTACATGCCTTGCACACAGTAAAGAAGTGCATTATAAAATAACCCACTAAATTCCAAAGGACTTTACAGTAATATTACGTTATTTAAATAAAATATTTGTAACTTTTCCAATTCCCATATCTGGACATGATTATAGTCTGTTTCATATATTTCGACAATAGTCTTTTCTGGCCGTTATACGGTTATATTCCCAATGCCAAAACGTTTTTCTCCTATGTTCGGATGAAAAATCCCCTTTTCAAGTCGGAAAATATCAAAGAAAAAATCAACGTTTTTTTCGAGTAAATTGTGTTAAAATTGTTTGTTTATCGGACATTTTCAACCGACCGACTATCGGCATATCAGTCGTGCTACTACCATGTAAATCCTCTCGTTGCACTATAAGGGCCCAAGGGTGTTGCGCCCTCGTCTAAACCAGCGAATTTGGTTGCGTTTATCGTCAGTATTTGAGAGCCGCCGAATATCTTTTTTAAAGATATTTCTTGTTAAAACTATAGAGAATCTCTTTATTTCTGATTGATCCGTTTTCTTTTAAGTTTAAGTCACACCAGCTGTCGTTGTGCCGTGAGTAGCTGATAGAATCTCCTCCCATACATAAGATAAGATTTCTGGCCCATTAGGAATATTGGCTGAATACTGCTTAAGCCACCTTTTTTTGGGCGTGAACGCTGTGTTCCATTAATTCTCAAAAACAGACTACAACATAGGCATTAAAATATAGCTAGAGTAAAAGGTCAATGTCACAGCTTGAAATTCAAATTCCAATTTGAACTTTCGTCCAAGGGTGTTCCGACACAGCCATAGCTGTTGACTGAGACGTTTCGCATCAAAAGAAACCAACAATGGTTGTTATGGTGTGTAGATTACAACTTGAATTCCAGAGGCTTAAAATCTGCAGATTGCTCGTAACGTTTATGATACCGATAGCCTTGTTAAAGAAGTTTCTGAGTTAACAATATATTGCGAGTGTTGAAGTCAGCAACATAGCTAGATGCTCTAGCAAAACGAATGAGTTAAGAGATATAGACTCCATAAGATGTAGAGCGAGGAACATCACCATCCAAAAATGGGAAATTGACAATTTCAAAATCAAATTCGTCACGTTTATCAAAAATTTTGGTAGAAACAATATCAAATGAAATTGACAAATGCAAGTCTAAAAACGAGGCTTCGGTATCAGAGGTATTAGCTTTATTAAGTTGGAGCTCTGAAGGATACATTTGACTTACCATACTGTCAAAATAAAGATTATTGATGTTTAAAATATCGTCCAAATATCTGGATGTAGTGTTAAAAGCATCAATAGTTTAAATTTTGTTAGGGTAAAAAAGTATAGAAAGGCAATAGCTAGATTGCGGTGCTCTTCGCATAGACTAGAAATCAAAGCTGGCAGATTGCACAAGCCTATCAGAACTCCTGTAAAAACAGGAAATGAGCCAGTGCATGAGATTTCCAACAATGTTGTATGTGCGACCAGCAAAGCCCCAGATCAGCCTGCGCATACGCGCAGACTGATCAGAGCCTTTGCTAGTCGTTTGAGTATTCTATAATTGTTAATCTACTGACTGAACACCATTTTGAGTTTCTAAGCTTAAAAGGAGGCTACAGAGGCTCGTCCAAGTCTACACTTGTCAAAATGTCAAATTGTTGGAAATCTCGTGCCGCGGCTCAAATGTTAACGATGTGATGTGGTTGAAAATGAATTTCACTTTCTGTTTGAATTTCCTTTGTATAAATAGTGAATTACGAATACAGTATTTAGATTGTTATTTTTATGAACATCCAAATAATATCAAGCTACTGCAGCTGTTAAATAGTACTGGAGAAAGGCAAGCAACAAGCCTATCAATTTTTATTTTAAAAGCTTTTACTTAAAGAAATGTAACTCTGTATTAGATTTCATTTTAATACTATAGTTAGAATGTGTATGCATACTGCTACAAATTATATGAATATGTACGGCTACATGTATATGACTTTTGGCTTGTTTAATGCTGATGCATGTACGAAGTGAGTTTCTATTGAAGCTGAATCACAATACCTTATGTATTCTAAACATGCATCTACATTCAGATTGGAGGCTATATGTATGTAATGATAGGCAGTAATAACACTTCGATTACAGATACTGTTGATATATAAGGTAAATGTTCTCTTTAATTGATATCTGAGTTTAGACTTTTTAAGTGAGCTAGGGGCATTAAATGGAATCACTTCCTGTTCTCCTCTAAGGGATGCAATAACGCCCCTAGATGCGAGCTCAGCTCGGCTCATAAACAACAAGCTACGCTTGAATATGTATTTCATGTTGTACTAGGTGATCCTCTCTTGAAAAGAGTCGTACTCACTTATCTATGTAGTTGAAAATTTGATACTACATGTATAAAACTTTGCAACGTTGGTTTTGTATATGTTGTATATGCTCAAGGGCCACAGGCCTGTTGCATTGACATATCTGTCTTATCAAGAACTAGAATTAGCAATAAATCAAACCTATAATTAGGGATTGACGTTCATATTTTATGCTTGCACTGGATGATAAAAACATAAGCTATTTAATGTTTGTGAGGCCCGAAAAGCTTCTCAGAAACATTAAAATTGCTAATGTTTTTCATTATCCAGTGCAAGCTTAAAATATGAATTTCAAACCTTATATATTTACATTCTATATTATCAATCAAATTTACTTAACTATCTTCCACCCAAACCCCGTCAGTTATCCTTAAAAAATGAAATATTTCATTTGTAATGGGGGCATTAGAACAGCCAGGGAGCCAAACTCGTGAACATAACGTTGCGGCGATACTTGAATAACGTCACGTAAACGTTGATAATTCTAACACACTTCGCCTATAGAGCCAATGGTTAAATTCAGTGATTTATTGGTTGATAAATCACTGCACGTACTGACGTGACGTCATTCAGCCGCCAGTTTGATTTTTAATGACGTCATCCATCACGTACATCATACTTAGGCGGTGTAACGTCGTATTTACAACTAATGGGCGTCAAAAACGTACGTAAAAATACGTGTTTCAGTCCAAAAAGTTTTGCGGGAAATTCTAATGCTCTGTTCAAGATGGCGAAATCTGTATAGAATCTGAAGGAATCGTTCATATTTTCAATCTTTTTGTGTGTTAGAATCGAAATAGATTCTTGCTGGCAGTGATTTGTTGCTTAATATATCACTGTCTGTCGGTCAGTCGTAAGTTTATAAATCATTCGCGCTTCGCGCTCATGATTTATCCACTTTAACGACTGACCTCCAGCCAGTGATATATTAAGCAACAATTCACTGCGAGCGCGAATCTATTTCTTAAACAAAGAGCGTTTTTTGTTGACGTTGACGTTACTCCGCAAAGAAGCGAGGTCTAGATCACATGCCATTTCAATATTTTGCATCGAGCAATGCAAGCAGCTAGAAATGTTGGTTTCATCCTCCCTAGGTCATATTGGCACTGGGGTAGCCATAGCGACCCGAGGGCCTCGCATTTTTTTCTCTTTTACCCCACTTGTTTAATAAATTCAATAAAACATGAGCACTCATATAAGATCCTCTTTTTCTTCTTTCATTTTATGACCGAGGGTTTTGAAGATTACTGCTATAACTATGGAGTCAAAGGCCTATGTCTAATATGTTAACATCTGTATTATATCTCTTATGGCGATTTCCACTTTATTTTTTTACAGAAGGAGTTCATATTTGTGAAAAGTAATTGGTTTTGTTTTAATTAATTCATTACCTCCCAATCAACATTTTTTCAGTAATGTCGTGTCGTGTATTCTTTTTCTTGCTCGCCACTGTTTTATAATTTTTTCTAGAAGTCCCTGATTACGCTATTAAGATGCAATTTCACATGATGACGTCTCTTTAACATAACAATGACGTCACTTGACAACCATGTGCGTGCGTTCCAATACAACCGATGTATACAACCCTCGAGTGACAGCCCGGGTAAGATAGCATGGGTAAGATAAGATTTTCTATCCCAGGGTAAAATCTCAGATATCCTTATCCGGTGTGCAAGAATCATATCACAAAGTTTGCTTGAGGACATGGGTTTTGGATATGACCTAAGGTCAAAATATGTCATAGCCTGCGGTATTTAATATTGGCGCGGATATTTTCGATGGGGTGCCCATCGAGTGACCATGTCTTTTGAGGCCTCATTATTCTCCAATCCAATCCTGCTCTTTATTCACTAGTCATTGTAAAATAATGCCATTATTTGCTAAATAGTAACTTTCATCCAGACCCTCGGGTATAGTCCTGGAGAATAGTATTCATTAATTCAGTAGTTTATGTGGATGCCAGTGGCTCAGTGGTAGAGTGTTTGACTCGAGACCGAGGGGCCGCGGGTTCGAGCCTCACCCGCGTCACTGCGTTGTTGTCCTTGAGCAAGACACATTTATTCTAGCTTAGTACTGGTTCAACCCAGGAAGACCCGTCTCTGTTTAACTGAAAGATTGTTGATGGGACGTAAAAAACACAAACAAAAGACAAACAGTAGTATATGTACCCATGTACTGTACGTGCAGGGCTCCAGGAAATTATTGTTTTCCTTTGTTGATATAGATAAAGCAGGTGTATATATTGGGCAATCTGACTAGTTGTTGTTTATTATAGTCTTAATAAGCTCTATTGCGTACTTTATGTTTGTCTAAGGATCGCGCACGATGGCAGTGTCATGTAGAACGTTCTCTCGTGGATTCTCGTTAGGTTTGATTTTGCTGTTAAAAGGTAAGGGGTAGATGATCGTTAGGTGTATCTATGTCCGTTTACCCATTCAACGAATCAATTAATAGAGGATCTAACATCAGTGTTCATGTTTTATGAAATGAGTTGAGGAAATGCGTTAAAATGTGAGGCTTGCCAAGCATTTTATCGCTTTTATGCAACGAGCTGAACAAATTCAATAATACAAGTGCACGATTATGACGTGAAATATTTAGAAATCACGTTTTGTGTGTCTTGCCATATTTACTCGTATATGGGCCGCGGCATGAGATTTCCAACAATGTGGTATGTGCGCCCAGCAAAGCCTCAGATCAGCCTGCGCATATACGCCTACGCCTACGCCTTCAATATCCTATGACTGTTTAGCTACTGACGGAACATCATTTGGAGTTTCTAAGCTTAAAAGGAGGCTGCACATGCCCGTCTGAGTAAATGTCACATTGTTGGAAATCACGTGTCTCGGGTTATATGTACATGTTATTATGGACGTCAGTTGATAGCGCTACCAAAATTTGTCAAACATTATTGGTTACAATGTAATCGATTTTAATGCATGTCTTTATAGTTGTTGGTGGTATTTTCATCTTTATTCAAATTTTAACAGAAATCTTGTCAAGTAAACATGAACGCCGCATTTTAAAGCGTCACTGTTTGCATATGTCCCATAAAAGGACTCTAGAATTATGACTAATTGATGTAATTAAGAAATGAATTCGAATTTTGGAATGTTCGTGATATCATGAATACTTCTTGTCTCTTGCAACTTAAAGTGATGCTCTTCGGGCATGGACATTCCAACATTAAAGGTATTACTTATAGTCCAAGAGCCCATAATAGGTTTAATCAAGTGGTTTAGGCCAAAAGGTTTGAAGGTGTGTTCTTATGAAGAAAAATGTGCTGAATTCAAATAACAAACTCTTAAAAAATCGGCTGGCACACAAAAGTGCTATGCGCAACGAAATATCCCCGGGGTATGCAATACCTCAAAAATAGCGCTAAAATGTGGTACCCTTGCTGGTTTATACTTTAAACCATGTTATATCAGTAGTAAAATGCAATTTTGGCGGCAAACAATATATAATGATAAAAGTTCAATATAAAACAGATGCCAATAAAGCTGTCTAACACTAAAATAAAGCAAATTATAAAGCCCATGAAAACTAATGACTTTTGTCTCTGGTTATCGGATGATTTTTAATTTGTTTGAGGTAGAGCAGATTTATAATTCAATCTTATATTATGTTATACAATGGTGTTGTCATCAACAATTATTATAGTTTCAAAAATGATAGAGTATGGCCAAGAAATGTCACAATCACAGACTACAGGCCAACCCAGCATGCCACCGTGAGGAAGGGAAACAAAGTAGGCATAATCAAAGCTCCTACAGTACAATAAAGGTACAATTTTCAAGTTCCTTTCCCTTTCAAGGTGAATAACTCATGCTAAGATAACACTAAGATTTGCTTGGATATTGGCCCAGCCCTATTGGTTTCTAAGCTGTGTATTATATGTATAGCTAGCACCACATGGCCAACCACGACTGACCAGACTGTTCTGGTCAATATTCCACATGACTTATATTCTACGTTCTAGGAATTGCATAATAACCCCCACCCCTACGGATAACCCATTCCCCGTTCTTTTGCTCGATCTTTATTAAAAATATGGACGAGTATGAAGCAAGTAAGTAGAAAGTGATTATGATCAAGTAGAAAGTGATTATGATCAGGTAGAAAGTGATTATGATCAGGTAGAAAGTGATTATGATCAGGAATACCACAATCACATGCTACAGACCAACCCACTACACCGTGAGGAAGAGCCACATAACACCAAAAGTCACAAGACATCCATGGAGAGGTACCATATGTATGACACAATACGGATGTGCATGCCGAATAGCCCCCTTTTTTAGCACCCCCAGGTATACATAAAGCAGGTTCTCTCATGAAGAGGTCATTTGTAAACTTGTTTACAAATCACAGAGGATACAAAAGGGTATACTGACTTCGCACACCCGTACCGAATTTACCCTGAGTTACCCCCCCCACCCCCACACACACAATCACAGAGGATATGAAAGGGTATATACATTCAAAGAACAGTATATGGATAGGTCAACTTTCTGTGAACTCAAGTATATGAATAGGCTGTTTTTTTCTTGCCAAGGGCTAGGTATATGATTGGGGTTGGTTTCAGAATACTGACTCGCACATCCGTACCAAAATTACCCCTAGTTCCCCCCATCACCTGGATTAAAACTTTTCACTTTCTGTCTATGTAAATTATGTGCAATTATATTCTTTGCTACAAGTTGTCCTAATTATGCAATGGTGGAGCCAGGAGCTATGTCCATCCGACGAACGAACAAACCATTTAGGACCACTTTGGATTTGAATTTTGAGCAGATAATGTCAAGAACAGTAGCCGAAAAGGATGTGCATATACTGCACAGCCTACTCTATTTAACAATTACGAATAAGTGGGACTGCAAATAGAGCACAGCGAGGATCTATTTTGTTAAGCAAATCATTTTGAGGCTACTGACAGATCTTGAACCAATCTCGCTAGATAGGTCTAGAGGAGGGAACCAGACAAGCTACTAGAGTATAACGGTGCACTGACTCACCAGTTCGTGACGTCAGCCCGTGACCTATTTGTTGGCGGGGATACATATATCAACCTAATGCGTCGCATTTTCAATTACATTTTGCCTAATCATCAAAGGTTTATCCATTTTAATACTAGGCAAAAAAGTTTGACTTGATGTATTTGTATTTGTCTTATAAATGATGAATTGTTTACTTATGCACAGGAGCTTGAAGTTCGGTCCTTATATCACCTATATAGCCTCAAAACAAAAAGCTCACGGTGTCATTACTACTTAATGACATTGTGAGCTTTTGGTTTTGAGGCTATTGGGGTGATTGAAGGATCGAACTTCAAGCTCCTGTGACTTATGTCTAATGTATTTTGTTTGTTGTATTCAAGTATTATTATTGTTAAATATACCAGGAATGGCCCATGATTGGATTAATAAAAATATTCTATTCTATTCTAATCTATTTCAGGGGTGTCTTCAATTCAAGTGATTCCGACCATACATCCTCTTGAGCTGGTGCTGGGGTACCCGTTTACACTGAACTGTAACCTTACCAAAACCTCGTCAGAACAGTTGCAAAATATACTACTATCAAGAAAGCGTTCCGATTCAGACTTTGTTACTATTATTAGATTTCCTCCTCCAGCACTGCCTGAGGCTCAAATTGCGATTATGAGCAAATCTGTCGAGACAAGAAGCACGACAACAAGACCAGGTGCTGATGACAAAACAAGTGCAATGGTGACAATTGAAGATTCCATCTGTAGTGATGTAGCTGTATATATGTGGACGGTTTCGTATATAACTGATAACGAATACAAAACTATAAATAAGACTAGCGAATTTAGAGGTAAGGAAGTCCGGCACAATTCGAGAATCGAATCTAGCCTCGGGTGTACGTACATGCAAGGCGCGCTACGCGTAGTACTATGTACAAAAAAGCTTCATTTTATAAGCCGGAACTGGCATAAGGAAAAAAAAATAGTACTGTAGTTTCTGGGTATAGTCCTATTAAAATACATTAATTTGATTACCCCAAATGTTTTATCAAAAGAATAAATGAAGTTTATGATTTTTCAATAAATATAGCGATATTTTATTGAAAACAACAACAACAACAACAACAACAACAACAACATAAACTTCATTTACAACCGTTTGCTTTGCTGCAATCACACTAAAAAGTCTCAGTGTTATTGACGTTGGAATGGTTTCTGTGACGCCAGCGTCACGTTATGTAACGTCAGCGTCACGTTATCAAAGTAAATCATCGATGTACATCTGAGATATGATTCCACGCAATACCACGGAATTGGCCGAGGCAGTTCCGATTGGATATCGCCTTTGTTTCTCTGTACATGATATTCAATTTGTTTTAATCAAAGAGGACACGACAATATTAAATGCAAACCAAACCATATGCGACAAAACCAATCAAAATCGAACGAAAAAACAAGAAAGTTACAGATATTTGTAAAAAATAAAAGCACCGGAGGGCAGCCATTTTAAATTACGTGATGTCACACAGCACCAATTTAACTTTGCGTATACAGAATAACTGTATTGTAGTAACGGTCGTAGTCATGGCGCTACTTTTCGGCACTGAAAGTGTTATGTAACGTGTGACCATAACATTATTTATGACATGACTTTATCTATTGGCGTAGCTCCCATTACGCAGTTACGCACGTGCGTAATAAAAATAGTAATATTAAAGGGGGGTCACCTCATGTGGTAAAATGATTGTCCATACCATTAGGAACTTTAAGAGAAGCTCCCATTTTAAAAAGGGACGCGATTGAAGAGAATCACAGCCTGATCCAGTAGTCTCCCTTTGATGTGCGTAAGTTTTTCAGCGTTCTAGCTACGCCACGGTTATCCACTGAATAACAGTAACGTCATAAAGCATATTAAGATATTTCACACCAATTCAAAATGACGCTTATCTTACAGTGTTCAACAGTTCAGTTACCGGAGTATGGGTCACCCCTGGGTATCACGTCATGACAAAAAGCGTCGTCACCTTCATATGCCAGGCTAATCTAGGTCCTGGACCCGGTCAACTGGCGTGGTATTACTATCTAAACGGGTCACCGCAGCCTTATCATGTTTCTGGAAATCCCAAGCTAGGTATTACTGTCGAAGGACGTAACTGTGGGCACCTCCTACAATCAACACTGCGTCTAACTATGGTGCCGGAATTTGACAAGTTCTCAGTGAGGTGCACGCGCCAGCAAACTGTATATACGGATATTGGTGATGGGTCCAGACAATCAGATTCCTTCAATGTTATGTGTAAGTATTACGTACTATACTATAAAAATAGTAAGTGAGTATGATCCGGGGAAATACCACAATCACAAACCGCAGGCAACCCTGTGGCACCGCGAGGAAGAGCCTCTCAACCATCACGAGACACCAGGAAGACAACTTAAGCAAAGCAACCAGCTCTCTCTTCCCCATCAAGATGATTGCAATACAAGAACGGACACAAAGCAACGTACAACAAAACATAGAACAATTACAGACTCCCATAATGGGAGTAACAACTCAGAGGTTCGTGAAGGTTTAAAAAACTTGTAGATGTCTGGCTCACCTTGCTACTTTAGTATGTGTTTATTGAAGGTTTACAAGGAAATGAAAACTTAATAAGGTTACATACTGATGTGACCCCTAAAAACTTAATACATCAGCGCTGTAGAATTAATGTGAAAATGGTGGTATGAAAGAATGAAAGAGAAATAGAGGATCTTACATGAGTGCTCATGTTTTATTGAATTTATTAAACGAGTTGGGGAAAAGAGATAAAAGTCAATAATACAAGAGTAAGAATGTTAGATTCTATTTATCATATGACAAATACTTTGAAATTTGATTTCTGGCGTAAAAACGTTATAATTTTGTCATTATGTACGCTACGTTGTTATGGACGTCATTACGTTTCCCGTAAATCTATAAATCACTAGTGGTTTATCGATTTTATTGCATGGCGTTATTTCACTCCAAGACGCGACGTCATATGATAACTGGAAATAAAGCGCCAATACCCTGGGTTTTCAAGGTAAATCGTAATAAGGACTTATAAAATAAAAGATCAACAAAAAGAGTTGTGCATATACTGATGTTTCAAAGATGCATAGTAATGAGGCGATTCTATATTTCTAATAAGCAGGTAAAGATGACGTATTCACAACCACGAGCATATGTAGTATTTTCTGGTGGGTTCATTATAACTGTAAACCTGTATGCCCCAAAACAAGGTAAACTCGCCAGTGTTTGTTTACAACAGTTCTCATCTATCTTTGAAACATCAATAGTTTCGATATTATTGTCAGCTTGATTTTCTAAATTACAGGTATTGACAAAGCACAAGCATTGAGAGATGCTTGACTGATACGCTCTCAGCGATTTTTATAAAAATATATTCAAATTTTAATAGAATATTCTGTCACTAAACACTGGGTTACCCTGAGTCTGCCTATGTCCCACATAAAGGGCACTAGGGGTTTAACAGTTGGGTTATATGCTCTGGTATTTAGTTGTATGTACTGTTTAGTCCTTATCTTTGATTTATCTCCCTTTTGTACCTTGATTTATTTGTACTAGGAGATGAGTTATGGATAAAGGCAAACCAAATGAGCCAGTGCATGAGATTTCCAAAAATGTGGAATGTGCGACCAGCAAAGTCTCAGATCAGCCTGCGCATACGCGCAGTCTCTAGTCGCTTGAGTATTCTATGATCGTTAAGCTACTGACTGAACACCATTTTGAGTTTCTAAGCTTAAATGGAGGCTGCAGGGGCTCATCCGAGTCTACACATGTCAAAATGCCACATTGTTGGCAATCTCATGCACTGGCTCATTAATATCTGGATCCACATCAGAATTAAGGGCTAGGTTGGTACTGCGAAACTAGTGTAACACTCCAGTAAGTTTCTTATTGACCATTCCTAGGCAATGCTTCTTTTATGGATCTTATTTTTTTTTTGTGTTTGTCTTTGTCATACTGCCATGTTGTCTGTTTCTTGAAGCATTGAGGTCACCTGTTGGGAAAGGGCTGACCTCTCGGCTCTCTTGTATGTGATGTTTTCTTGTGTTTTTGTCACTTTCCCATACGGTGTCTTGGGCCAGGTTTGGTAATCCATTGTATCATCTCCTGATCTTTGCCTACTTTTATTATTTTTATATGGTTAAATGCATGTATATAGAGGATATTCAAATGTTTTTTTTAAATATGTCTTTTATTTCACAAGTGAAGCGGACAATATTTATATTTCATGAGTGGCAAAGCCACAAATGAAATATAATTATTATCCACTTCACAAGTGAAATAAAAGACATATTTAACAAAAAACATTTGAATTTTTTTTTATTATCTACAAATTTCCCATAATCTTTTAAAGTAAAGAGAAGCGAATCTTACTTTACATTGGCTTTTGTTTTGATTTTCTAGTTGTAGCAGACGAATTTATAAAAACTCTTTCTTTTATTTAGCTTCTAAGCGACTCTGACTACCATAGAAATATGAAATACCAATAGTTGTTTCCCTTAGAAAAGAAACAGATATGCCATAAAGAGTTGCTTCCCTTAGACCATATTGAGAAAATAGAAAAAAGTAGTTCTAATATTACGGTTTCTCTCCCATGAAATATCAAATCTTGTATTTTCACTGCTGTGAAAATACAAGATTTTATATTTTCACGGCTGTAAAATATATGCATTACATTTAATCAATATTTTCCTGTATTTCATTACATTGTAGATAATAAATGCTAGTAAAAACAAAACAAAACAAAACAAAAATATCTGTATTTCAGATGCTCCTAGAAACATAGAAATATTTGTCACCCCACAAAAGCCTGCATACAGAGTCCACGAACCACGAGTATTGCTCACTTGTCACTCATTCGCTAACCCCGCCCCATCATTCACCTGGCTGTTACCGGATGGCTCAGAAAGAAATGGATCAATCATCCAGTTAAGTGATCTTCGCATCAACGACACTGGGAAGTACATGTGCCGAGTCAGTAATGGAATAGCTGATGTATTTTCTTCTAAGTCACTGTTAATAACAGTAGGTAAGCGTACACGTTATTTTGAAATTGCATGACCTATAGAAAAATCCTTTTTATGTCTTTCAACTGTATATACTGGTTTTGGTGCGGATCCCGTCAGCGCTCGAGTGTGGGTAGCTTCGTTTCCGTAAGCTATTTTCTGAAAGGGGATAGGTTTTGACCAAACTTGCTTAGATACATTGTTGGGAGGGCTACAATAGTTGATTAGATTTTGACCTTATTTTCAAGGTCACATTGGTACTTTGAAAATCAGATTTGGACTAAAATATAATCTCTTAAACTGAACAATGCATTTTTTCCAAACTTCATAATTTGATTCTCTCAATAAACAGTTGATTCGTGTTTTGTGTCCTTAACATAACTTTCAAGGTCAGCATCCTATAAATAATGATAAAAATCAGCCATTAGCGCACACTAGCTTCTGAACAAGTTGGTGAATTAAAACTAAGCTTGCAGATATACTGATTAGTGGTGGTTGAGAGTTGATTCGACTTGGTGACCATGACTTTTCTTTCTAGGTCATACGAGTACTTTGAAATGTCAAATTTTGTTAAAATAGGGTTCCAGCACGTTATCTCTTGAATCAAACAACGGATTCTGCACAAACTATATATATATATATATATATTAATATATTTTATCATTGCGTCAAAATGAAGAGTTGATGAAATGTTGGTGACATTGACTTAATCTACAAGGTCACAGGCCTTTAAAGACTTTAAATATTAGCCTTTTCTGAGCTATATCGTGGATTTTTACCAAATTTACATAGATGCATTGTTAGGAGGACAAAAAGAGTTAATTAGATTTCGATGACCTTAACCTTATTTTCAGGCTCACACCAGCACTTTGAATTCCCAAATTTGACCAAAATTGTGTTTCCGCATGCTATCTGTTGAACAAATGATGATACATTGAAAATATCTTTCTTTCCCACCCTCATGATAAATTCTTATAAACATCCACATGCTCCTATTGTGTTTACAGGACCGTTAATCCAAGATGCACTGCATGTGACGACGACAATTACAAGTCGAGTGACAATGAGCACTTCGCAAGGTTAGTCATTTTATATTTAATTTATCAAACTTTTATCATGTTCAAAGTCAAATTAATCATAGCTAATTATGAACCAGCCACCTACATGTGTATTCTTTTAATATAGGGTTTACCTGGCCAGCAACAGCATACTAGTTAGCTTAGCTCTGTCAAATTTTACATCTAAAACAGTGAATTTCAAGATGATACTAATGTCACCGGTCGGGTGGTTCAAATATGGACACCCCTCAATAGTCTATAAATGATGATGGTCTTTAATGATATATCTACATGGTGACTCTGAAATAATATATATATAATATATTAAACAATACGTCTATGACGTTGAAGCAGTACAGCCAAGTCTACAACTTCGCTGTTGAACAGCTATATGGCAAATGCCCTACAATGAGTAGATATACAACCAACATGCTCAATGATGCTTGTATATATGCCCATTGTATGACTTTATGAAGTGCATGGAAAATGACATAAAATACAAACTGAATGGATATAAGTACGGATTTGTGATAAAATGCCAAACAAACACCTCTTGCAATTTCATTACAAAATATCAAAATATCTAAATATCAAAACGTCAAAACACTAGCTTAGCTTAGCTTATCCTAACTTTCATTTATAAATTCCAAAATACTTAAAACTACACACCTGAAATAATATATATATATAATATATTAAACAATATGTCTATGACGTTGAAGCAGTACAGCCAAGTCTACAACTTCGCTGTTGAACGGCTATATGGCAAGTGCACTGAGGCATGCTAGTGCTCATGCATATAAGTGACGTGACATAGATGTAACGGTACATGCAGTTAGTATTAGTGTAATAGCAGGGAGGTATAAGGAAAATGAATGGAAGTGTGAACCATCAGAACAAAGGTGAGTAGATCACATAGTCAAATAAGAACATTCCTTTCTTCAACCTATGACACTAACGTAGGCCTCTAATTATAACTATATTCATATTATACGCAATTACATTTTGAACCTCCTTTAAGCTGTTATTTGATTTTAAATATTTTATTTTATTTCTATGTAATGGGGTTACAAGTTTGAATCTCGTTCACTGCAGCCATATATCGCTTAAAGAGACGCAAGAACTAATTCTGCTGCCTTGACTGCACCTACCCTGTGATATTATTCATAGCACATGCATATATGGGTCAGCACATGGCATTTTGATACTTGTCACATATGCGCTAATGTCTCCAATAAACACATATTTTGAGCTACAAAACTAAATTCTACATGAATACTTTATATATGCCAGCAGCAAAGGCTATTGCAAGTTTTCAAATTTGCACAGAATCACACACGCTGTTGTTGTTCTGCAATGCGGTAAACATCTACGTTTTATTTGCTTGCTCAGACTGTGATCTTTAGTTGAGCCAGTGCATGAGATTTCCAACAATCAGCAAAGCCTCAGATCAGCCTGCGCATACGCCTTTGCTAGTCGCTTGAATATTCTATGAGTGTTAAGCTACTGACCGAACAGCATTTGGAGTTTCTAAGCTTAAAATAAGGCTGCACAGGCTCGTCTGAGTCTACACTTGTCAAAATGCCACATTGTTGGAAATCACGTCACGGTTCAGTTGTATTCTAACTTCAGAGAGGAAAAGTACTGCCTCTACACGATCCCTATAGGTATTGTTTTCCTATTTTTCTGGTCTGCTTCTTCTCTTCTTGTTGATGCTTGGCATCAAAACTCATATTTTGATGATAAGAACGTGTTGCCGCTATGGTTAATAACGTTACCCTTAAAGCGCCAATACGACAATTTTTGCTGTTTTCGAAAAAATAAAGGTATGATATTTCATGAGAATCGTCTGTCAGCAGACGATTCCTTGTAATATCATGCCTTATTTGTTATTTTTTGAAAAGCAGCACAATTTGAAATTGTCGTCTGCTGCAAACTTTAGGTGGAGCTATAACAATAAAGGACCTAGCACAGTTTTTATGAGTGATTGTTCACAAAATAAGGTAGATTCTAATGCACTTGCTTATGTAACGCGACGTCTGATTGGATAACGTCAAAAATTTGCGACAGTATATCCTGCGATATACTGCAGGAAATAGTTTGACGTCATTAATTACGTCACATTTTCTTGGATGACGTGCGGCTTTATGTGGCTTTCAACGCTCTGATTCGAGTCGAAACTGCAGAAGTGCATTAGAATGGGGATAACCATATTCAAAATTTTCATTTGGGGAGGTATATACGTTCGGAAATCACGTTTAACGGCTCTGCTCGCGCATCGCCGTAAAACTAAATTTCCGACCGTATATCCGACGATATACCTCCCCAAATGAAAATTTTGAATACAGTTATCCCCTAATTCTTATGCACTTGCAAATGCAACGCGACGTCTGATTGGATAACGTCATAAATTTGCAACAGTATATCCTGCGATATACGGTCGCAAACCCTACGTCATTACGTAACGTTGCTTTTCATTGGCTGAAAAGTGAATATATACAGCTGGCGAGCGGTTTTATGCAGTTGACAGCCGCTGGACGTTGGCGCAACATACTACGTTTTCACAGTCATTCTTAAGTAAAAATGTTACTTGTGAGTTAGAATGGGGATAACTGTATTCAAAATTTTCATTTGAGGAGGTATATCGTATATATGAATACAGTTATCCCTTAATTTAAAAAAAAAGATGTTGTGTTTTTTTCTATGGAGAAGGTAGTTTTGGTTCAGCCCTCGAATTAGCTGCGAAATTCGCATTCGACAAGTACTGAATATAAATATGGATTGAGAAAACTGTTTCAGTGTATAATATAGTGTAGGCCCCTGTGTCGAAATTTGGGCTCCCGTGTGCACTTTTTGGTAAAAGTGATTCTTATCGATTTTCAACTAGAGAAATATATGCAGTGTAAGGAAAAAGATGTTTACAATTTTTTCGTGCAGTATTAACGTCACAGTGACGTCACAAAATGGGGTACCGTCTTTTCATTTACATCAAAGAGCTTATATGTGGTGTAATTATTTACACGCCTAAAATAATCTTATTATTATGTTTGTTGCATTGAAATGGTCAAAAACGTCTTTAGAAACACGAAAATGAAAATTTGATTCATTATGGACTTCAATTTTACATGAATTTGGCGTCAATTTGACGTCAATGTGCTGGAAAAACACATTGCGTACAAAAAATAATATTTCTGGAAATTCGCGTGTGCCTTGCGACTGAAATCAGATCTTAGCATAACTGTATGTTCCTGGCTTAGTTTTTTAAACAAGTTAGCTCTCTGATGGTTGGGGTGTTCAGCTGCTACAGCGTGTTAACTACGTTACCCTACATTTTTTAAACAAAATAAATGTCAACAAGGTTGTTAAGGTAATACTTGAATTATTCAAATTGGACAAACGTTCACGTATCATACCAGAACATTTTATTCCTTACATATTACGTTTCTGTTTTTAAATGTTATATGGGCCCATTGTAATGTTATTTATGTTACATTTTAAGCTACTCCATTTAAAATCACTGAAATTCAGTTAAACAATTTTCTTTGATAAGCTTCCCAGTTAACTTTCAGTTTTGAAATATACACTTCAAAAGACAAGTAATGGACCATTATATAGCTGTAAACAGTTTGTTTGTATCACAAATACTGTAAGAGTTATAAACTGTTAATTATGATGACCCTGAAGAAAAGTTCATTCTTTAATTCAGTATGAAATTCAATTGGAAAATCTTTAAACACCAAACATGAATATTCTCATGATAAGCAAGAGTGAAAAGCCATGCATAACTTCGTTTCCGGTGTGAATATAAGGTTTGTTTGTTTGTATGGCATCATGTAACGTATATTACAACTTTCAAGACTGCATATAAATTGCTTTAATTCGTATACAAGAGGTGTTGAATGTTTATTTGAACAAATTTGAAAATACCATTTTTCATTTATTTCTCATTTTATTTGGTAATAATTGATTTCCATGGATTAATCTGATCTCCAGGAATCCGCAGTCATCAAAAACAGTTTTTAATTCTTATTTTCTGGTTTGAAACAGTCTCTGAAGATGAGTAGTCCAATTTTAAGCGTTTAAAAAATGCTGTCCGAAACGAAATGTACTAAATCTTTCTCGAACAATTTCTCTAAAAGATATGAAGTTTTTCGCTTGGAACCTTTTATATATTGTACATAGATAATTAAAGCGTGTTCTGTTAGAAAATAAAGCATTCCAGTTGGATATTAACTTTTGGAAGCGACTTGAACATCAAATTTTAGGGTTTACAGTTTCCATAACAACACTAAATTGTATGCAAAATACCTAATTGCAATATTTGTGATCAGTTCTATCGGCGATAGATACTTAAAATATCTAAGAAATTGAGTAGGTTGTGAGTTTGGAGAATTTGTTTTTCAAAATTCACCCAAGACACATTTTATACATGAGATACCCATTTTGGCACCTGTGTGAAAGAACTTATTAAGCCCAGTTTCCAAGCAAAATCAGGCACAGATAGGCTGTTTCTCATTTGAAAAATAGACTGAGTGTTCCTCTATACTTAAAAGAAAATCTCACACTTAAATACACATTTACTTAGAAGATACACCCGTTTTAGCTCTTAAAATCAGTAAAAGGGGGGGGTGGGGATGTATTAAGGTCCGCCGTGTTATGGCTATGCTGTAAATTACCATCTTGTCTACTTGGCAATACCAAAGAAACGTCCGTTATGCATGAAAAAGCAAAATGTGTTTGTTTTATTTATAAGCAACCGCAAAAATTGAAATTCAAATTTGTTCAAATAAACATGAAACATGTCTCGTATAATACGTCATAGGATACTTTATTTCATCTCAAAACTTACTGTTCTTGTAAAATAGATATGAAGGTACCAGTCTGTCTGAAAAAAGGATTTATCAGTTTGCATTTAAGTTCCTACTAATTATCCATGCAGATTTACATTTACAAAATAGTACATATATGTGAACTTTTTACATCTACCAAGAAATGATTTGCCCAAAATTAAAGATTTAAAAATTCATAAACAAAGGAAATAATAGCACTCAAGTAACAGCACTTAGAAGGATACATTTCAATTTTCTGTCAAATTTATTAAAATAATATAATAGTACTGTACAAAATATATTATATTGTCATATGTTTATACAAAATGTTAACAAAGACGATATATAACTGAGCCAGAAAAGCTTATATATTATGTTAGTTTATAGTTTTGTAATGTCTTTTCTGAAGAATTCTAATTTCAATTGAGCTACTTTTATTCAGTTATCTCAAGTGTCTGTAACTAGTTACTGGTGACTGTATCAAAATCAATTTGTATCCTGACTTTTAGCTGTGTATGCATATGGTAACGCAGTACAGAAGCTTTGAAATTAATTTTAGTTTCTATACAGTATAGCTTTCTTTGTGCAATAAACAAAATTGTCCATCACATTAAGTAAGTACCTTGGCTTACTTACTCAACCAATATTATCTAAAGAACTGCTTTATTGATGAGAAACATGCACTTCCCTGGAAATAGAGGAAGTTGGTTATAATGGTGAGTTTTACTTTAAGGCCTCATTAGATTAGGTCATATACAAGGAAATAGGCCAGCTGTTACTAAGATACCAATTTTAATAAAGACTTTTCAGCTAAAATTGTATCCGGCCAAATTTTAACAGGTGTCATTCAAGGCATTGTAAAGTAGATTTTACAATGTTTTTTAGAATGCTGGATAGAAATGTGAAATATATGAAAAATGTAGTCAAGAGATTAGATCTGATTTAGTTTAGCAATAAATGTTTATATACCTGGTGTTAATTTCCACTAAACAGAACGTTGGCAAAATCGTACAGGAACCTCACAAACGTGATAAATGTAATCATTAATAACAATGTTTTACATGTATGTGTGTACTTAAGATTAGAATGAGTTGATAACTTGAATGAACTGATGCATATCTAATTTGCCATGTATACTTTTATTCAGTTATCTCTTAAGGAAATCATTTCATTTAAATGTACAGACTATCATTGTAAACTTCAGACGTTGATTTAGCAGTGCCTCATTGTCAATTGTGTAATATGTTAAACGTTGAATGCTATATTTCACATTTGTTCTTTGACAGTAGCGCAAGTATAAATCACGTTGCTTTTAGATGAAAAATATTTTTAGACTATTTTACTGTAATTCATAAATAAACATTTGGACTAGCAAATGCATTGTTTAATCACTCATGATGACGCAGAGGGGCTTAGCATTCTAAACTTTGGTCATCAACCTCCATACAACTTTGTGTATACGAGCAGCGAAGGCTCTGGCAAGTCGACCTACACATATGCACAGGCTCACCTAAGCCTTCATTGCTCAACACTGCGACAAGTATCAAAATCCAATGGGATTATTCCTGTGATCTGTTCTTTCATTACTAGTAAATCTATTTTGTTTGATTTGAACTATGCAAACATTATTATTAGGCTACAATTTTGTATCATCGATAATATTCACATTTGACATGCTTAATATCGATTCGATATTATCTGCAACACAATTTCACTGTAAGACTAATGGGTCTAATTGATAGAATAATGCAAAACAAATAATTTATTAAAAGCAATAATTTGTTGCGAGTCAGCTATTTGAGCAATGGCTACAATATACATTTATACTAACAATGCCTGTTTTTTCTAAGTGATAAACATATATATTTAAAATGAACCATTAGAGCAAATATTGTTATGTTTGAATGCTTCACAATAGTTTAGAACCAGACAGAACAGATGATGCAATATGTCCTTTAAATTCTCTTGTTATGCATTTTACCATCTTAAATGGTATTCTTTTGTCGCCAAACTGGACATCGTTCTGATATAAAGCAGTATTAACCATAGGATGTGTGTCACACCTTCAGACAAAAATCGTTAAGTTTTTAAATCATTTCAGTTTATTTTTTCAAAAGACAAGGATAAAGTACTGTTTTAAATTCTCAATTCCCGATTTTGATATATGCTTGAATTGACCAACAATGACAAATTCTGAAAAGGTTTTTATTCTTGAATGGTATCAGCATAGTAGTTGTAATTAATAGCTGGCTTAAACAATATGTGATAAATCTTACTAAGCTAGTCCATGCTTAATATTATTGTGTTATCTAATATACGATACAATATAATACAATATATTTTATTCAGCATTAAACATATAACAATGTTTATAAACTACACAATAAGTTAACATTATAATGTAGTGAAACAACAACAATAATTTTCCTGAGGAGCATCTTGCATTTATTTTGATATGTCTGATGACTTATATCTGTCTTTTCATTTCACGTATAAAAGAGGCAAATATATCAGTGTCATTGAGATAAAAGATTTCATTTAAAAAGAATTAAAGAAAATAAAATGATGTTTACATATTTAATAAAACGCACATACTTGAAAAATTCGTTGTATGTGAATAGAGTTCAAATTTTATTCTTTTATTCATCCATGCGTTGTTGGTATTTTCCTTTAATGACAATTCATCGCAGTTTAATGGCAATAAATGATAAATGTCCCACTAGTAGTGTAAACTTAAATAGTTTTCCTTTGTAATTTAAAAATGTATTAAAAAGAAACTAACGTATATCACATGTAATAGAAGATCCTTCTGATTTGATAACATCATATTGCTTGTCATTTGTTTACAATTCAAAGGTTATATTGTCATGCAAGAATAAGGAGTAATTAGATTAGATTTCCAATTATTTTACAGTAACGTAGAGAATTTTGCTATTGCTTGGTATAGCCCCAACCGCTAAAGAGTTAAAATACATTGATTTGTGGCTTGTAGAATGTGGTTTTAGAAAATTATAGTGTACAAAACTCCCCTAGGAGGTATTTTGGTAGTCCAATGTCTAGTGACAGTAATGCATTAAATAGTTATACATTTAAAGTAACATATATAACTCTAACATTTTAGTGGTGTATTGTTTAAATGCATACAGGCTGTTCCATTTATTTAAAGATGTTTTAAGGTAAACAACATATTGATAAATAATAATTCGGTATAACTTGGTATTTACAAAGTAGGATTTGAAACTATAATAGGGTAACGTAGTTAACATGCCTGTCTAAATATAGGTCAGAGAGCTAACATATGTCATTTTGCATCTTATATAATATAGTTTCAGAAAATTAAAGTGAACAATATTTTTCCTGCTGTGTGAAGATGAGGGTCTAGCTATTTGAGTTTTCACTATCATAGAATTTTCATTTTTGGTACTGACGTCACTTTTCCATTTACAGACATCATTTTGAAGTGAATGTAACCTCTTTAAAATCCTGAGTCAGGATTTATGCTCCGAAATCAACATGTCGCTAGTAAAATTAACACAACTGATCAAACAGTTCATGTTTATGCCTGCTTGGAATTCATAACACTCCACTTTCAAGCCTTAAATAAGCTAAAAATGGGTACGTCACTTTGTGACGTCACTGTGACGGTAAAACGCCAAAGAAAAATTGTAAACATATTTTTTCTTAAACAAAATACATTTTTCTACAAGAAAATGTATGTTTGACACTTTTACCAAAAAATGCACACGGAATTACACAGCGGCCTACACTAATAGGTAATAGAAAACAGGAAACGATTTTTGAGACGCATCCTCTCCTTCATCAAGCCAATCCTGTTGCATACAATTGTAGTTTTGCATAACATAATGTATACATGTATCATATACAAATGGAATGCTTAAACAAGGAGGGAGGCTGTCAAAATATTCAAAAAGTATTATAAAAGCTCATCATGCCTCTTATTTTGCAAAAACATGTAGCTTAAGATTCATTAACAATAAAATATATACTGTACGTAGTTATGATACACCTCTATAATCAGGCCAGACAGACTGCATCTGTACATAAGATATTTACGGGTAAAAAATAGTAGGTGAGTTTGATCAGGAAATACCACAATCACAAACCGCAGACAACCCCATGTCACCGCGAGGAAGAGCCGCTCAACCATCATGAGACTTCAGGAAGACAAATTAAGCAAAGCAACCAGCTCTCTTTTCCCCTGCAAGATGATTGCAATGCTAGAATGGACATAAAGTAACGTACAACAAAACATAGAACAATTACAGACTCCCACAATGGGAGTAACAATAAACAAAAAAGTCAACAACAACAGAACCACCGCCTTAGAACGGACAACAGCCTAAGCCACCGGGGGGCTTAAATGCATTTTACTGGTACCAAATCTTCGCCCCAGATTCTGCTGTTGTTGAAGTACAAGAAATGTTCAGCTCGCATGGAGGCCATCTAACTAATGCAATGTATCATCATGAAGAAACATTCTAATCAAATTAACACACCATGATGAAACAAAGAAAAGGGCTCATGACTCACAGATAGTCAGAGCTAAAGAAAACCTCAAGTTGAGCCACGGTGGATCCAGCCACAGATAAGCATCAGGCACCAACCCACCGATTAAAGCTTTACATCAGAGCCGTCATAGAGTCTGAGGCCTGACCCAATGTCGTGCAATTAAAGAGGAAACCATAGCTATAAGCCGTGATTGGGTTTAAAACTAGGCATGAAGTTTAAAGTAATGGACAACATGCGTAATTACAAAAAGCAATGAATCATTTTAGACCGGTATTTTGTGCAAGCCACAATGCTTTTATCTCAAGTTCTGTGCTGCAAACATTATATAATCATGTCTTTTAATAATAACCTGACAAAACATTGGCTTTCTGCAGAAAATTCGTCCTATTTAATATCATAAATTATAGATGAAACTATGCCATTTTCATGGACAAGTCCAAGTCCCAAGAGGGGGGCTTCAGTATCTTAGGAATTAGCCTTATTTAACTAAGTCTTAAGTTCGATAGGATATATCTGACTTACCATTGGTTCAGAAGAAGGATTATCAAATTTAAGCAAGTCATCGAGATATCTCAATGCTGAGTTAAATGCATGAAGTCCTTCTCGTAACAAAACAAGAACAATTGTTTTTTGCTGGATCATTTATCATTTATCTTTGACGTACCTAAGATGTTGGTTAGGTTGATAGTACTGCCCCAAAACGTATGCCCACTTCGCTAACTATGCTTCGCAGGTCTCGCCTCTTATCACACATAACCAGGGTGTGTACAACCTTGACATTTTCATCAGTGGTGGCTTCTTTGGGCTGGTTAGACCATCCATCATCCTCAACGCCCTCTCTCCCCCTCTTAAACTCTGCTGCCCATTTTTTTCACTTTGCTATAAGAAGGAGACTCCTCCCAAAGGGTTTCCATGAAGTCTTCATGACTTTCCTTGGGAGGCATTCTTTTCTTACAGAAGTACTTGATAACCGCTCTGATTTCAAGTTTCTCCATTTTGCAAATGTGTCGCACCCTCCTCTCTTAAAAGTATTTACATAAGCAATCAAGCATGACGGCATGTTTTTCACACTACCAATATCCTTAATTAAATCAAATGACTGACTGACAAAGAATTTAATTCAATGAATCTCACCGAAGCATATTGGGCTGAAACTTTTTTGATCAAACATTGTACTCCCGCAATGTGTATCTATCAGAGCATGTGCATCTTTGGTGTCAGACATTGAACGATTACCATTGTTTTTTTATTTCATACCACAAGAGGGCCAATCCACTTTATCAACACAGTACCTACCATTATCCAGTGAATCTATTCGAGAAGGTATTAGCTCTTACAATTGTTTAGACTGAATCTCAAATCAAACCACAGGGAAATAAAAAGTCTAACAATATATGTTTTGGCATTTCTTGCATTTTGGAGGTGGGCAAATAATTGACCCTGGAATAGAAAATATTTACTTGCAGTAGATAGTGGTGTTTCCTGATCATACTCTCATGTTTTTCCATGGTTTTACCAATTTGAACAAATTCACTTGCATACCCCGTACCAACCCGTAAGAAGTATGCTTGCACAGATCATGATCTTTTGTTGTAGCCTAACTTCAGAGAAAATATTGACTCTGCACTATTTTAACCTACGTCAGGGGAGACTACTCATAAAGATAAGGCGCCAATACTCATATTCTGATTCAAAGATATTGGTTTTTAATTTTAATTTGATATTTTTTGGTGGGGAGGGTAGTTGCGTCAGCTCTCCAGTTATCCACAAAATGGCTTATCGCATTGGATAAGTGTTGGTAAAAAATAGGGATTGTGCAATGTTTACTTATAACAGCATGTGGGTTTATTATGTCAAACATGGAAAGCTTATAATTGTATCTTGTTTCATATCAGAAGGCGACCAGTCCACGTCATCAACACAGTACCAACCATCATCCAGTGAAACTATTCAAGAAGGTAATAGCTCTTGTTTACTGTTTAGACAGAATGTTTGGATCAATCCATTGGAAAATGATATTTACAAAATATATATTGGCATTTCTTGCACTCCAAGAATTTATCCTGGGATAGAACTTCTATTCTTGCACTAGATCAGGTTTTCCATCATATCACTCATTTGATCTGATTTACTCATATACAACTTGTCAACCCATGAGTAGGATAAAAAAACTAACTAAAATCTCACGTGCTTGCACAGGTTATGATCTTTTGTTGTACTCTAACTTTAGAGGATCAATTTATTGCCTCCTACCTATTCTTACATACGTCAGGGGGAACTACTTATAAAAATATGGTTTCGTATCTGCTCTGCTACTTCTCTTTGTGTTTATATTAGGTGCCAATACTCATATTCTGACTAAAAGATATGGGAGCTACGATTAACAACTTGGCTCTCGTTTATTATGTCTAATTGTGAGTTTGTTACTTTCCCATTGGTTTCCTGGGCCAGGTGTGGTACTTGATTGTATCGATTCCTGATCGTTGCCTTCTTTCTTACTTTGAATGGAACAAAGCATTAAGGACCTCATATAGTCTTAATGAAGGAATGCCCCAAAAATTGACCAGAAAAAGATAAAAGAAAATGAACATTTTTTTAGTTGAAAGATCTCGAATAATCCGCAAAAAGGGATTTTCGCATTGGACAAGTACAGATTAAAACTATGGAATATGCAATGTGCACTTATAAGAGCATGTGTGTCTATTATGTCAAACATGGAAAGCTAATCATTTGATTCCCTTTCATATCACAAGAGGACCATTCCACTTCATCAACACAGTACCTACCATCATCCAGTGAAACTATTTGCGAAGGTATTAACTCTTTTTGGCCTCGAAGCGGGAAAACTTGTCTTCAGGGGTTTGCGAATAACAAAGGCGCAGACCACCCTGCGTAAACGCGCAGACTGATCAGCACCTTTTTTATTAGCTGTTTGGAAAGTATCATATCTAAAATTGCTACAGACGAAATTTCAATTTTCTAGCTAGTTTCTGTACCTGGGGAGACTGGTTTGAGTCTTATTTTGTTGGAAACCCGAAGACAGGTTTTGTTGCATTGAGGCTCACTTAACTGTTTAGACTGAATGTTTTCAGGTCAACACACGTGATAATGACACTTCAAATTTAGAAAAAAAATCATGTGTTTTATGTTTGCCAAACTTCGCGGACGGGAAAATTTGCGAAAATTTAACATTTGCAAAATGTTGAAATCACTCTGCCGTTTACTGATGTAGGAAACTCATGTTCCATACTCAAATTTTTAAGTCACCAATACGTCCTTTAAATATATTCGAGAAAATAAGATTCTCAATTTTGTTTTTGAATTAACAGTTCTTACAATGCATGTATTGGCATTAATAAAGATAAAGCTATTGGAGAATGTAACCTGAAATAAAAACTCTTATTTCACCCATATTCTAACCAGGGATTTCCCTGTGGGCTGTACATTGGTTGTATTCGAATTAACGCACATGATCATCAAATGACGTCATAGGCATGTGAAAGTGGCGCCAATGTGTATTGTTGATTCTATTGCATTCAGGAACTTCTTTTGACCTTATCTAAAGATAGCGTCATGGTATTTAAGCGTAAGCAATAGAACCCCCTAATTTTTTTAGCTTTACCGAGGAGGAAAGCTCCCCATTTCAGTTGGCGTCAAGCTTTACCGAGAAGAAAACTTCACCATTACAATTGGCATCAACTGTAACTTTGTTACCACCTTCATAGAATAAATATATATCTTTAAGTAATAAGTAAGTTATTAAGTAATAATCTCTTTGTTTCTATATACAAAAAGTATATTCAAAATTTTAAAAACGACGTAATATGCTGTTACTTTCTTCCTTTATGTAATTTTTTGAATAATTATTGGATCATGCATGACATGCACCCTGTTTTTGTTTTCAGAATCCATCTAACAATTTCAAGATGCACCTGAGTTGCTTGATTGATATGTTGCCATATCATATTAAGGTCTTTTTGCTGCGGAGAAACAGTATAAGTGATTGGTTATCCTAAAGTGTGAAAATTAGTCATTTTTAAATAAAGGACACCAAAAACTTTTTAAATAAAAGCTCATTCTTTGTTGTTATAGCATTTCGATTTTATTTATTTTATCTGAATACGATCTTAGAGCTACAGTACCAATTTTAACTTAATACTTAAACAAAATACATGTAGCGAAAAGGCTCATGTGCAATAAAACATGTTAGCTTTGACAAATATCCTGTTTTAAAGATACTTCTTATTATATTTTGCAGAGGTTTCGACTTTGTACACGAAGCGCATAGCAATAATCGCCAGTGCCCTTGGGATGGTATTTCTATGCACCAGTGTCATCCTTACTGCTATAACAGTGCGTCAACGCAAACTTTTAAACAACAAAGGTAAATCTATACAGAAGTGATATCTGATGTGTTAGTAGTCATAGTAATACATTTGTATGAGGGTATTTTCTATGTTTGTAGAACTGGTTTGTATCTCTAAAAGTTTGAGGCACGACATGTGATTTCCAACAATGTGGTATTTTGATAAATGTAGACTAAGACATGGTAAGAAAAGGGCAAAGATCATGAATCGATACAATCAAGCACCACACCTGACCCGGATACCAATGGGAAAATAACAACTTCACAATTAGACATCACAAACGAGAGCAAAGAGGTCAACCATTTCCCAGAAGGTGACTACAAGGCATCAATAAACAGACGCGCACGAAAGCATAACAAAAACAAGACAGAAATAACATAAATGATCCACAAAAGAAGCACCGCCTTAAAATATTTTACTGGAGGATTTAAGCCGGTTTCACGACCTCACCCTTAGTTCAGATGTGGATCAAGACGCATAGATGTTTGGTTTGCAGGAAAGATTCTAACTTATCAATGCATCATCTCCTAGAACATATATATCAAGATATAACAAGGAGATAAAAAAAAATATAAGGACTCAACAGTAAATACAACTGAATATCAGAAAGCCCTCTTTTAAGCTAAGAAACTCCAAATGATGTTCGGACAGTAGCCTAAGAGTCATAGAATATTCCAGCGACCAGCAAAAATTCTGATCAGACTGTGTACCATTTTGTGGTTACTATGACCTTTGCCGGTTGCACATACCACATTGTTGGAAATCTCATGTCGTGGCTGAAATATAGAGTATACAGTACCATAAGTATGCATCTCCTCAGTTTCTGTCTGTCAGTTGATATAATATTTACATCATTAGCGTTTAGTTCGGTTAAGATATACATCTTTTAATGGAACATGGTGAAGCACTTTGGCAAAAAAATCATGCTATTTTAAGAGAAGAGTCAGCATAGAATATTAGATGCTATTTAAGGCATAATTCCTGTCAAATAACGATTATTAAAGGATTAACTAATAAGGGATAGTTTCAATAGCTCACAAAAGTAAAGGGGCCTCAAGATGGGACTTACCTGTATACAACACAATTTCTTTCACTAAGATAAATATCAATATTTTCTCAGAAAATACCTAATCCCTTCATGGGACCACTTTATTGCCCTGGTAAGGAAGTCATAATCACTTAATTATGATTGTCCTCATGATTGTCCTTTGATCTAACCAGTATGACCCCTGGAGAGAGTAATAATGAGTGGTACCACTATTATTGCTCAAAACTTTACCTCTTTAAGTTATGTTCGCTATGCCTGATAAGTATTTGCCAATCTGAATTTTATTTTGTATCATTGGAATTATCCGTTTATACCCTAATCATAGGCAAGTATAACGAAATATAAGCATACTACCTGCTTCTCTATAACAATATGAAAATGCTAATTAATATACCAAAAATTTCACAGTCCAGTGCTTGTATGCATACCTGTTAAAATTACGATTACGAATATATATTTTTAAAAAGTCTTCTGGTTTTACATAGCCTATAATATATGCTATCATTCGTCAGCAAATATATTGATATATTGATTAAAGCATGTTCCTTCCAATGCTGTCACACCCTTATGTTAAAAAGTGGATGGGATTAATCAAAATAATTAATAAAAGTCAGATCTGCAAAAAAAATCTTATTGCATTGATCCCAACACCTGTTAAGAGATGCAAAAATATTTTTCAGCTTTCCTTTTAAATAAAGTTATGCTTTATGGTATTATTTATGTAAAAACAAAAGGATATCAGCATACACTTGGCTATTTGTTTTGCAGTTAATATCTGATATTTTTTAAATTAATCATGTTTTGGAATGAAAGTAACCAGAACACTTTATCTACCTTATAAACAAGAACAAATATAATCATATTTTTCACCTAATATCTTAATTTAAACGCAAACGCCCATACACAACTTTGGTATATGCCTACTGTACAATTTGCTAAGGTTCCAAATAATATTTCATACACAATGCTTATTGCAAATGAGCTTTAATGGCCACCAAATATTATAGCATTTAATATCTTTTCTTTGAAGCTAAGGTTTCAGATGTGATGCATGGAAAATAAAACATTTTCATGCAGTCATTTAAACGTTTTGAAAGAGGCAAAATATCGCATTATCAATGGACCATCTGCCTTGACTGTACCAACGTTTTAGAAAAATATTCTTTGACTTTTCGCTCACTGTAAAGGCGGCGCCTCATGAATGCGTAATTAGGACTGGTCAACCTTAGGCATAGGTAAATGCTGAAAATGAAGCGTGGTTTTATTCAAAAGTAACTGTATCATCTTGCGCCATTATCTCAGTATGGACGAAAAACACATTATTTAGTCCTTAAAACTCCAGCAAAATAATTGCATCTAAGAATGTCTATTTAACATAAGCATAGAGGCAAATATTGTGGACCCAGATCAGACTGCTCCCACAGGAGCAGTCTGATCTGGGTCCACACCGTTTGCCTTTGAGGCTTCGCATATTTTAGTGGACAACGAAAACATACATTTTGCGATTATGCGCTTTAAGGGTTAATAAATGTGAGTTCAGTGTGTATACGGTTAGGATTTTCATGAAATGCACGCATGTTTATGCGGCCCAAGCAACTTACTAATTCTTCACCAAATTATAAATAGAACCTGATTGCTCTTGTTTAGCAGATGAACTAGCCAGACAACGCCCAAATATGAATAGTAAAGTAACCGCCTTTACAGTAAGTGAAAAGTCTATTAATACCATTGGTCTTAAAAGGGTTAATATGCTATTATAGGTCAACCGCTCTATGAAACTCCAGGTGGGAAAGGCAATCAGAGGTAAGAATTTTTTCCCAAGTTTTTAATGATTTAAAAAGTCTGTTGCAAGTCAAACAGTACAGCTATATTGACACTGTATTAATCGTTCAAGTTCAACTAAACGGAAAGCTAAGGCGGACAGCATTTTCAAATTCTATGAGGCTTGATATAACACAAAGCCAGCAAAGATTTTAGATGTACACTGATTTAATAGTCATTTTGATTTTTTAAATGCAGAAAAGGTAAAGGGACTAAACGTTTCGTTACTAGTTACTAGTGCTTTTCACAGCATTTCATTATGGCTCATGATCTAAAAAGCTTTTCATAATATTATTTCAGCGTCCCGATATCTTTAGTTAGTTATTAAAGGCTACAGTACACGAGATAATATTACTGATTGCATTTTCTAGAATTGGGTTGCTTTGATTTAATCGTCTTCCTGATATCTTGTGACTGTTAGTATTCTGTAGCTCTTCCTCGTGGGGCCTTGGGTTGGTTTGCTGTATGTGGTTGTGGTATTTCCTGATCATACTTACTTACTTTTCAATATCCTTTTATTTTGTTGCAGATTAACAGCGGAAAACTACGATGACGTATGTGAACCAGACCATGTCTACGAGTCTCCTAAACAGGAGAGTGAACTATGAGACCTTATAATATGACCAGGCCTCGGTGTTATAAAACTGTTTCATGCTCAACCCGACTGAGCATGAAATTTCAACTGTTCATAAATTAAAATACTGAAGAAAAACAAATTGTTTTGCTTTCAATTTCTCAAATGTCGCATTTATCATGCATGTTGGCATTTTAACATTTAAGAACAGGAAGCATTTCATGCTCAGTTGAGATGAGCATGAAAAAGGTTTTCTGATCTTGGGGCCAAGGATTCGACATGAACTATGCAAATTTGAACTGTGTTAGTTGTATATTATACATCTGAATGTTACCTCTTCTATGGAAATTAGCATATATCATCAAAACCTGATTTTACAAACTTTCAACCTTGTGCCCTTGTTCCTAAGAAATATTCTGAATTGGCTTATCACTCCATGCCTCCACCCCCTGAGGGGGCATCAATAATATGGACCCAGATCATACTTGACATAAATTCGGTCCTTGTTCTGGATCCGAATTGTTTGACACTCTCTGATTGTATTCTTGAAAGATTCTTTTTTAAGCTAATTTGAAAATACAGTCAGCTTAATATACAACGAAACAATGCAAAATCATTCAGTATGTATCTGATTATAAAAGAGCAACGAAATATGTATGGTTTGACCAGAAAGGTAGATAAAGGTAAATAAATATTATATCAAAATGGACATTCATTCATCAGTACTAAAAGGTTTCCCTGCGATGCAGCCTATAAGAGGTCTGTATCGCGGTGAATGAACATTAAGGACCCTATCTCAATGTACCATTCTGTGTAAAAATATACATTTGTATTTCACATGCTACCAGCGATGGCTCACTCAACTGCTTCACTGACCATGATCGTGTTAGGTCAATTTGTTTGTCGATCTGTATTGGAGTCTAAACCCCCCATTCCACTGGACAGCGATTCCACTACGATTCGAAATTTTGGTAAAAATGACACGAATCGTAGCAGAAACGGCAAGAGCGCAGTAGAAGCGCCCAGGTCGTAATAGAAGCATATCGGAATTTCAGATTCTATGAAGGAAGAATACAAAAGCGCAACGAAAGCGTAGCTTCATCGCCAAGGTCGTAGCAAGGTCGCAGCTACATCGCCATTAGCGTAGACTAAGCGTAGTCAGATCTTCATTGTCGTAGTGGGATCGTTACAGCAGCGTAGCGGAAGCGTAGTAGAAGCGTAGTGGAAGCGTACTGGAAGCGTCAAGTCCCCAAATTGTGTGGCTGTCTACCCTTCCGCGGCGATTTGGAATAATTTTAGAGAAAATGCTAGATCGCCATGAGCGTAGCGGAATCGCCGTCCAATGGAATGGGGGTTTAATGGCTCACCAGCGAAAGTTCATGGGGGGTCCCTGCGCATCAGCAATGTATCACATCAAAGAATTCGCTACCCTACACATTAAAGCTGCATAATCTGTAACTTTTGATATTTTCATTTAAAAAAAAATTGTTTCTATTTTTTAAGAACACAGTAAAAATACTAAAATTCAGGTATATACATTTTACCTTTTTCGTTATAATTAACAAATTATTAGTGCCAAAACAACAGCATTTATGTTAAAAATTAACTGTCTGGAATTATTGGAGGGACGCAAATAATTACAAACAAGAGAAAATACACCTGTTTTTATAAGATAATTCACTTTTCCATGCAGTTTTCAGCTGCAGAAATTAGATTTCTTGTGACAACATAACTTTATTCTAGTTTTGCAAATGATTTAAAAAGAAAATATTTTTTTTCGAAAAATGTTCATAGTTACAGAGTATGCAGCTTTAAGTCTGGAACTAGGTGAATCAGATATCTGGTCAACCTTTGCTGCCCAAACGCGTTTTTACTATTTCCTTGCTAGCAGCTATTTTTCTCGTCTACCGTTAGCATTAAAAACCGTTTGGACCTAGATCAGGATCGACGAAATGTCGGTCTTGATCTGGATCCAAACTGTTTGACACTCTGTTAACGTTCATGAAAAGATTTTTTAAAAAGGTTAATTATGAAAAAAATCAGCAGACAAAACTAAAACATGAAAAACTAACCGGTATGCTAAGAGTTTAAAGACTGACTTGATGCCTACGAGAAAAAGTGGTCTATTCTTAACTTCTAACACAGTTTACATGTTGGCGCGCTTTAACGTAGACAAATGAGCAGCGTGACATGGAAGGAAGTTAGACCTTGGTGGGATCGATTAAAGAAATACTTGTAAAAGCCCTGCCAGTAACACAGCTTACTTAACCCTTAGATATTCTCATTGCCGAAGTACCTGCCGTCCAGCCCACATAACACCAAACTTTTTCTTTTTTGTTTGGCTAAAACTTGCTGTGCTTTTATACAGTGCAGTATACCCCATAGCAATGACGACGTGCAAATCAACACGGCAAGATCTCTTGTTCGAATCTATACAAAATTTTGTGTGTTGCTCGCGTCTGTGAAGCCGCCTTAGAACTGATTTTACACGACTCTTCGTTTGCTATTGTAATCCGTGTTTATTCTCAGTCCGTGCATGACTGAGTAACGATATACTGCACAACCTTTGTTAATGCTAGTGCCGACTAGACAAATATTCTGCTCTATTCGATGAAACGAGCAGGACCCCGAATTACAATGCCTCCTTAGAGTTAAGGAAGACTTAAGTTAAGCATTGATTTTTCAGGATGCAAAAATAACGTTTTAAACTGATTAAAATCAAAATAGTTTTATTTTTTGCTGAAGACCACAATGATATCTTTGACCACAAATACCACATCGATCCAGGTAATCTATTTAGCATTTAATATAGCATGTTGAAATATCAATACTTATGTCTTGCTTAACATTAAGAAGGCATTGTAATTCCCGGTCCAGAATGTAAATTATTTTCCTAAAGGCGGACTCAAGTACATGTATACTTCGATTATCTATTTTACAAGTTTTATTATCTATTTCAGCCAATATCCGTATTTCAAGTGTATATATAGGTTTGGGATGAGATAAGTTAATTGCCTTATAGTAATTGACGCAAACATTTAATTGTATAAAGTACCCCCTTATATACATGAGCCGCGACATGAGATTTCCAACAATGTGATATGTTTTGTTTGTTTGATTTTATTCTTTACATCAACAATCTTTCAATTAACAGGGACGGGTCTTCCTGGATTGAACCAGTACAATGCTAGGATAAATGTGTCTTGCTCAAGGACCACAATGCAGTGATGCCAGTGAGGCTCGTACCAGCGGCCCTTCGGTCTCGAGTCAAGCATTCTACCACTGAGCCACTGCGCTCCCTACAATGTGATATGTACGACCAGCAAAGGCTCAGACCAGCCTGCGCATGCGTGCAGTCTGATCAGAGCTTTTGCTAGTTGCTTGAATATTCTATGAATATTATGCTACTGACCGAACAGCATTTAGGTTTCTAAACTTAAAAGGAGGCTGCACAGGCTCGCCTGAGTCTACACTTGTCAAAATGCCACCTTGTTGGTGGAAATCACATGTCAAGATACTTTTCATTGAGAATATAAAGCGAAAATTGAACAAAATATATTCAGGTAAGGCCAAATAAAAAAACATGTGTTTAGGGTAACCCGACCCTACCTAAATTTACCTTTGAAATCTATATTTTTTTCAGGTTTTCTGGGGGAAAACATATACTTTTATGCTTTTTGAAAGGCAAAATGTCTTTCAAAATGCATAAAATGAAAGGCGAAATGCCTTTCAAAATGCATAAAATTATATTTTTTCCAGAAAAAAATATAAATGCATACCCTACCTAAGATGTTCAGACCCCGTGTTACCCCGAAACACACTTATTTTTTATTTGGGCTTAAACTTGGACCCCTTTTCCCAAGAGCCAATCATGGAACAAATTCCTGCTTCTACACTAAAAAACACATTAATAGTCAGGTTTCAACTTTCACCCAGCATTTTCAAAGTTGTATATATTTACGATATATAAAATATTTGGAAGCAATAGGGTGTAATTTTTCCAGTTTTATTGCAGATTTTGTGTATCTTAAGTTACCTTATCTCATTGTGCATACAAATTGATTGTTTTCAGAATAAATAAAACATACTTTCTCGTGCGGCCGATATTTGTATATTTTCCCTACTTATTACTCAGTTTCTAACTGTTTCCAAAGCAGTTTATAATTCTTTGCAAGAAGGAATTTCTTGCAAAGAATCATAAACTGATTTGACCAGCTTTGGTCAAAACTAAATTTAACAACACGAGCCATTTACAAGGTGACAAGTTGATACTCAGAAAAAGAGCAACCAGAAATTCTGAAATTGAGAAATCCGGCCTTATATTCTAGACTAATAAGGCCAAACCACCTAGTCAAATGCAAGAAGTGTTTAAGGACCCGGATTAGATTCTTAATAATGAGTCAACTGATGGAATTTTCACTGTTTGGCTATTATTTTAAAAAAAAGAAGAAGAAAGAAAACAACAACAACAACAACACTTACGGTGAAGGTTCCTAACATTGTGCACTTGAACAATTTAACCTCCGTTGGATATACTAAGAAAGAAACAAACTTAAAAAAATCACAGCTAAATGAAGTAATCATTATACTTTATTTTAATTGATTGATTTAATTCGGTATAAAAGATCAACAATAAATGTTACAACAATATGATAACAAATATACATGCTAAAACATATACATTTAAAAGTTCTCACATTTAAGAGATCACGGTTAGCTAATCACAAAGTTCAAAACGAAAAATATTTTCTTGATCTCTAGCAACTTTGATTTGAAGTACACAACCCCCCTGTTTTAGGATTACAAAAATAGTCCCCTAACATTGTGCACTTTCTGCAAAATTTTTAATAACTTCTCTTTGATGAATTACTTTACAAAATATACCAGGGAAACTAACACCAGGTTGTTTTCAACAATTTACATCCTCAATAACTTGATTCAAAGTAAATAATTTGAAACCTGGGCCATTCGAAATTACGGTCACAAAGTTTTTATACAAAATTTTCCAATTTTTGCCGAAATCCACCCCTGCTCAACAGTGAAAGCATAAAGTGAAAACTATTTACTGTTTTTCTCTTTCCAAAAGCAACCCGATATTAAATAACAAACAAATTGTAAATGATCTGGTTAAATGTGGCATAGTCACGAGGGCTAGTGCGCAATGTTAGAAGCCGTGCAATGCTAGGGGACGTCACTGTACTCTGCTATTGTCATGTCGTTTTGACGTTGGTCAATATATTGTTACCTCAAATGATGTACATTAGTTAGTAGTGTTTGATGGTAAAATAGTTTAACGACCTTTGGTTATGTTTTGTTATAAAAAACTGCCACCGTTTTAACTATCTTCTAGTGTCGTCAGCTGATAACTTTTGCTGACAGTTTGGACCAAGATCAGGCCCCACAAAACGTCAGGCCTGATTGAGATCCAAACTATTTGACACTGATGGTATGCCTGAAAGATTTTTTCGAAAAAGGTGATTTTGAAAAATAAAAAACAGCAGACGGCAAAAAAGCATGCAATTTTCCAGGGGGCAAAGAGTTTACAAAAACAGTAAAAAATGCCACTCACAGACCACAGACCAATCCACGTGAGGAAGAGACAGAGTACAGTAACAACAAATGACAGTTTGAACACAATTAAAGTAAAGAAACCAACTCTCTCTCTTCCTCTGCGAGATGACTGCAAATCTAGATAGGACACAGAGCACTACAGTACAAAGCAATGACCAAACACAAAACCCACACAAAAAATGGGAGCAAAACTAAACAATGAAACAACAAATACTGTACAGGAGCGGATCCAGAATTTCGGGTAAGTGGGTTCGTAGGTATAAATGTATTGGGGGTTTCACTTTCCTGATTTTATCTCATTTTTCTTAAATATCCCATGAAAATGATAAAATTTGGTCTCACTGAGACCAAGTTATTTCATTTTCATAGGATATTTAAAACTTGGGGCGGGGAGGGGGTTCGAGCGAATCCCCCTGAACCCCCACTGGATCCGCCACTTTAAATATATTATACCGACATAATCCTATACTAATGGTTAGTGAGGCCACAATTGCACACTGCAGACCAAAACCACGACACCTTGAGGAAAAGGCAAAAAAAACATTAACAGTCACGTGGCATCAAGGAGGCAACCAGCTCTCTTCCCCAGTGAGGCAATTGCAAAAAGTAAAAAGGACGCATAGTACTGCATAAAGAAACAATGTCCTAAGACAAAGCCACGTAAGCTTTATATTACGTGTAGCACAACAACGCATTTTTGCATGATTTACAGGTGTTGTTTGATTCGCTATAAGAAAACATTATCCATTATCATTCGAATAACACAAATGGCATGTTCCGGAGTAGGTCTCAGTGGGCTAAATCAATATTAAAATTCGACAGGACATGGTTAAGTAGCCTATAAAAAGGATTTATATCCTGTTTGAAAGTAGATCGTCCCGGGCTAGCAGGAGAGACACAATGAACTCTGTAACAGGACTTTTACTTGTCGTGGTTTGTTGGGTTGCAGTGTCCAATGCAGCTGCGACGAAAGGTAAATGGGCTGAAATCTAGCAAAAGGTACGATTGGCATGTGTACACAGTAAAGATCCAAATCACTCTTCGCATCCACACAGGCTTATGAGAATCTTAGTTTTTTCGCTTGAAGAAATTTTGAATTTTTGGCTATCCATAGAGCGCCCCTTGAAGACTCAGATCAGACTGCGCGGATACGCAGACTGATCTGAGTCTTAAATGGGCGAACACATGACAACTGTGTACCTTTTGCTGGAAATCCGCTCAAATACTCTTGCAAAATAGTTTCATGTTTTCTCAATACATATGATGATAAAACAAATGATAAATTATAACATCATAACTACTGTGTTTCCAGGTTTCATGTGACCCCCGTTTTTCTTTTATTTAACAACTTTAATCCTTACTAATACGATCGGCCTTTAGCATGTGGATGTAAATGTATACCGCGTAACTAAAACTTATTTATGGGAGCATCCCTTATTTTGAACTAAGGCCCAAATTCCCTGCAATTTAGAATAACTTGGTCTTTTTCCGTGAGATAAATACCCATTTGAGCCTCTATATTAGTTATCATAAGCATAATGCACGAGTTTTACACTACTGATCGGTAGTTTATTTATATATCGATAAGGTACACTTGGGGACCAATTCAAAGAGGAGGAACAAAAACACGCAGAAATTTCATCTAATCCCAGCGTATACAAAAGCTCATACTTAAGTGAGAAAAATATTCTAATTACGCGGTCTATATCTGAATTCATTTCTGTAATTTATTTTTCAATTAAAATAACCATTAAGGAATAAACGGCAAAAAACGGGGGTCACTTTAGTCCTGGAAGCACAGTAGTATTAAATTCATTTAATTTAAGGGGCTGCCTGTCACAATTTTCCACAAACCATTTTTTGTGGTTAATCATTAGATCCTTAAGTGTATACTCAGAGGTCTAGAAGTACAGGTGTTTGCAAACATCCGATACGTAGCATTGAATGTTAGTCAGTCAAACGGGTCATCATGACTACGACGGTATGTGTCCATCTTGTGTGTAAATAACAAGCCAAACTTCTAGAAAGGCACCAACGCTCAGTAAATCACGATCTTTGTCTCTTCAATTTCCACGTGTCGGCTGGCACCCCTTCACCCCACGTAAAATGATTCAGCAAATATTCACAAAGTATATGGTCTGAAAGTTATTCTCAGCAAACGTAGATATCCTTGGGCGATTGCAAAAAATAATTGTAATCCAGAATTTATGAATGTACAAAGTTTATTTACCTATTTACGACTTCCGATGCCAAATCGAATGTGGATCAAATTGTTATTTCCATTTGACTGGCAGTTAAGAATTTTATCATTTGGTAGGCGTGCTGAAGATAGCTTATGCTTTATTATGATTAAAATTAACAGATGCCTTCTTGTTGATGTATGCAATAACGCCATAAATTGAAATCTATAATACTATACAATTATTAATTTCAATGAGGTAGACATGAGGATTATCTAACCGAAAAAGTTATATTCACTGAGGTCGAAAAAGTGTTATTCACCAAGGCAGCAAATTCAATATTACACAAGTACTCATGTAAGATCTTATATCCATTCCTGCATGTGTGGATTGTTAGCTTTTCTAATGATTTATCTTACAGACCAAAGCAAGACACTCCTGAATCAATTTCTTCGCTCAACCTCAAATATTGAGAACAACGATCTAGATATACTGAACGAGGAACTGAAACTCAGTGATGTCAAGGAGCTCCTACAGCGATATGAAGATGCCAGTGAACTGATGAATATGGACGAGTCGGAGAGACGTCGTCTAGGAATCCATCATAACACGTACTGCCACTGCCATGATAACACGTGTCACTGTTGCAGGGTGGTTTATATATTCTGGAAGATTCCAATCTTTAAAGGTAACAACACTTACTGCAACTATCATCATATAACACATACATTCACTGCCACGATGGCAATTGTCATTGCTGTAGGGCGAGTTTATCTCTTCTATTAGATTCCAATCTTAAAGAGTAACAACACTTACTGCATTTATCATCTTATTACTCATACTTTTACTGTCATGATAATATTTCCAACTGCTGAAGCGTGGTTTATTTCTTCTAGAAGGTAGATTGCAGTCTTCTTTAGGTAACACTAGCTATTGCAACTGCCACATACAAAATCAAAATAACACTTGTTTCGTCTGCAGGGTGCTTGTTTCTCCATGATGATACATTCTATTAGATAGATGGCCTCCATGCGAGCTAAACATTTCTTGTACTTCAACAACAGCAGAATCTGGGGCGAAGATTTGGTCCCAGTAAAATGCATTTAATAACCCCCGGTGGCTTAGGCTGCTGTCCGTTCTAAGGCGGTGTTTCTGTTGTTGTTGACTTCTTGTTAATTGTTACTCTCATTGTGTGAGTCTGTAATTGTTCTATGTTTTGTTGTACGTTACTTTGTGTCCATTCTAGTATTGCAATCATCTTGATGGGGAAGAGAGAGCTGGTTGCTTTGCTTAATTTGTCCTCCTGGTGTCTTGTGATGGTTGAGCGGCTCTTCCTCGCGGTGCCACGGGGTTGTCTGCGCTTCATGATTGTGTTATTTCCACATTAACACCAATATCTACCACTTCCGGTCTATGAAGTACCGGCAATACGCGTAAATACCAGCAAATCGACGTATACATTTACCAGTGTGAATATATGGATTCCAAGTCAACATCGGGTGTGACATCTACGTATCATCTCCAGTAAGCCCGACATATGTTGCTGCACGTGTAGCTCGCATCCTATATTTACTTGTTAATTGATACTCCCATTGTGGGACTCTGTAATTGTTCTATGTTTTGTTGTACGTTACTTTATGTCCATTCTAGTTTTGCAATCATCTTGATGGGGAAGAGAGAGCTGGATGCTTTGCTTAGTTTGTCTTTCTGGTGTCTCATGATTGTGGCGTGGCTCTTCCTTGAGGTGCCATGGGTTTGTAAGAATAAAATGGCTTAAATATTAAAGATAGAAGTGTTCTTCGACTCCAAAAGTTAAAGGTGTTCTCCCTGTGCATGCGTACGAAGGTGACGTTAGTCATTAGAAAGATTAAATTGGCGTCTTTCAGTTTGTTTTCAGATGCTTCCCCTCTCCCTTTGCCCAAGATGCCCTTTACAGAATGAAAAATCGTCTTTGGTCTGGGGGGAAGGGGGTTGTGTAAGCGAAGGAAGGCATGAAACATCTGACCATGAAAATTGACCAACAGGACGCAAGAAAAAAAAATGAAGAAAAATAATCATCGACAGCTACACGACAGCCAGAACATAATTGTTGTTGACTTTTTGTTTATTGATTCTCCCATTGTGGGAGTCTGTAATTGTTCTATGTTTTGTTGTACGCTACTTTATGTCCATTCTAGTATTGTAATCATCTTGATGGGGAAGAGAGAACTGGTTGCTTTTCTTAATTTGTCTTCCTGGTGTCTTATGATGGTTGAGCGGCTCTTCCTCGCGGTGCCACGGGGCTGTCTGCGGTTTGTGATTGTGGTATTTCCTGATCATACTCACTTACTATTATTTATAGTAAAACAACCATCTCTCACTTCCTCAGCGAGTGATTACACAGCTAGAAAAGGACACTTACTACTGCATTACAAAGTAATACCCCCCCCCCACACACACACATACTGTTGGATGTAATGCATAAGAAAATAATCTGTTTGATGTTTTAAAAACCTCAACCGAGGATGAAATTTTAATGTTACTTGGGAATGAGTTCCATAGGTTTGATGACATGGGAGTAGAGGCAGAGAATATACATCTAAGATCCGGGCCCGGAATTACAATGCCTCCTTAAAGTTAAGCAAGACTTAAGTATTGATATTTCAACATGCTATAGTAAATGCTGAATCATTTGCCTGGATCGATGTGGTATTTGTCGTCTGAGATATCATTGTGATCTTCCGAAAAATTAAAACTATTTTGATTTTAATCAGTTTTAAACGTTATTTTTTGCATCCTGAAAAATCAATACTTAACTTAAGCCTTCCTTAACTCTAAGGAACCATTGTAATTCAGGGCCCCGGGTAGTATATGGAGCGATCTGTCTGTGATAGTAAAGGACAAGGGAGAGTTTATGATAGAGGAGTTCTGTTACTATAGCCTTAACACGATAGTCTGACCTATTTTATCATAATGACGTCGCGTCTGGGAGTGAAATAACGCCATGCAATAAAATTTGTAAACCAGTAGTAGTTTATCGATTTTCGGGAAACGTAATGACGTCCATAACAACGTTGTGTACATACTGACATTATAACGTTTTTTACGCCAGAAATGAGATTTCAAAGTATTCTTAATGTCATATGATAAATAGAATCTAACATTCGTGCTCTTGTTTTATTGAATTTATTAAACGAGTTGGGGAAAGAGATAAAATGCGAGGCTTGCCGAGCATTTTATCTCTTTTTCGCAACGAGTTGAATGAATTCAATTAAACATGAGCACTCATGTAAGATCCTCTATTTAACATTTCAGCGTGTATTGGTATTTGGTATGAAGTCAAAGATTTCGTGATGAAGCTTCAGGTTTATGGAATCACTCTGGTTAAACACAAGTTACCATGTAAGTATTATTGGTTAAAACATATTTATTTCAAATCAGTTTATACAATACAATACAATTTTCAATCATACAAACATTAGCGGAAGCAAAAGCTTATCAAGTTCTTCTCATTTACAATATTTTGACAAAGTGTAAAAGGCAATGACTTCAGTTTTGCATAATACAAGTTCATGGGCTAAAACGACTTTTCCATCAAGTTGGCTGTATTAAACAGAGGCTAAGGTTTCTTACAACAATTACACCTGACTGGTTATATGCTGAGCTATATTTTTAAATTTGAAAACAGCATTTAACTTACAAGAAACAATTTAATCGGTTTGTCTCTAACTTTAAGTACCAGTCAAGTGTTGCTTCTAGCAGTTTTAATCTGAGAATACAAATTATTTGAAGACAATTAGACAATAGAGGCTAAGCCATAATTAAGAGAGAGAGAGAGAGAGAGAGAGAGAGAGAGAGAGAGAGAGAGAGAAAGAGATGTGGTGGGAATAGTCTGAATTGTCCAGGTTGGACGGGAGCTGTTTGGTATTATTGCTTTGTGCGTGAAAGCTATTGAGTTAATAAATCGAAGCTGTATGCAATTTAATGCTTCTTTGAATTCAAATTAGCATTAATATCAATTCATTTGATGTATGGTTAGAAAAGCGAAACCGGTATTACAAATCAAACAAACGTCATTAATTTCTCATAAAATGCGTTATTTTGTGTAGCTTTTTATCAGTTTCTCACAAAAACGTTTTTTTTTTTGTTTTTTTTTGATATTTCTCTTATATATCTTTTCTGTCATTTTGGTTCGAACTAGGTCCATCCATAGTGTGGTGGTGACGAGGTGGTAACAAAAGTATGGCAAATGTTGTTGTGTACCAAAATGTATGGCTCGGGTCTTAAGTTTATCAGACAACAAATATGTATTTACGTAAGTGAGGACAAGCTGAGAAATTTAAGATGGCTCCCAAGATGGCTGCCTAAATTTACGCAATTTCATATAAAATCAGTTATGTGTTCACATAATTATTTTGTTGTTTAAAGTATTAAAATGGATAACCAAATTAAAATACATGCGATTTCCAACAATAGAGGTATGTGCGACCAGCACAGGCTTAGACCAGCCTGCGCATACGGACATTCTGATCAGAGCCATTGCTAGTCGCTTGAATATTCAACGACTCTGTGGCAGATGACCTTACATCATTTGGCATTTCTAAGCTTAAAAGGAGACTGCACGGGCTCGTCTGAGTCTACAATTGTCAAAATGCCACATTGTCGGAAATCACATGATTGGGCTCATTTGTTGCACACACATTCACCTCTACAAATGTTTTCACAGAAGCAAACAAGATCATTCAACAATTGAGCCATGACATGAGATTTCCAACAATGTGGTATGTGCGACCAGCAAAGCCTCAGATCAGCCTGCGCATACGCGCAGCCTGATCAGAGCCTTTGCTAGTCGCTTGAATATTCTATGAGTGTAAAGCTACTGACTGAACGTTATTTAGAGTGTGTAACCTTAAAAGGAGGGAGCACAAGCTCATCTGAGTCTACACTTGTCAAAATGCCACATTGTTGGAAATCACATGTCACGGCTCAATTTTGTATCAGACTCAACCTCATTAGCATAGTACATCTGGTAGGATATCGCTAGAAAACGTGTTAGTGACTCCCAGATCATTCAAGATTCAATTAAACAATCGAGATGCACGTCTTCGTGACGCATTTAGTAAACAAGTATGGCACATATATATCAAATGCTCAAATAAGATAGATCAGTATTAGAAGATTATGCCCAGAGAGTTAATGTTTTCGTTTCTTATTCTTATATTATTGCAGTAGGTGAGAAGAAGCCAGTCTGCGGACGCGTGATGGGACTCTATGAATTGTGTGTAGAATTGTACAACGTAAGAATCCATAAAGGCATCGTCCATGTATGTATGAAAATCACCAAACCCACCCAGCTGGACCTGAAATGCTTTACTCTGCATGCTCCCAGACTTCAGACAGATGGTGACGTTAATGAAGAAGTCACGTGGATAGAGGGGGATAACTCCGCATTGACCTGGGTGGATGAAGAAAGCATGGAATCAGAATCATAAATGAATATTAAGGCAAGCCAATGTGATCTTAAATGTACTTATCACCATCATGTAAAGAGCCATTTCAAGCGGGCGCAAGTGCAGTATTTTTGTCTTTGACCTGCATTGGTAACTAAGGCCAGATTGTTTGAACTATGGCGTCGTACCAACATCGCATTGTTTTATGGTGGGACTGTTGATACTAATAACACTTCCACTTAACGGTTGCAGGTAGAAAAGAAAATAATCATCAAAGCCAAATATAAGCTAAAACTTAATTTATCATATGACGTCGTGTCTGAGAGTGAAATAACGCCATGCAATAAAATCGATAAACCACTATTCTTGCATAGATATCTATTCGTATAGCTGTTTACACCCATTGTCAAATGAACGAAAATCCATGTTCAAATCAGGAGATTCACGTGCTGTTTGAACATGGGTCTTGACAAGAAAATACTTAAATGAGCCCTGCATTATTTGCATAATGCTATATACGGAAAGTACTGCGGACCAGACTGATCATTTCGCCGAAGTTTTTGTTCGCGAAAACGTTGCGCAGGGTTATGACGTTATGACGTTCGAAAGTACACAGCCGACGCCATTTTGTTTAGAGAATGATCATGTACACTGATGCGCGATGAAGCGAAAATTGCGTTGACCGTTATGAAGTTTAAAGGCCTCGATAATCATTTTATACGAGGATATAGCTATTATTATTGGTCTTTCTGTATAGTTAAGATGTCAAAGTTTATTTTGATACCAATTTGTATGGATACATCCTCTTATAAGGCAGGATTCCACATGGGTCCACTATATTAAAGTATGTCCATCCAGTGTAAGGAAATGGACAATTTAATGTTTTAGCAGCGTTTTCAGTGTGAATTGGGCTGGAAAAAGGTAAAATATGCAAGAATAACGATCACACATGTTTGTTTTATTGCATTAACACTTGCCGGGCCCCTCGGATGATGTTGAACACTCGGCCTATCGGCCTCGTGTTCAAACAGAATCCTCGAGACCCGGCAAATCGTCGCTTCAGTGCTATAGTGTTCTAAGTGACATTTTGGTCAAAAATGAGTTATGCATACCGTTGGAAAGGGGATCAGGTGTTCTATCTACTGGTGAAGGTTTCATTTGCCTATCTCCACCCAGTAAGCTTAAAATCGCTGTGCTTTTCTGTTCTATCAACAAAAAGACAATTTCGTTCAGTGCTATAGTGTTCTAAGTGATTTTCATCCAATGGCCAATCATGGTTATGTCACGTGACTGTGTAAGTTCAGTGCCATACTGTTCTATCTACATAAAGTCACTTCCCTTAAAGAATTTTCTAAAAATGTAGTTACCTCCCTTACATAAATTTAAACTTCCTAAATTGAAGCGGTTTGTTGGTCTTATGACGAACTAATGGCTATATCGGCTACTTTTAGGTCCAAATAATCCGCTCAGTCAAAAATGTAATGCAAAGTGATCCATGAACAGAATAATAAGCTGTAGAAACAAATTACCTCCCTTACACTTATTTAAACTGCTTTAATTTAAGTTATTTGTCGATGTGATTACAAATCAATGGTTAAATCTGCTACTTTTAGGTCCAAATAATCAGTTCAGTCTAACATATTATACAAATTGACCCAATTGACAGAAAAATTAACTGTAGAAACAGATTACCTCCCTTGCATAGATTTTAATGGCAGAACCCGTATAGTTTCTTACAGTTATGCCAAATAAATGACCAAATCTGCTTCTTTTAGGTACAAATAATCATTTCTGTTCAGACAAATATATGAATTGACTCCATAAACAGAATAATAAGCTGTAGGAACAAATAGAACACTATAGCACTGAACCCAGAAGGCGATTTTTAAGGCATAATGTTCTATCTGCAAACTGTAAAATGCCCGTAAATTCCATATTTCTGTTAAAATGTCTTCAAACCAAGGTCATTTACACTTTATGTATATATTCTAACCCTCTGGTATGATTCAAAGGTCTGTGCTAAATAATGCATCAAAAATCAGGATGCTAAAATTTTAAAACTCATTTTTCTCAAAACTTGTGCACTGGTAGATAGAACACTATAGCACTGAAACGACGAAATGTTAATGCATGAAAAAACATGTGTGATCCCTATAGTGGTTTATAGATTTACGGGAAACGTTATGACGTCCATAACAACGTTGCGTACATAATGACAGAATTATAACGTTTTTACGCCAGAAATGAGTCTTCAAAGTATACTTAATGTCATATGATAAATAGAATCTAACATTCGTGCTCTTGTATTATTGAATTTATTAAACTCGTTGCGAAAAAGAGATAAAATGCTCGGCAAGCCTCGCATTTTATCTCTTTTCCCCAACTCGTTTAATAAATTCAGTAAAACATGAGCACTCATGTAAGATCCTCTATTTATATATCTACATCAGAGCAATAAAAATGATCTTTTTCTGTTCGCTATTGCAATCTCATTAGACACAAAACAATGGAATTAAACTTCGTATCAACACCGACGTTTTTGTGATGGTATGTTTTTGTTGGGATAAGTACCTCTATCTCATCGGCTGGCCCAACTTAATAATTTCACACTCTGAAATAATATAAGTTTTTCAGATGTATTAACTTATTAAGTCATTTATAGTAAACTATATATATTTAATAACGTTATATTAAATGGCCTTTCTCGACTTCATTTGAACATTTTAACTCATGTACGCCTAGCACCATTGTATGGGACAGTGATAAGCAGTGCAGAACAGGGGCGTAGATAGTCTCAAATTTAATGTACGCACTTGTGGAACAGGCTGAATTACTTGAGAAAAGGGAACATATACAAACAGCGTAGACCCAGATGAGACGCCACAAAACGCGGCGTCTCATCAGAGTCCGCGCTGTGTGTCAAGATAAACACATTCTTAGAAATGGTAGATTATAAAATATGTATATGATCAGGCCATCATTCCCTTTGCGTTAATTGGAGACAAATTATCAAAGGGTGCCTATGAGGAGTTGATACCAGCATCATCACAAATTCTGTCAAAATTGGATATGTGATACAATCTTCCAATATTCTTGGTCCAAATGTATACGCAAATGCGTTTTTGCGTATACGTAGCTACGCCCCTGCAGAACCAGGCCCTTCAATGGTTGCTAACAGAATGTTCTTTTAGAACTTGAATGAAATTGTAAATGTCTACCCAACAGCCCTTAAATTTGTAACTGATTTGTCAAATTGGTTATGATTTAAAGGCATGGGTCCATGCTTATCCATCATAATCGAGGAATCAATACCGCAATGATGATTTAAATATTTTGTGGATCTTTTAGATGCCCACAATCTCCAGTGATCGATTGTGGATCTATGGGCGCATATATAGAAATCATACAAATATCACGTCAACTCCATGGTGAGCTGAACCCACGTGTCCATAACGGAATGGTAGGGACATTTGTTTTACACAGTCTTTCGCCAAATAAAGAAATACATGCATATCAAATGTACAGTAAAAATAATAAAAGAAAAATATCACTGAAATAAATTGTTTGCTTATTATCAAGAATCCCGCAAGCTATTCATGTATTGAATTCAGGTATTAACCCATATAAGCCTAGCGTCCTTTTTGTGGGACATATGCTAACAGTGCAGATCCAGGTCAGACGCCGCAGAACGCTGGACGATGTATCTGATCAGGATCTCCACTGTTTGCTTACAATATTCTCCATTTAAATTTGAATAAAAGGGAAAAATACAACCATTAACCTTTAAAACGGCAATAATGGGGGTAAATTTTAATCGGCTTCTTGAATTGGTCAAAACTGAATTATGTCCCTCAAACGCGAGGGTGGGGGACATATTATTTTTGGTGCGGATCCCGTCGGCGTCAGCGTCGGCGTCTGCGAAGCTTCTTTTCCGTGCATTATCTCCTTAACCGTTTGATGGATTTTGACCAAACGTGCATAGATACATTGTTGAAAGGGTGGGGTATGAATTAGTTAGATTTTGTGACCTTGACCTTATTTCCAAGGTACCAGCGACACTTTGAAATGTCGAAAATATGGTTTCCATGCGTTACCTTCTGAACTAGCAGATGGATTTTAACCAAACTTGCATAGATACATTTATTAAGACTATATAAATCAGCCATTTCCACACACTATCTTCTGAACCGGTTGTTCATTTTACACCAAACTTGCATAGATATATTGTTAGGAGAGGGTTAAGAGTATATTAGATTTTGGTGACATTGATCTTATTTTCGAGGTCACGCCAGCACTTTTAAATAAATGTCATAATTTTGTGTGATATCTCTTGAATTGAACAATGGATTCTCGCTAAACTTTATGTATTGTATCATTGTGGCAAATGACGTTGGTGACTTTGACCTAGTTTTCAAGGTCACCTCATTATCAAGGTCACCATCCTTAAAAACTGTAAAATCAGTCTTTTTTGAGCTCTGTGGGTTTTCTCCACAAAATTGTTTGGAGACAGAAAAGAGTTAATAAGAATTTGATGACCATGACCTTATATTCAAGGTAACCACAGCACTTTGTAATTTCAAAGTTTGACAAAAATTGTGTTTTAGATGCTCCCCCTTGAAATAATTGATGGATTTCAGCCTGTATCATTGTGGCACAATAAAGAGCAGTAAGCGTGCTTGCCGACTCCATTTGCAGTTTGGGAGACATAGTTTTCTTCTGAAAACATTGCTATAATTTTTCCCTTCTTGTTTAGAAAAATCGCAATTTTGGTAGGAAAAGAGGTCGATTTTTGTTTTTGTTTTGGTTTATTTCGAGATATGTACCATCCAAATTTTACCTCGACAAACAATCAGGAGTTGTGATTTTTCTATAATGATCGCGCGGGGTGGAGGGGGGGTAACTAGGAAGTTATATTGCAAGTGTTGGGGGTTGATTGTGGCCTTTTGGTACTGATAAGCGGTCCAATATAAAAGTAAAAGCTACGGAGTATGACCAGGAAATGCACAGTCACAGACCGCAGATCAACCCACGGCACCGCGAGGAAGAGACACTGAACACCAGCAAGAATGTTTTTGCAGCCAAAATGGATTGTAACTCAAACTACTTGTATCTCAAAGTGAGAACCGGCTCCAAGATTATAAAACTTTTTTCAATCACAACTGAACTGAGCATGATTTTTAAAATAAACCATTGTCATTTTAATGTTTATTAGTAGGATAAATGCAAAATCAGACACCCTATATATTCAAAGAGAAATGACAAATACATTGGCGCAGGTTCGCTTTTTTCGCGCCACAGTCCAATTAAACTCTTTCCCTACCGTAGTGCCGTCTGCTGATAATTTTTGAAAACAGTTTGGACTCAGATCAGGACCGACAAAACGTCGGTCCTGATCTGGGTCCAAACTGGTTGACACTATTATAGTGATTCTGAAAGAATTTTTCAAAAATGTTAATTTTGAAAAAAGTCAGCAGACGACAAAAATATCATGAAAAATTACCCAGCATGCTAATATTTGCAAACAGCTTGGATTCAGATCAGGACCGACAAAACGTCGGTCCTAATCTGGGTCCAAACTGTTTGACACTCTGATAGTGATTCTGAAAGAATTTTTTGAAAAAGTTAATTCTGAAATAAGTCAGCAGACGACAAAAATATCATGAAAAATTACCCAGCATGCTAATATTTGCAAACAGCTTGGATTCAGATCAGGACCGACAAAACGTCGGTCCTGATCTGGGTCCAAATTGTTTGACAATCCGATAGTGATTCTGAAAGAATTTTTTGAAAAAGGTTAACTCCGAAAAAAATCAGCAGACGACAAAATTATCATGAAAAATTACCCAGCATGCTAATTTTTGCAAACAGTTTGGACTCAGATCAGGACCGACTAAACGTCGGTCCTGATCTGGGTCCAATCTGTTTGACAATCCGATAGTGATTCTGAAAGAATTTTTTTGAAAAAGTTAATTCTGAAAAAAGTCAGCAGACGACAAAAATTTCACGAAAATTTACCCAGCATGCAAATAGTTAACCCTTAATGCGCCAGTCACAACAAAAGTCGTCTGCTTTCTCGTCTGCTGAAATGTTTAAGAAGCCTCTATCACAAACAGTGTGGACCAAGATCAGACTGCTCCCATAGGAGCAGTCTGTCCTGGTTCCACGCTGTTTGATTCTATACTTAATTCGTCAGTAATGCTAGGCAATTATTTGCAGCAGACGACTTCAGCAGACGACATTTTTAGATGCATTTTTTTCTTGGCGCTTTATGGGTTAAAAGCTTTATCTACAATACCAAATACACACTCGTTCAATGTTCGTGTTTCAATAAAAGTTTCGATAGAATTTCACTAACCAATCCATATATAGATTAATACAATTTGTTTTTGTGTTTGGCTACCGAAGTACTATAGGTTAAAACCAATAGAACAAGTTTATTCGGGAATTATGAAAATGGCTAAACACACCATATAGGTATGTGATGTTGGATCTTTTTATTAACATGTATTGCTTTTGCTGTATATATACCGAGGGAAAAAAGCTTAGCAATATACTTTGAGGATTCACAGTTTAGAAAAATAGGACTTTTAATTTATAGTGTCAAAAATATATGTTGACAAACGTTCACGAGTACGATGACATTAACAGGTTGACATTTCACATAATGTAAAGTCTGCTTTTATGCCCCCTTGCTAAAACAGCTTATCTGGCAATAGTACGAATAGTTTTCGACTAAATGTTTCATTTTTCTGTCAAATATATAGATCCAAAAGCAAGAAAGAAAAAAAAAGTTTAAAACTGAACGTTTTGTTCACCCTTTTTATACAGTTTTTAGTTGAAAATCGTATTTTTTCCAAATTACCTCCCTTTCAATTGAATAACGTTTTAAATTTAAAATGCTCAGCAGATCAAATCCTCACTTTGAAGTCGGATTTTGTTTCTTTTGACCACTTGCGGGTAGCCATCAGGTCATTTTCAAACAACTGACATGTTTGCGAACCTGCCAATTAAAAAGATCTAATGCTTCAAAGATCGCCTATGGGAAACTTCATTATAAATAATTGCTAAACTATTTGTATCCCTGTATCTATAAACTAAAAGAAAATAAGTAAAAGTCGTGATAAAATTATATTTAAAGCTATATTAGAAGGTATAGACACACTCTGCGTTTACATTATTTTTACGGATACCGACAAAGTTTTAGAATCTCTTTCCTTGCTAGCTGCGTTTTTTTTTTTTTTTTTTTTTTTTTTTTTTCTAAACCCATCAAAACATCGGTCCCGATATTGACCACTTTTACAGCATTTCTAAACAAGCAGTTTCTTTCGCCTTTGTCAAAACCGTAGGGCAAGTTCAAAATGAAAAAAGTGCTAAAATTTCCTTCAAATATAAGTTCTGCTACAAACACTAAACACTTAATTTGTGGCCTTTAAATAGCTTAAATTGCCTTTCGTAGATGATTTAAAATTTCAAACACTAAGAGGCTTAGTCAAACAGTGCATAACGATATCAGACTGCTGGCCAGGGTATTCCCTGTTTGGTATTCTGGCAAGCATTTAGTAATTGTAGCCTTTAGAGAACAGGAAGAAAAAAGGAACATTCTAAAGTAAACCTTTATTCTCTGGTAAATATTACATAGTTCGTGAAATTGAATATTTTCACGCTGACTCTCAGACCTGATTTTGTCCAATTATTTTGTATAGTTATCAGCAGACAACACAAGTCGTCACTATGTTAACTTTATTGTATGAATATCGAGTTCTACCGAGAGATATTTTTGTGGGTGTGAATGAGTCGCCGAGGCGACGAGTTGACACCCACAAAAATATGTCGAGATAGAACGTTGAGAGCGTTTTCAATTGCGTCCTACCCGGTGTGGGCCTCGTTTTTAGCGATCGAAAACGTTACTTTTGGCGATTATTATTTTTATTTCAATCAATGTTTTTGTGACTGCCGTCTACCCGATGTGTTTTTGCAAGGAAATGGAATTTTAAAACTGTGCTCTATTGTCGGAAAGTTATTGTACATCTTTGGGTACAATAACTTACAAATCTTGAAAATATTAGTATAGTTTGAAGCTCCTCCCCTTGAAAAGACACAGTCTTTGTGAAATTAATAAACAGCATAGATCAAAGGAAAGGCGGCAAAGTCATGATACAAAGTTTATTACATGGTTGTCTTTTAAGACTGATCACATTTGCAAATCCGCGCAGTACAATCTCTTTACATACATGTACATGCCATGTCATAGTGACCAAGATAAGCGCATATCAGCTTGCGCATCCGCGCAGGCAAATAACAGAATGTTCTGTTCGTAACCTACGTGTAATATGTGATTAAGCAATACGCAGATTAGCTTGAGCATCCACGCATGCTAATCAGAGAATTTGTTGCTCGCTGCATATATACAATCGTCATTTTCACAATATCACGAGTTTACCTAGTTCCTGCAGCTGAGCACTATAGTTTGAGTCTCAGCTGGTCGCAAAACAAGAAATGAGTGCTATGAATGTATAATTAAATTTTAGTTGAGGAGAAGAGACAAATACATTGTTTTCCGAGTATTGTATCTATTTTTGCGACGAGTTCAAATAATTCAATCATACATGTACAGGAGCACAACATTAGATTTTGTTTATCAAATGACAAAACCCTAAATTGGTATAGTTTTTGTAGTTTCTTTCTTGTTGTATGGAAACCTAAGATTTTGCCATACTTGTATATTCGCGAGGATGTTACAGGTATAGTGTCGCGTAATGTTACCGAATATGCAAACCACTAGGGATTTATCGACTTTTAATACTGACATGGCGTTATCATGTATGTGATAAGACAGATTTTCCTGTGGTATGACTTGAAAAGCATTCAAAAAGTATATAATGTTGAACGAAAATCGATGTCAAAGTTCGATGTTAACATCAAAAGCAAGAAACATTCACAAGTGTTCGCCTTTGTATGAAGTCAATGTAACACTAATATTCCATGCATATGACACTAATAACTTATCATAATTTCAAAGATATTAAATCCATATAACTTATTGATTTGAACTGGATCAGAATTTTCTCTTAGGGTCTTTACAATTTTTAATTAAACTACGTTGTTAGCGTGAAAGAATATTGCTTATGCGCACTTTATAGGATGTATAAATACATCCCATGGGGTTGGGGTGGGGGTACTCTGATATATACACATTATTACTTGAGTAACTTGATCTGATGGATCGGATCACGTCGAGTGGCTGCGCCAGGAACGATCGGATCACACGAGACGAAGTCCAGTGTGATCTAGTAGTTCCTGGCGCAGCCACGAGACGTGATCTGACCCATCAGATCAAGTGACAAGTAATAATGTTTTTATTATATACCTACATAAGACAACAAAACTCATTTCAGTTTTAGCGGTTAACTCACCAAAGTTGATAACATGTGACGTGACGTTGCGATGTCGTTACGGTAGAAAATAACGTCGCGCCAAATTTTTGATGACGTCACATTGTGTAAACATGTTACGACAGAGGCGGAAAATGCATTTATCGTGTTTAATTCCTTTCCTTTAATACGGGAAATAAATAGAGGCTAATCGCATAAACGTCAGATAGAAATGCCATTTTAGTGATTAATAATGCTATTGCTAAGATTGCGAGTCAGATTAAGAGTTCGCCGCCAGGTGCTGGATTTTATCTTGTGAGATGGGTAAAACATGGAGGATGGTGATACTATATAAATATTACATTCCTTGAGAGGGTGATAGTTGAAAATATCATCCCGAGGAATGTGATTATCAACCGAGGCGCAGCCGAGGTTGATAATCATATTTCGAGGGATGATATATTCGACTATCACGAGAATAACTGCAACAATAGCTGGTAGAAATGTTTTAACATTTATCACTGCGGAATTGTTGGCTGCAAGCTATTTTAGAGTGAGTGTAAGTTTACAACAGAAGGGGCGGCAGCTCAGCTGTCACCTCTTTTTGCCGTGAGCTTACACTTATTTTTTTACAATGTAGTTCACCTGAGTTGTGCATATCATTCTTGTTTCGAGCAACTGTCCGTTCATGAACCGCCTTAAAATCTAATCCGTCATTAACACGATTAAGCCATTATCCTAACCTGTACAAGTAAGAAGGGTAGGTATCATGTTTGCGATCAGCGATGACTTGGACGTAACTGCGTGTCCACGCAGTCTTATCAGCGCCTTAGCTGTTCGCACAGATATACTTTAGCAGTTGAATAAGATTGGAATCAAAGACGAGCCATATAGCACTGGCCATGAGTACTTTTAAACTACTACTTGTGTCATCTGCTGATATCATTTGCAAGCAATTTGAACAAAACGACGGGCCTGACCTGGATCCAAACTATTTGACACACATAATGATATTCCTGAAAGAAATTTTCGGAAAAAATCAGCAGATGACTAAATTTCATAAAAATTACACAGCATGCAACGAGTAAAAAGAACGACTTAACACATGACATGGCTCACGATCATTTTATGGCTTGAACAACAGCTCGAGTAAACCGTCAAACCTCTGTCTACCCGGAACAGACTTCGACTGCGCACGCACTCCGATATACAGGAACCTATCAAAACCCTCTAGCAGCAAGACGAGGCTTCATGCATGTATGGTAACACACGTTTACTTGGTCAAGTTTTGAACAGACGCACTTTCAACAGACACCATGTCTGAGGCATTAGCTTAAGACATTGAAATGTCTCGCCAGATCTAAATCCAACAATACTTGGGCCGCAACGCGAGAAAACCTGTCTTCGGGGTTTCCGACAAAGCGAGTTTCAAACAAGTCTCCTCAGCTACAGAGACTAGCTAGAAAATTGAAATTCCACCTGTAGCAAGTTAACATATGATACTTTCCAAAATGTGAATAACAAACGCGCTGATCAGACTGCGCGGATGCGCAGGCTGGTCTGCGCCTGTGTTGTTCGCAAACCCCCGAAGACAGGTTTTCTCGCGTCGAGGCCCACTTATCCGATAGGTTCGGTAAAATAATCATTCCACTGAACTCCAAGCTCCAATTTTGACTCAATCAGGACAAATAAAGCATATCACACTGTGTATGCTAGATTTGTTGTTGGTCGGAGAGGGGCGGATCCAGGATTTCTGGAATGGGGGTTCGTATGTATAAAGATATGGGGGGTGGGGGGTCACTTTGCTGATTTTATCGCATTTTTCCTGAAATACCCCATGAAAATGAAATAATCTGGTCTTGAAGTGTATCTTTATCTATTAGACCAAATTATTTCATTTTCATAGGATATTTAAAAGAAACCCCCTGAACCTCCTCAGGATCCGCCACTGGTACTGCCTTGTATTGTGGGTATGTTACAAGCTCGGAATGACTATCTGAGCCTTTGCTGGTAGTGTTGAGTGCAAAATCCTCATGTGTTGACTCAAATAGTCGCTTGGTGTCCTGAAAGTTAAGTTTCTATCCAAGCGTTGCAATTTTAAAATTCGCAAGCAATACTATTCATTCTTATAAGTTTATGGGAGTGTGGGCGAAATGGTATTGATAAAAGTAATGAAATAGTTTTGTAATTGAACAATAAACATGTAAGCGAGATTACGGCCTTAAAACCAATGTTAAGTGACAGTAATATATAGATTTCGTGAACTAAGGTGTTTGTTTATGTATACAGTGAAGATCCATACCCGTCTGTGAAGTCTAGCACTCAGTTCATTCTCGCCGACTGCGTGTACATTAGCACGAACATGACATTAACATGTTTAGTTATGACGTAATAACCTCCTGATCAAAATTTGCAAAATTCAAATGAATAAGATTTAAAAGGTTATTATCACTACATTTTGGTTAAAATGACTAATATAACTTAAAATATCACATGTACTAGGAATTGTATGACGTTTATTGTTGCTCCCATTGCTTATTGGGTGTTTGTCCTTTTTTGCTATGTAGTACATGGTGTCCTTTTCTAGTTTTGCAATCGGCCCGTTGAAAAAGAGACCTCTGGGTGTTAACCCTTAAAGCGCCAAGAAAAAATGCATCTGAAAATATCGTCTGCTGAAGTCGTCTGCTGCAAATAATAGCCTAGCATTACTGACGAATTAAGTATAAAAGCAAACAGCGTGGACCCAGAACAGACTCTTCCTATAGGAGCAGTCTGATCTGGGTCCACACTATTTGCTCTAAAGGCTTCTTTAACATTTTAGCAGACGAGAAAAGCAGACGACTATTTTGTGATTGGCGCATTAAGGGTTAAGTGTCTGTTCCACAAAGAGCCGTGGGTTGGTATGCAATGTGTGATGCTGACATTTACTGGCTATGCTCACTTATCTCTTGAAGAATTAAGTTTAGTGATTGATCGACCGCTATTATCAAAAGTCTTCTCATTCAAGGCGAACCCTCTGGTTCTTCTATTATCAGGCCATAAGCAATATGGGCGAGCTGCGTAAGTTGGCACCTCTCTACAAGCGTAGGCAAGAATATAGGTTCGTCGAGTCACAAGCGAAGTTAATCTCTGTTATTAATCTTTTCAAACAAGACCAATATTTATACTAGTATTTCTTGTATATGGTAGATATTATTATTATATTGCCTTTAATTATCCGTTCATATCTTCAATATTTGCCGTGTATAAACATAAAAAGTTTACCTAAAGTATTTGCAGTTCACAGCTTGCCTGGCAACTCGTGGACTGCTTCCTGAGACTCGCAAGTGTAACCGATATTAAAATCAGGACAATTTCCACTAGTTAGCAGCTGCGGTACACGAGAAAAAAAGCATGTATGATTAGGAAGTAACACAATCACACACTGCAGACCAACCCTCTGCACCGCTAGGAAGAGCCACAGAACACTGACTGTCATAAGACGTCAGGAAGACAAAGTAAAGCAACCGTCTCTCTCGCTCTTCACCACCAAGATGATTGCAAAACTAGTAGGATACAAAGTACTGAATAACAAAACAAGGACAAAACCAGAGCCCCACAAACATTGGGAGCAGAAATAAACAATAAATCAACAACAACAGAATCACCGCCTTAGAACGGACAACAGCCGAAGCCATCGTGGGGCTTGAGTACCAAATCTTCCCCTAGATTCTGCTGTTGTTGAAACACAAAAATTGTTTAGCTCGCATGGAGGCTTAAATTATAAAAAGATTGGCTATAATATTAATGTATTGCAACAGACTGCATGCTTGGTGGTCAACTCAATCACGGTTTTCAACTTTGCTTTCCTCTTTAATTATACGCCGGTGGGTCGGACCTCAGACTCTATGACGGTTCTATTGATGAGATGGTAGGGGCCTGGTGCTTTGTCTGTTGTCAGGCCCACAGGGGGTTACCTGTTGGATTTATTTTGCTCTGGTATTCAGTTTTGTTCACTGTAGAGTCCTTATCTATGCTTTATCTTCTTTTTATATCTTGATTTATATGTTTTAGGAGATGATGCATTAATAAGTTAGGGGTCTTTCATGCAAACCAAACATCTATGTGCCTTGATCAACATCTGAACTAAGGGTGAGGTTGGCGCACTGCGAAACCGGTTTAAGCCCTCCAGTAAATTATTTTTACTGACCGTTCCAAGGCGGTGCTTCTTTTGTTGATCATTTTTTATGTTATTTCTGTATTGTTTTTGTTATGCTTTCGTGCACGTCTGTTTATTGATGCCTTGTGGTCATATGCTGGGAAAAGGCTGACCTCTTGGCTCTCGGTTGTGATGTCATATTGTGTATTTGTCTCGTTCCCATTGGTATCCGGGGTCAGGTGTGGTGCTTGATTGTATCGATTCCTGATCTTTGCCACCTTTCTTAGTTTTCTAACTTTTGCAATATATCATCATTAGATATAGCGTGTACTAGGAAAGGCGATGGCGATTTCGCCCTTTTCATTCTAAATGTCTAGGGTATATAAATACTTCTCATTCCGTCGTCTGCTGAGTTCGCCTTTGTTAGATGGCAGGGTTAGACGTCTATATTTACCTGAGAACTAATGTACAAAGTACGGATATGGATGATGTTTAATTAAATGCTCTCACTGCGCATATCTAAACAAATTAACACTTTATGGTGATACAAAGAAAAGGGCTCATAACTCACAGGTAGTCCGAGCTATAATACCTCGTTGAGTCACGTTGGACCCCATCCAAAGACAGACATCAGGCACCAAGTAACCGATTAAAGCTTAACGCCAGGGCCGTCATTGAGTCTGAGGCCTGAGTATCGGTTACTGAGGGTGCTAGAACGTACATGTATACTAGGAAATCATTATAAAAACATTTCCATACATCTATTTCATTCGGTACATGTATTTCTAGTCATGTTGCAACCCATTGCCATTTTTTCTATTAGGAGACATGTAGGTCGCTGCAACTGGCATTGGTTCAATTGGTCTGTTCACTAGGTTTGATCCCAAAGAGGAATTCTTTTAACATACAACTAAAAAAAGGACTAAAATCGGATTTGTCTGCTGCGCTTCAGTAGGCAGACGATAAAATGCTGTTACCTGGGTGTGGTATAAATGCCATGTATTCACATCGATAAGTCGCTAAATCGTTTACATATTTAATTTATCATGAAAACGTCGCACGCGTATATAAACGGCATATATAGGCAGTTCCCACACCACCCCACAACACCACCAAAAAAAAAAAATCAAAATGATGTCTTGTGATAAATAAAATCTAACATTTTATTAATTTCATTAAACTTGTTGCGAAAAAAACGATGGAATGCTCGACAAGCCTCATATTTGATCTCTTCTTAACAAACTCTTTCCTATAGTGAAGTCTGCTGTAGATTTCCAATCTACAGCACACTTCATTAAAGTGTATTGCCACCAAATGATGCATTCACCACGTGATGATTTATTGGTTAGTTTCTCTACGTACCAGTCAACAGTTTTTCAATCATATCGAGACTGGTCTTCCTTGGTTGAACCAGCACTAAGTAGCGGATAAATTGTCTTGCTCAAGGACACAACAAAGTGAATTAGGCAGCGGTGAGGCTCGACCCAGCAACCGGACCCAGTCTAACGCGCTACCAACTGAGCCACTGCGCTCGGCATCATTTACTTGCTGAAGTTTTTTTTCAGGGAGCGCAGTGGCTCAGTGGTAGAGAGTGCTTTACTCGAGACCGAGGGGCCGCGGGCTCGAGCCTCACCGGCGTCACTGCGTTGTGGTCCTTGCACAAGACACATATATCCTAGCTTAATACTGGTTCAACCCAGGAAGATCCGTCCCTGTTTAACTGAACGATTGTTGATGGGACGTAAAGAATCAAATCAAACAAACAAACAAACTTGCTGGTGTTTACATTTGTATCTCACTTGATTTTTGTCCTTATTACAGATTGTCGCTACCATGATAATGTACTATCAAAATTGCATCAGCTGCCTATGTAAACACATCAGATAAATCAGATTTTGTGGAATAATTGATAAGACTATGTATTATAGCAGTGTTATCAGGCGGTGGTACTGTTGTTGTTGACTTTTTGTTTTTTGTTACTCCCATTGTGGGGGATCTGTAATTGTTTTGTTGTACGTTACTTTATGTCCATACTAGTATTGCAATCATCTTTATGGGGAAGAGAGAGCTGGTTGCTTTGCTTAATTTGTCTTCCTGGTGTCTATTGGAGGTTGAGCGGCTCTTCCTCTTCCCACGGGGTTCTTTGCGTTTTGTGATTGTGGTATTTCCTGATCATACTCTCTTACTATTTTGGGGCATTATCCAACCCCGTAGGCTGTCTTCAATCCTCAATTATTACGCCACAAAGACTTTCAAATACAAAAACCATTTCAAATACAATATATGCGTTAAGTGCATAAATGTAAAAGTATCAAGAAGTGAGTGAGTATGACCAGAAAGTGCTGCAATCAAGCAAAGATCAGGAATCGATACAATCAAGTACACCTGACCGGGGATACCACATATGAAAGTGACAAAAACACACAAGAAAATATCACACACAAGAGCCCTTTCCCAGCAGGTGATCTAAAGGCTACAAGGAACAGACAAGACAGCATAAGAAAGAGTGCAAAGATCAGAAATCGATACAATCAAGTACCACACCTGACCCAGGACACCAACGGGAAAGTAAAAAAAAAATCACAATTAGACATCACAGACGAGTGCCAAGAGGTCAGGCCTTTCCCAACAGGTGAACACAAGGCAACAATACAGAGACGCGCACAAAAGTAAAACACACACCGAGCGGAATAAAATGAAGGATCCACAAAAGAAGTACCGCCTTGGAACGGTCAGTAAAAATATTTTACTGGGGGGGGGGTTAAACCGGTTTCACGGCGCAAACCTCACCTTTAGCCAAACATGAAGCATAAATAGCAAAACGGATAGGTCATTAAAAGTACTGGAGGGATTATACATGTAAACGTTATCAACCTCGCCCTTAATCCTGATGTAGATCAACACATATGGAAAAGTGCTAAAACACAAGAAAACACAACAAACAAGAGAGCAAAGATGTCAGTCCTTTCCCAGCAGCCACTGTAATCACTGTAGCCGTGTATTACAGCTGTAAGTCAAAATAATCTAGGAGTATCTGTCATAGACTGTCTGTTGACATGCATGTAAATCACTGCCAGCATAGCATTTTCTTTTATTTTGTATTTTTCAGTATCTCTTACTACAAAACATGAGTTCTAACTACTACAAAAGAACGAAGGACCCACCTGCTCCAACTTCGTATGGGTTCAAACAGGTCTCACCGAAGGAACTGAGCGATATACTGAAACGTGTGACGAGAGTAACGTACAGTGCCAGGTTACATACTGAGGAACAAAGACAGGTACGTTTTATTTATGGACTTTACGAATTTATTATGAATTTGAGGGCGGGGTAGAAAAAACCTGTCCCAAGGATCACCGTTTGGATCACGAGGCTTATTTTTGGAATACGCATAAGCAATATGTGTAACAATGTTTTATGAACTCTTTTTTACATTTTGTGAACTTCAATTACGCCTTTTAAAAGAATAAAACAAAAAAGAAAAAAGTTTGAAAATATACATCTAAATAAGTATTTCATTGTTGTTTTGAACACAGTGTGCTTGAAATTTGTGGCAAACAGATCTATTACTAGAACAGAAATATATATAATATTATAAACTGTCATTTTTTTCTTTTGTGATCATACAATTTCTTTATGATTAAGAATTTTGACAGCCCAGTTATATATGTTTGATACTTCATGATTATTTGCAGGCTAAACGCTTTTGTTGGGTATACTTGATCAGTGAGATCCAAACATCAACCGTAGTATGTTTGTAAAGATCATTTATCTGGTGTTTATACAGTAAAACCTACCTTAAGCGGCCACTCAAAAAGAAGACCAAAAATTGGTTTTCAAGACCGATTATCGCTTAATGCAGGTCAAAAGTATTGCAGAATGCTCCAAGAGAGCATTCTGCAATACTTCCGACCTTCATTAAGCTACCATTTGTCTTCAAGACCTTTTTTGCAGGCTATTTTTGGAGTGGCCGCTTAAGACACGTTTTATTGTACTACTTTTGGCATCTAAAAGTAGATATACTGACTAACATGTCTTGTTTGTATTACTTTCAGCTTAACAACTACGACCATTTGTTGACAGAAACCGGTCGGAGTCGTGTAGCAAGCGCATGTAGTCGACAGACTTTGTCAAGAATCTCAACCCCAACAACTGACGGTGCAAACTCCAAACCTAAGAGGCTGTCAGAGCGAGAAATGAGCAGGCTTATTCGTCGATTACAGAAGCCAACTGAAACTTTCAAACTAGCGACCTCCATGCCACCGACGGACGAAGATAAGGAAAACATGAAGCAAGGGAAAATAGTTCGTTGTCAGTCAGCAGACATCACTAGAGCGAAAGTCGCTAAACTACGCAGACCCACAACAGCAACGTTAGCTAAAACTCTTAACACCTGTCATTTGTGTTATGATCACGAAAATAAGAAAAATCCAGAAGAAAAGGACGCGTTCGATTATGATTATTGTAATTCAAAAGTAGTTCCGACAGAGGAAGTGGACTTTCTTGTAGAGCGGATTAAGACTCCAACAGTTGCAAGTGTTCGCGGAAGATGGAAATGTGCGAAAACGCCCGAATACATAGACGAAGTACAAATTCGCCATAATTTGCCACTTTTAAGTGGATTAGCAAGAAGTAAAACTGTCAGAGAAATTACACAACGTCTATATCCTAAACGGCATCTAGTGCCACAAGCCACACCAATTACAATTTATACTTAACTATTTATTTGCTAGTGACAACGTTTGTCCTCTGCTTATAATAACCTTTGTAAGCAGTTTGGACTCAGATCAGGAAGAGACAGTAAAATAGTAAATATTGTCTTACCCATCAGTTTTAACATATGTTTTGGGTGCTTAAAAGAATCGTCCCATTGAGACTGTTCTTTTGAGTACCCACAACATATGGTTTGGTTGAGAAATAAGAAAATTATTTTTCTATACGAACTCTTAACTTAAGTCCTGCACTCCGATAGTGCTCCTGTACGAGAGTGTTTTATTTAAGTTATTTCTTTTTTAAAAAAATCAGCAGACGACACCAAAAGCATAAAATTACCCAGCATGCAAAGAATTGTTGCCACGACCACATGCACATGCATTGCTCAACCCACTTCTACAACTAAATATTGCCAATAGAAACTCCACGGGATCGAAATTTAGACTTTGAGTTATAAGTTGATTGAGTTGAAAAGAGTTGATGTAAATCAGGCCTCCAGATAAGAGTGCGTAACTGAAAATTATTTTCTTATTTCTCAACCAAAACATATGTTGTGGGTTCTCAAAAGAACCGTCTCAATGACACGATTCTTTTGAGTACCCAAAACACATGTTTCAACTTATGGATAAGAAAATAATCGCAATTTTACGCTGATTTTTTTTTTGCTTAAATTGCCCTATGTTAATGTGCCTCCTTCAGAGAAAACCTGATTTTTTGCATGCTTTTAATAAAGGCACAGTCCATTCTGTTCATCCATGCCACTTAATTAGCTCTTTTGCTATTTGGAAAGCTTAATAGCTACGCTTGCCGTCAAAATTTCATAATTTAACAAATCTCTATCCAGCAGACTAGTTTGAGTCTCACTTCACCGAAGACAGGTTTTCTCACAACGAGACCTAAATGATACATGTTGCTAACTGATTTATTTATAAAATTTGCTTATTTTCAGTTTTTACAGACCTAAGATATTTGTTGTATACTCCAAAGAACCGTTCCAGTGAGACGGTTCAGGTACTCGTACTGGTTATTGTAGAGTTGATGAATTCCGTAAACTCGTCTACTTCATAAAAAGTAAGTGAGTATGATCAGGAAATACCACAATCACAAATTGCAGTCCAACCCATGGCACTGTGAGGTAGAGCTACAGGACATTTAAAGTAACAAGATATCCAAAAGACAATAAACGCAAAGCAACCAGCTCTCCCCTTCTCGTCAAGACGATTGCAAAAACTAGAAAGGGCACACATTAATGCATTTCAAAACAAAGACCAACACAGTAACCCCGCAATCAATGGGCGGTACATAAAACAATAAATCAACAACCACAGAACCAAAGCTTTAGAACGGACAGCAGGGGAAAGGGGGGCGGGTAAATGCATTTTACTGGCGCCAAATCTTCGCCCTAGATTCTGTTGTTGTTAATACACAAACATTGTTTAGCTCGCGTGGAGGTTTCTTAACTAATGCAATGCATCAGCAGAGAGAAATAATCTTATCAAATTAACACACTGTGATGAAACAAAGAAAACTGCCCATAACTCACAGATAGCCAGAGCTTAAGAAAACCCCAAGTTGGGCTACGTTGACCCAGCCTTTGACAAGCATCAGGCACCAACCAACGGATTAAAGCTTTACGTCAGGGCCGTCATTGAGTCTGAGGCCTGACCCATCGTCGTGCAATTAAAGAGGGAACCATAGCTATAAACCGTGATTGGGTTTACAACACGGCATGCAGACTGTCGCATGATATCCATGTTGTATCCTGCTCTTTTATAGCGATTAAATATCTTTATAAATTGATCACTAAACTAGGCTTTCCAACAATTCTTTTAAACTAATAAACTAAATCACCATAAAATACAGGTTCTGATATGCCTTGTTTCAGAAGAGTTATTAATAATCAGCTCTGAATGTCTGCAATAAAATTTAGAAAGCCTTACGAAGTTAATGGCATCTATAACCTTGTTTTAATAGCTTAGAAGTCTAAACTTTGCTCCAGTTGTTGAAGTCATCAACATTAGAACATACATTCGCAAAACGAATTAGTTGCGAAATTTATGCACCATAGGAAGGCAAGCTAGGAACATCTCCATCAAAAAAAGGAAAATTAAATATTTCAAAATTAAAATCTTCCCGTTTATCATAAATTTTAGATGAAACTGTGTCATTAGTAATGCACAAGTCCAAGTCCAAAGGGGGGGGGGGCTTCAGTATCTGAGGAATTAACTTTATTTAACTGGAGTTCAGTGGGCAAGTGTCATGATGCCAAACGGTGATCATTGGGACAGGTTTTTTTCTATCGCACCCTAAAATCCATAATAAACTCTTAAAGTCCCTGAATAAACTGACCTGTCTTTGTTCCTCCGTATGTAACATGGCACTGTACGTTATCTTTTGTTCAAAATATGCATAACATTGTCATATGTCATTATGAAAAGATCAAGACATATAAAATCTAACAAGATCCGAAAACGCCAACAAAAACAGCTTATAAGTTTTAAAAACTTTATTCTTAAAAATGAATAAAATAAACAAAAATAACCTTATGAAATAAATGATATAAAGAATTATAGATATTACTTGGCTTTTCGCTAACTGTAAAGGCGGCGCCTCATGAATGCGTAATTAGGACTAGTCAACCTAAGGCATAGGTAAAAGCTGAAAGGGAGGTGTGGTTTTATTCAAAAATAACTATCATCTTGCGCCACGACCTCAGTCATTATTTAGTCCTTAAAACGCCAGCAAAATAACAGCATCTGAAAATGTCTATTTAACATAAGCAGGGAGGCAAACATTATGGACCCAGATCAGACTGCTCCTATAGGAGCAGTCTGAATCTGGGTTCACACTGTTTATCTATGAGGCTTCAAATAGTTTAGTGGACGACAAAAACATACATTTTGTGATTATGCGCTTTAAGGGTTAATAAATGTGATTTCAGTGTGTATACGGTTAGGATTTTCATGAAATGCACGCAAGTTTGCGCGGCTCTAAAAGCTTATTAACTATTTACCAAATTATAAATAAAACCTGATTTCCCTTCCTTAGCAGATGAAATAGCCGAACCACACCCAGATATGAATATCAAAGTTGCCGCCTTTACAGTAAGCGAAAAGTCAAGTAATACTTTTGAAAGTCTCCCTGTGGCAGTACTACCCAATCAGCTAGTAAGTTTCCAGTCACTTAAGGGATAACTGTATTCAAAATTTTCATTTGGGGAGGTATATCGTCGGATATACGGTCGGAAATTTAGTTTTACGGCGACGCATAAGCGGAGCCGTAAAACGTGATTTTCGAACGTATATCCGACGATATACCTCCCCAAATGAAAATTTTGAATATGGTTATCCCCTATCTAATGCACTATTAACATTTCCCTTCAAAAAGAGAGCGAAAATGTACTTTGTTGCGCCTATACGTCCAGCGGCTGCCAGCTGCATAAAACCGCTGGCCAGCTGCATATATCCACTTGTCAACCAATGAAAAGCGACGTTACGTAATGACGTCGGGTTTCCGACAGTATATCGCAGGATATACTGTCGCAGATTTATGACGTTATCCAATCAGACGCCGCGTTGCATTTGCAAGTGCATTAGAATTTCTTGTGAATCCTTATGCGAAGAAACTTCAATCTTGAATCGAATCTCCTTGTAAAGTTTAGAATGTCAAATCCAAATATATAATCCAAATTTGGCACAAGAGAATTCCCAGTTCAAAGCTTAAATCAAAAATATCACTATCATGACTATTCTACATTTATGTGAAAACAACTTATGATTGATTTTGTGAAAAATGTGCGCTGCTTTTTATTCTATAATAAATTAGCAACGTCCAGAATGAACCTGAAAAGAAAGACTGGAAATAACTTGCTAATATTTTCATGAGGTATAAAGATTTTTTAGATGTTTGTGTTTCAGTACTTTACAGAATTTCTAGAAGGTTCAAAAAGGGGTATTTTGACCCAATTTTTCTTAAATCACCAGGATAATCAATATTGTTGTCTTTAGAACTTGTCTTTTCTCATAGTGGAGATTATTCCAGAAGTTAATAAAGTTTAACCAGGCTCCACTAGTCAACCCTGAATAAACAAATACATGATTATAGCAAAGGTATATAAATACAATTATTAGCAATCTTGTTCTAAGTAATACGTATGTTACAACACGTTTGAAATAATGTTATAATTTATTTTATTTTGATTTTTCTTTCATTTTGCGTTGTCAACGTCGGCGCAAAATGAAGTAAAGATTTAAAAAAAGAATTAGCTCATATTGCGTCGATATTGTGCATATCAATGCAAAATGAAAATGTTGTAAGAAGCTAGCTTTCTTCACTCCTTCAAGTAAAATTAGAGATAGAATCTAGAAATTTCATATAATACGTTTAAAAATTAAATGACCTATTTTTCTTCTTTTCTTGGAGTTGGAAAGTTATAGCCATTTATTGACATTTTTGCTCTAATACTCTCACTTAAGCCTTTGAATTTAGAGATTGCGAGTAATTGACGCAAAAGGAAATACAAACTCCAGATTATTTCATTTTGCGTCGACATTGAAAACACAAAATGTAATAAAAAAGTTAAAACGAAATAGTTATTACATTATTTCAAAACGTGTTGTAACATACGTATTATTTTTAACTAATGACCAATGACATGAAAACTTGAACACATAACAACATATAGAATTTAGGCGTGTGGTATGAACTAAATATGGGCCTGCAAAGTTTATAAAATTATAGGGACTGAGATACAAAATATTAACATAAAATGGAGCGTTTTTTTCAATTTTTTACCTTGCCTAAGAACAACAAAAGGGCCATGTATGACTCGACTGCGACTGATTTTTTTTATTGTCTTGGCAGGGGAAAACATTATCCAGAATCCAGCAATGAAATTTGATGGCACAGCAGATTAAATATGACTTAAGCATGGAAGAGCTTCCGTCATATGAAATTAACCGGACGTTTAACCTTAATTGCACGACCCGTAGATGTGCACTATAAGTATTGTGTGAGTCTGTCTGTCCGTCCGTAAACACAATATTGAAAATGCTCATAACTATTGAACCATATGGTACAATTTGGATAAAAACTTTACATAGTTATTTTAACATTGTCTCTCCACTGATATTCAACACGGTGACGAGGCTTTGTCGAGCATTATTTCGACATGATTTGAAGTCTATTGGCACAAGACACCTATATTTAGGTCCCCTACATATAATAGACCGAATTCATGAATCAGTTATGATTTTTATATCCCCTGTGACTATATGACCAGCGGGTTGATAGCAATACTTAGAGTCTTTACAATCACAAGAGTCAGGAATAGAATTTTCAATTTCAAGTTATGTCACTAATTTGTTATAGTTAAAAACAGTACTACAAATAGGTTTATTATACTTATAACAAATCATAGGGGATTCCTTATCTTCAAAATAAGTAGGAATAGAAGAGATAACAGATTTACCTTAAAATATACTGGGTAAGTTAATGAATTCAATCCCCTTGTTGACAAATATAATTTTGATAAAATGCCTAATATGATTAATTTCAGAGTCTATATATGGCCAAAGAGCATGTTGAGTTTAACACCGGGTAAGAATTGCTGCACCATAAAGTCGATGAGCTCTATCATAGAATTTATAAGCCTCAAAATACAAATAACGAAGTGAAGATATAGAAAGAGCTACTAAACGTGATAGGGCCATATGTCGGCCAGAATGTTTTAAGATGATACTTAATTCTAGAAGAGTTAAAACATGTTTATTTTTGCGTTTTAAATTTCCATTTTTGCGTTTACCAATAAACCTTTTAGCTAACAGTGAAGACTCATGTGCAAGACAGTAGGCATTTCATCAGGGTTGTTGGCTAAGATATATACAATATTCATAAACAAAAGTATAATTTGAAAATACAACATGTGATCCTCTAAATATACAATGGAACATACTTGTTTTATAGTATGAACACACCGGGTAGGCGGCAATCGAAAACATCAATACTATCGACAAACATAGATCTAAAAAATGTTAAAATCTAGTGTGATGGAGGGCAAAGAAAGGCATCATTCAGTTCATCTCAAGATTTACCTGCACGTGATTCAGGATTATAATTAGGGGATAACTGTATTCAAAATTTTCATTTGGGGAGGTAAATCGTCGGATATACGGTCGGAAATTTAGTTTTACGGCGACGCGTAAGCGGAGCTGTAAAACGTGATTTCCGAACGTATATCCGACGATATACCTCCCCAAATGAAAATTTTGAATATGGTTATCCCCATTCTAATGCACTATTAAACTTTTCCCTTAAAAAGACAGTGAAATGTACTTTGTTGCGCCTATACGTCCAGCGGCTGCCAGCTGCATAAAACTGCTTGTCAGCTGCATATATTCACTTGTCAGCCAATGAAAAGCGACATTACGTAATGACGTCAGGTTTCCGACAGTATATCGCAGGATATACTGTCGCAAATTTATGACGTTACCCAATCAGACGTCGCGTTGCATTTGCAAGTGCATTAGAAATGCAAATATACATACCAAACTGAACATGATTATCACACTGAAAACTTAATTAGCTCTCGTTTGTGATGTCTAATTGTGACGTTGTTACTTTCCCATTGATACCCTGGGTCAGGTGTAGTGCTTGTTTGTATCGATTCCTGATCTTTGCTCTCTTTCTTACTTTTCTTATCCTTTTTTTGCAGCCTTGTGCTCCTCTTCTTGGTAAGAGTTGGCCTCTTGTCTGTCTTAAGTTAGGTGTTTTCTTGTGTTTTTGTCACCTTCCCATATGGTATCCTGGGTCAGGTGTGGTACTGGATTATATCGATTCCTGATCTTTGCCTTCTTCCTTAAAGCCTGATAATTGTCAAGTATTGTTCATGAGTAAAATAAGAGTGACTTTAACTTTTACGTTTAATTCGAATTAAAAGTTTCCTTGCACAATTTTTATATAAACAATGTAAAAAGAGAGATATCGTGAAAACGAGCAGGATGCAAATTGCTATAAATAACAATATCAGTGAATTATAGTACTTCAGGTCATGCCTTTCTGGTAAGGATTGAATACTCTTCCACATTGTACCCCAGTCTTCTTTGCTAGTTGTGTGTGTATGTTTTAATAGTACAAAGTCAAACTTTGGGTTTGCATTTTTCGATATAGCTTTATAAAATCCAAAAGATATAAGATCTTGGAGCACAATTCCTGCGACTTGCGCACAAAATCCAATAAAAACATCTTCATATTTGACAAATGGCACATGTTTAGTAGCATGCAAGAGTCTTGATGCTACATTGTTTGAGAATATATAACCGACTCCATGGCAGTATGGTGGATAGAGGTTAGCGCTGTATTCAGAAATATCAACATAAAACTTGGATGAATTTGTTCTGATAGGAGGCACTCCCTGACCTTTACCCTCTACGTTACAATACAAAAACGATGGTGTCTCTGTAGTTTGAATTTCCTGAAGAAATTGAACCATTTTATATATGTTCACCATAACATCATCGTCAGTTTTTAGAACAAATTTTGTATTATTACAATAATCGCTTACCCAGTGAAGCCCCATGACACTTTTATATGTGAGATTATCGTACTCGTCTAAGAAGTTACCCAGAATAATATCATGATTAATCTTACTTTCGGATTCTATCAACTTTCTTCTACCATCATTATCATCTCCTAACAGAAACACAAATCTTATATTGGTACCTCTATACTGTCTCACTGATCCCCAGGTTTCTCTTACCATTCTTCTAGCTAATTTATTCTGGCGATCAGATAGAATGTATACCAGCAGAAATACGTCACCTTTACACATTGTACTGTTGTTTAAAAGAAACTTATAATTATGTTTGTGAATGAAAGGGTTATCCAGATCTTGTTTTCTACTTTGTTCTACGAATTTCATATATTCTATCTCCGGATGACATCTTAACCATTGCCAGGTGTACATATAGGTAACTGTTGCCACAAAAAGCACTATGATGACAATGATAATGAATCGTCTTTTCCTTGTTCGCCAAGCTGGAAATAAATGAAACATTACTATTTTACTAAAACATCCTTGGACCATTTCAGGACTTTTATCACGGATCTTGTATTACCATATAGAAGATCCATGCTTTTATGCACTTCATTAGACTGTATTCCTTATTTTTCACCTTTCTAGTGTTACTCACAGAAGTTAACCGCTTGAGCAGTATCTAGAAATACCAGAATGGTTTTTCACATAACTATTGCAAGATTTCAAGCTACCCAGTAGTTTTGAATTATGAAAAACAGTGAATAAGACCAGAAAATGCCATAAACACAGTCAATCGATAAGTCAGGGAATATTGAAATGGATATTCAGTGGCAAACTGAAAGTTGAATTCAAATGTCTAGAGAAAAAGTTGTTTTGGTGACAGTGGAACTTCTAATGATATACTGAAAAACGTAATCTCTCACCAGGGTTGGCACACTGTGATCTTACAAATGAAAGCAATATTAATTTTGCCTAGAGAACATTACAAGAGCTCGCATTTCGTTTTATTAAAACAGATGGAAAATTGAATTTAACCCATATAAGCCTAGCGTCCTTTTTGTGGGATGTTGGCCACAGATCCAGATCAGACCTGTGGCGTCTGACCACAGGAGCTTGAAGTTCTGTCCTTATTTCAATAACATGGCCTCATAACCAAAAGCTCACTATGTCTTTCGTTATTGCTATTTTGTTTTTCTATCTGAAAGTATTTTGCCAGTTTTAAAGACCAAACTTCAGACACCTGCGGTCTGATCAGGTCTTAACTGTTTGCACACAGAATGTTCAATGTTCTATTAAAATTTCAATTTAAAATGAAAAACGTCACTCAACAACCCTTACATAAGAAATGGACTTGTCCAATTGAATAAGAGTAGGAAATTCCATTGGGCTTAAATGGGTTAAACTATCAAGAAACGTAAATTTGTTTCAGATGGAAAGTCTCGGTGCTTCACTTACTTCAAAGACTCAATATTTTGTCCCTTAGATCAAAGAGGGTGTCCGTTATTCCTAAACCTCATTTCGTAGGCATGGCATTTCATAGGCTCATCTCGAGACCGAGGCTCATACACTCAGGTCATACACTCAAGTCATGATTTTAGTACATGTTCTCGCACATTAAAGTATGCGTTTTAAACTACTTAATACTTGCTTGTACAAACAATCCATTTTTGTGACTGGTTTAAACAATATTTATTCAGGTAAAGTGCATGATAAACATAAATACAATGTTAAGATTATATGACCTGACAGTAAGTCAGTGGCTTATTTAAATCATCTCCTAGACATGTTATAAAATCTGCATTTTATAAGATGGTTTTGGACGAGTTTAAACACGCAAGTGACTTTTGCAAGTTGCTTCCCACTGGCGCGCAAATGGGTCTGTGGGACTGAATATGTTATCATGGGTGTATGCTACAACATACTAACGGAGCAAGAGTCTTTAGGATGAATAGAAGAGCTTTCCCGGTGGGTCTTCCATTATATGTATGTGGCGCCATATTGTGTTTAAAAATTGGAGGTTATGGAGCAGCCCTTCTTTTTAGAGCGTTCCTACATGATAAGGTGGGTGGGGGGGGGGGTAGAGGTGGTGATAAACTTAACAAATACACGTCAGTGTGCTTTATGTCGAGCTGCGTACCTTGTATAAAATGAAAACTTTGAGAGCAAAAGAAGCCAATTAAATGGGGATTTTTCGATGGCACCAACATTTTGACAGATAACCCCGCGCGACATCTGCCAGGGACGCTACAAATCATGGATCTAACACTGATATACAAACCTTGCCACGTCCTACCGTTTGCTTTCATAGAATATTTCATGTGTTATTCATCATATTTAAATCCCATGCACAATGGAGAAACTATCAATAGTTATCCACAGAAAACAAATTTAATAATATAATTATGATCATACAGAAATGATGATGATGGTCAATGAACAATTACTTTCTAGTTTATTTATTTTTATTTATTTATACAATATTTTCAGAGGGGTGCACGTTTAGCTAGTGTAGCCAGTCTACCAAGTGGCCCTCTATAAAACATACAAACACACAAAGCAATGGTACATATAAAAACTATATGAGCCAGTGCATGAGATTTCCAACAATGTGGTGTGTGCGACCAACACAGCCTCTGATCAGCCTGCGCAAACGCGCAGTCTGATCAGAGCCTTTGCTAGTCGTTTGAGTATTCTATGATTGTTAAGCTACTGACTGAACACCATTTGGAGTTTCAAAGCTTAAAAGGAAGTGCAGAGGCTCGTCCGAGTCTACACTTGTCAAAATATCAAATTGTTGGAAATCACATGCCGCGGCTCATATGTATTATGTACATGTGCCAATGGCACAGCTTAAAATGTGAGGATGCGATAATTTAACATATTCCGACGTTTAAGACTCTAAGACATGTTACTAAGAATAAAATCGCTAAAAGCATAAAAGTGGAAATGAATGAAAAGTAGTATTTGCATATCGTTGTTCTTTATCATATTCGTTTTCTGGATTTTTTTTATTTTTATTATTTACAATTATTTAAAAATAATTTGACGGGAAGACTATCGTGAATAGGGGTCTCAGATTGGTACACCTATCGATAATGTTCTATGTAAGTAAGGGTGCAAAGATCAGAAATCGATACAATCAAGTACTACACCTGACCCAGGATACCAATGGGAAAGTGACAAACTCACAGTTAGACACCACAAATGAGAGCCAAGAGGTCAGCCCTTTCCCAGCAGGTGACCACAAAGTACATATAAACAGCTGCGCACAAAGACATAGCAAACACAAGACTGAAAAAAAAAAAAAAATATCCACAAAAGAAGTACCGCCTTGGAACGGCCAGTAAAATATTTTACTGGAGGGCTTAAACCAGTTTCACAACGCCAACCTCCCCCTTAATTCTAATGAGGACCAGGACACATTTGGGAAAATGACAAAACACAACAAACACATCAGCAAAGAGGTTAGCCCTTTCCAAGCAGGTGACTACAAGAAACAGACACGACAGCACAACACATACCAACATGAAAAATAACTAACAAAAATGATCCACAAAAGAAAAACCGCCTTGGAACGGTCAGTAAAAATACTTTTACTTGAAGAGGAAAGCAAAGTTGCCAGCTGTGATTGGAATGACCACCAAGCATGCAGTCTGTTGCAATACATTAATGTTATAGCCAATCTTTTTTTATAATTGGAAATATTTTTAATGAACTGCGCTGAAAAATTATTAGAGCAAACAATTTTTTTCAATTTATACCCCAAGTGACCATAGAAATCAGGTTCCGAAAGTCTTTGGCACAAGAGATTTAAGTAAGTAAGGGTGCAAAGATCAGGAGTCGATACAATCAAGTACCACACCCGACCCAGGATACCAATGGGAAAGTTACAAACTCACAGTTAGACACCAAAAACGAGAGCCAAGAGGGCAGCGCTTTCCCAGCAGGTGACCACAAAGCACAAATAAACAGACGCGCACAAAGACACATAAGACAAAACAGAAACATAAAAGATCCATAAAAGAATTACCGCCCTGGAACGGTCAGTAAAATATTTTACTGGAGGGATTAAACCAGTTTAACGGCGCGTCAACCTCACCCTTAATTCAGATGTGGATCAAGACACATAGATATTTGGTTTGCATGAAATACCCCTAACTTATCAATGCATCATCTCCCAAAACATATAAATCAAGATATAACAAGGAGATAAAGCAAAGATAAGGACTCAACAGTAAATCTAACTGAATACCGAAGCAAAAGAAATCCGACAGGTAAACCCGGGTGGGCCCGACAAACAGCAAAAACATCAGGCCCCTACCATCTCATCAATAGATAATTCTTTGAGCTGGAACCATCATAGAGTCTGAAGTCCGACCCACCGGCGTGCAATTAAAGAGGAAAGCAAAGTTGCCAACCGTAATTGGGTTGACAACCAAGCATGCAGTCTGTTGCAATACATTAATGTTATAGCCAATCTTTTTATAATAGGAAATTATTTTAATGAACTGCGCTGAAAAATTATTAGAGCCAACAATCTTCTTCAATTTATACACCAAGTCACCATAGAAATCAGGTTCCGAAAGTCCTTGGCGCGAAAGAGATTTAAGTCCAGCTTGGAATTTAGAAATCAAATCATAGTATCGTCTATAAAATTTTGAAAATGTTTTGTGAAGTTTATGATACCGATAGCCTTGTTTAAGAAGTTTCTGAGTTAACAATTTATTGCGAGTGTTGAAGTCAGCAACAATGCTAGATGCTCTAGCAAAACGAATGAGTTGAGAAATATAGACTCCATAGGATGTAGAACGAGGAACATAACCATCTAAAAATGGAAAATTGACAATTTCAAAATCAAAGTCGTCACGTCTATCATAAATTTTGGTAGAAACAATATCATTAGAAATTGACAAATGCAAGTCTTAAAATGCGGCTTCAGTATCAGAGATATTAGCTTTATTCAGTTGGAATTCTGAAGGGTATATTTGACTAACCATATTGTCAAAATAAACATTATAGATATTTAAGATATCGTCCAAATATCTGTATGTAGTGTTAAACGCATCAATAACATCAACCTGCTTATCATCAGAGGGAGACATCATAAAGTCCCTCTCATAACAAAACAGGAATAAATCTGCAACCAGGGGAGCACAATTAGTGCCCATAGGAATCCCAACTACTTGTCTATACAGCTCAGTGCCAAATCGAATAAAATGTTGTCCAACAAAAAGGTCAGTGCATCACAAAAATTTTGACACGACCATGCATGATATTTTTTAGGTTTTTCTGAAGTAAAAAATGCATTTCGGTCATTACATGCAAGGTAAGGAGAGCCTTCTCTCTGAAAGGTTCTTTCAATAAGATCAATACGTCTACTTAAATTGAATTATGAGGTAAAGTAGTGTAAAGAGTAGAAAAATCATAAGTAGACAAACTGGTCGCATTGAAATCTTTAGCTTTAAGTTTATCTAAAATTTCACCTGAATTCTTAATAGACCAAAATAGGTTTTTACCGGATCTCTTAGATATACCTTTTCACAATACTTGATAACATGTTTTTTAACAGCTGTAAGACACGAGGTTAACAATTTAGAAAGTTCTGTTGTCGTACAGGAACTAGAATTAGCAATAAATCTTGCTTTATAGGGTCTTTATGGAGTTTAGGTAACCAGTACAACGTAGGAACTTTGTCTTGATTTTCTTTAGCTTTGACACCAAAATGTAGGGCTGTATGACAACCATGCCCATCAACAATTACCCTCTCACTCAAAGAAGGCTGCAGTTTATAGGCATTAGTGTCAACAAGCTCATACTTAAGAGTATTAATATAATACAATTGTCAAACAACTACAACATTGTTCGCAGCTTTATCTGCTGGAACCAAAACATAGTTCATATGAAAATCCTAGATACCTCGTTTAAGATGGCGAAATGAAGATTTAGGTTTAGGGGGTAAAAGATGTGTATTACGAGAGTAAAATGAAATTCGTGTATCAATAATTTTAAAAATGTTGATTTTCCATTCCTTCAAGGCATCAGGTTCAACACTTTCCCGTTTGCACCAACGATTACTAAAGTCATTTAAAGAAGCAGCGATCTCTCTGTGACATTTAGTCAAATCAATATTAGAAGGAAATCTATATTTAGGACCTTTAGATATAATATTGCGAACTCTAGCGTCAGAAATGACATTTAGATTACCTGTAATAACATGCCCTGCAGAGGGATATAAATAATTAGAATTTTAGGAGGCAGGTGTATTGGAATATATATCTATATCATTTACAATTTTATTATAAATAAATATAGTAGACCTAATAGGTTTGTTATATTTATAACAAATGATAGGAGTTTCAGAATTATTAAAGAAATTTGGAATAGATGAAATCACTAAATTATCCTTGAAGATACTATGTAAATCAATAAACTCAATACCTTTGTTAATGAATGGATTTTTGATAAAATGTCGTTTATGGTTGACCTCAGAAGCGATATAAGGACTAAGGAAATGTTGAACATAACACCTTGTAAGGAGAGCTGCTTTATATGATTTGTTTGCTCTATCGTAAAGTTTATTAGCCTCTAACTCTAAATTGCTTAAAACTGAGTAGGCAAGGAACTTAAAAATGAAAATAAGCCATGCCAACCATGATTAGATAAAGCCAAAGAAAGATCCTTTAGAGAAGTATTTAAGCGCTTTTTAGTACAAATTTTGCGCTTAATGTTGCCATTTTTACGTTTACCATGAAATCTACTTTTACGTTTTTTACATTCCAAAACAGAAAAAAAACATCAAAATCTGGCATTTTAGAAATGTTACCTTCATGGTATATATTATCATTAAAGCCTAAAGGAAAAGGTGATTGCAAAATTTAATCCATTTAAGTTCAGTTTCATGTCTCTTTATATTCTTTAATCTAGCTGATGAATTTGGATCATATATAATTTTTTCAACCGGCTGAATTACAATTTTACTAGGTGAATGACCATTACTTTTGAAATGGCGAGAAAGAAATGTGTCAAATTTTTTAGGCTTTTTCATTTTACGAAAATGCTCACGAAACCTAGTCTTAAGGGATCGGCCAGTTTGTCTAACATTTTGCATTCCACAATTAGTTTCAGTTCACGTTATAACATAAATCAGATCAGAGGAAGTTCAATCCATAACATTATTATTGATTATGGAAAATTGCCTACCATTTACAGATGATGTAATGGTAGTTTTAGTATATAAATGTGTGCAACAGACACACCTCTTGGCATTGCACTTAGAAACATTAGGATACATTCCGCGTCTTTTGAATGCATTAAATGGTTTAGTATACTTCCTGATAATAGGTGATCCTAGAGGAGATAACCTAATGGTAGGAAGCATATCCCGAAAATTGTTAACTGAACTAGGAATATGAACAGAGGACGCCAAATGTAAACTAATGGGAGATAAATGTAATTTTGTTATTTTCGTTCTTATCATTAAAAGTTGTGTGGGTAAGTACCATCCCAAGACAGGCAATCAACACACTGGTTATTAAAATGACAAGCCAGTTAATATAAGTCCTTAAAAGCAAAGGAGGCATAACAAATGCAATCGATAATCCAAATGGCTAATATAAGTCCACAGGTATATAGAAAGCAGAAGTTAAGTCCAACTTTGAATTTAAAAATCATATCATAGTATCGTCTATAAAATTTAGAAAAGGTTTTGCGAAATTTATGATACCAATAGCCTTGTTTAAGAAGTTTCTGAGCTAACAATTTATTGCGAATTTTGAAGTCAGCAACATGGCTAGATGCTCTAGCAAAACGAATGGGTAGAGAATTATAGACTTCATAGGATGATCTATATCCACTTTATATGGAGCTGGAGATTTTTTACCTCTACGTCGTCTAGACTCCAGTTCGTAGCCGTCCAACAGATTAATCGTACGAGCTTTTACACGGGACAAGTGCGCTATTTATTCTAAAAGAAGACATGACAGTAAGTTAGTCAGTACAATCCGTGCTGCAGATGCTTTGACCATCAGAGCGCTCATGTAAGCTTGGACAAAAAACAGAAGGAATGTTTTTGCTCTTGAATGATCGGAATTTCTTGGTGCTAGTAGGTAATACTTAAGGTCACTACCCATACCAATAACCGTAACTCTAAATCATCAAGGGAGGTAATACTTGGTAGCGTTCGATTATGACAAAGTGTGATTTTACGCAACTATGATATGTTTTCTACCGACAGTAATGCCCTTACACTGCACGTTGGTAATCTGAAAGTGATTGATATAACATTAAAAATGTAAACAAAATTTAAGTATAATGAACAACAAAAGTTGGCATTCTTTACGTATACTAAACGATGGACGCTCAGCTCTGTTTGAAGGAAAATGTCAGTCAGTGTAATGGAACACGCATTTTACCCGGGAAATGTCAGTCGACTGTTCGCGGTTTTTTGACAGTCCACATCAACAATCATGATATAACTACTTGTATATATACTCCTCAAAAAAATTAAAGGACCAAAATTTTAAAATGCGAGTATAATAAGCTCAAACATTTAGATTCTGTAAAACTTGGCCAAAAGCTTTCTATTCTTTATACCCATAAGTCAATAATCATTATTACTGATTTCCATGCCTAATTCTGCTATAACTCTGTCTCAAATGAACATACCCTAAAAAACACACTTTCAAAAGGCAGTGGGTGGGGTAACGAAATTCTTATGCAGTCAATCGAGTATAATGAAAGTGACATTAAATTAAACTTTGTTTTAAACAGTTCAGCTAACATGCAAAAAATTCTTCAAACAGTTTCAATATACTGGGAAGCAAGCATTTTCATCTCTGACAATGGAGTTTTGACATTGTTTTGTCTTCTGAAAACAATGTGTGTACTTGGCCATTAAGAATCAGATATTCAATCGTCATTCTTTGCCTTTGAGTGTTAGAAAGATGTCCCGTCGAATTGTTTAAAGATTGTCACAGACAAACGCCAAAGCCAGTTGTCTTAACTCATAGACTTGTCATTACGCCACTGCCCAAAGGGGCAATTTTCTCTCACAGGAAGAGGTGGATGGTATCGACGGGATTAAAACACCATACAACCATGTGAAAACAGAGATTTCAGCATCTAAAAGCATTTTTCATTCATTTCATGCAGTTTTGTGGTCCATGGATCACACACAAAAATGACATTCCAATGCATTTAGGTCAAGTTTCAAAATAACAAAAAAAATCCTTGTTAGTAACATTTTCTACGAGTTTCTTTTTAATGTTTCATTTGGACATTGGGCGCCAAAGATGTACGAAAAATTTAGGCTAGATCGTAAAATTGGTTTCCAAAATACGTTCTACACAAATGCATCAATGTTATAATTGAAAGCATTGGTCCTTCAATTATTTTGAGGAGTATAGATCTATATATGATTTTCTGGTTTTATTTTACCTGCGTTAAAATTTCACCAAGACAGACTATCTCGTCACGTTCTCTAGCGTCTACTTTGAACCTGACGTGCGCTAATGACGTCACTTGCTCTTATGACGTCATTATGCGTAAACGACAAGTATTGATCTTGACGTTGACGTTGAGAGTCCCTCGCTTTAGTTTGCTTCCTAAACAATTTGCCTTATGTCATATGTGTTCCAATATTTAGCTACAAGGCTATCTTGGGCTAAGGTTGACCCAAGTATAGTCGTGATTCTAAATTATAGTAGGCCTACTCTAAATTATTAAAGGTACGCGAGGAATTCTGCCATCGGGGTCTGCAAACAACAAAGGCGCAGACCAGCTTGCGCATCCGCGCAGTCTGATCAGCGCCTTTGCTATTCACAAATTGAATAGTATCGAACTAAACTTGCTCCAAGCGAGATTTCACTTTTCTATCTAGTCTCAGTGGCTGAGAAGGCTGGTTTTGGTATGATCTTATCGGAAACCCTGAAGACAGGTTTTGTCGCATCGATGCTCATTTATATTCATGTAAATGCGGACCCAATCTTCAAGCCTGGTTCATGTGATATGCGCATAGAAAATGTCTAGCCCCTCTAGACTACTGGTGGCCAATTCCGCACATGACCAACGCCGACGGGATCCGTACCAAAAATAGTACCCCCTATCCCTCCGCGCCACTGAATACCCCCTTCAGTAGCGGGAAGGGTGTGGGCATAAAAAGAACCTTTTCATATAAATGCGGGTCCAACCAAATCATAGGTAACTTATAGGTACTCAGTGAGACGGTTCTTTTGAGCATCCAAAGCAAATATAAAAATAATGAGCAATAAAATATTTACAATTTTACGCTAAAATTTTTGCTAATCTCCAAGGTTACTCTACATTTGACATGTTTCAACTGAAAGATGTCCGTCAAGGGATATATAGATCAAATAGAAATAAACCAACTCTGGTCAAGTGTTAAGGTCTTGCCTTGCTTCGCGATCGGGCATTAGTATGGCGCCCGAGGCCGCAACAAAGATTTAAAAACATTTGAGTACATGGCGTATATGCAACCATCAATTAAAGCGATGCATATTAAAACAGCACATTTTCACCTAAATTTGACATGCAGAGTTACCCCGTGACCTTGAAAAACGGTAAATGTCCCCAAAACACTACATCTCTATCCTAATGGTGTATCTATGTAAATTTGGTCAAAATATATCGACTAGGTGTTCAGAAAAAATGCGGATAAGTTTCTTTTTACCGTGGGTGGGGTATTTTGGTATCGTTTTTGGTATTGAAAAGTCTTCACATATATGCATATAAATGTTCCAAGTATTTGGAGTACATATAGTTTCATTTGGAAGTTCACAGTGAGGTATTTTAATCAACAGTGTTTGGTTCGTAAGGTTTTAACATGCTTAGAAATAAGAAAAGCCTGCTAAGTTCATTTATTTTTAGTTTAGGGGGTAGGGATAATTATTTGGCAATATCTCACTGATTAGACGGTGAATTTTTTTTAAATTTTGTCATAACACACCTTATATAATGATCACTTTCCTAAAAAAAAATAGAAAAATTTATTTTTTTAAAGTATGTTTAAATATTGAATTATCAGTCAGTCATTGCCGAAAATGAAGGCATAAATATCGGTGAACGCTGGTTTGAAAGCGTGATATGAAGAAAAATACTTGTATAGCTGCAAAAGAATGGTTTGAGAAAAAATTCTTAATTATTTATGGCTTCGCATGCTTGTTTGAAATAACGATTTTCAAATATTTAATTGAGTTACAGAATATTTTACTTGTCTTAGTGAGTTTCCAAAAAGCTGCGTAAAAAAGCCAACATAGGCCATATAATGAAGAGCTGTAACTTTTGAACTGGACGGTTAATTTTCTTTATTTTGCGTTATTTTGCTTATAATATGATGTACTACAGAATATCAAAAAATGAAAAAAAAATCTATTTTTTGGAAAAAAAATCGCCCAGGTGTGGGCAGTGACCTTAATACAGGACACAGAGCTATACTACAAGATTCTATCAAATAAGGCATCGTTTCTCGCATTGCTCTATCGGGACGACTATGCATCGACGTCTATGCTGAGTGCGTTATCACAACAGTGATGGCTAATGGGTAACTATAGCAGTTTCAAAGATGCATAGTAATGAGGCAATTCTATTTTTCTTATAAACAGGTGGAGTAGGTAAAACATGACTATTCACTACATATGCAGTAATCCGTGGTAGGTTCAATATAACTGTAAACTGAGACTACCTGCACGCCCAAAATCAAGGTAAACTCGTCAGTGTTTGTTTTCAACAACTCTCATCTATCTTTGAAACTACTGTCCTGTCAACCAAGAGTGACAGTGATTTCATGTTTTGTTTACAAAGTTATCAGGGACTTATTATCGATAGATCACTTGTGTATTAATTCTATCCGCAGTTTAGGATTAATACACAAGTGATCTATCGATTCGCGTTATCTCAAGTGGAGTGTGCAAGTTAATGTTTTACTTAACAACTGTAAACATAATATTATGTCACTGTCACTCTTGGTTGGCAAGACAGTACTATAATGGCGTTATCAAAGCTGACGAATACAAAGTATTCAAAATGTAGTCTCTTATGCATGTTTTAAATGCTTTTAAGGAACGTTTTGTACGTATATCCTGTGGTAAACGAGATCCATATATTTGATGCAGAGTGGGAGAAGGAGCGATAGTATAGCGCAGAACGTGACCTTGGTATGCATCAAAGTCCATTCTCGGATGATCTTAAAGAACATGAATGTTTTTCTGATAAGGGTGTTAGCAGGTTGGAGATGTATATGGGTGTCAAATTATTTAGGGCTTTAGAGGTAAATATCGCCTTCTTGTATAATAGCCGCTTAGGTACAGAGAACCGACCTAGTGTTTCGAACATAAGTTTGGAAGGTGTCATGAAGTCTGCTTTCAATATTATTCGCGCAGCACGTTTTTGTAATTTAGAAAGTCGCTCTATATTTGAGCTAGATAAGTTCCCCAGGTATTGCACCCATAATCAAGTAGAGTTACACTATAGCTTTGATAGTACAACTTTTGATGTTTTGAGGCACGTATGCTGATATTTGTCTGAGGAGAGAGACTTTAGAAGATAGTGTTGAACAGAGATGGTATATGTGTGACGTCCAAGAAAGATGGTCGTCAATGAAAGTGCCGAGAAGTCTTTGCGCAGACACTTTGTCAATGGTGCGGTTTTCAGCTCTAAGGACAAGTTGGTGTTTGTCTTGGGCGCGTTTTTGGACCCTAATATCATATATATATGTTGTCTTGTCATAATTTATTTTGTTTACTACATGAAACTGCAATTGAAAAATCAGATTGCAGTTCATGTATTTATTGCTTCAATATTTGGATTAATGGTGTGGGCGGTGGCGTCGTTAGCAAAAAAGTCTGATTCACAGTGCTTCAATAAAAGCGGTAAGTCATTTATAAACAGTAAAAATAGTATCGGCCCCAAGATTGATCCTTGAGGAACCCCTGATCGTATAAGGGAGCAAATAAACATCCCTTGGCCACTATCAATTGTTTGTTGAATATGTAAACAATTGGAGTGATGAGCTTCTGATTTTGTATACAGATCATTTTTGGATTAAAATATTGTGATTAAAGCTAGATACTTTATTATCCACCAGATATGGAGAGTACAATGCCAACACATATACAACATACAGAAGGAAACGTACAAAAACAAAGACAAAATAGTTATGTACATCTACAAAATGTTAATGTTAAGTTTTTACCATTTTCATAAATCTTAACAAATTATCACTATCAAAACAACAGCATTTATGTTAAAAACAACAACATAGAACTATTGGAGGGACGCAAATAATTCCCAACAAGAGAAAACCCACTTGTTTTATAAGATAATTTACTTTTCCATGCAGTTTTCAACTGTAATGAACATATTTATTGTTAAAACATATTAACTTAATCGGAGTGGCTGCTGCCAGTTAACTGGTAGCAGCGATTTTACGTTAAAATGGCTGCTGTCAGTTGACTGGTAGCAGCGATTTTAACGTAAAATCGCTGCTGCCAGTTAACTGGTAGCAGACCTTGCCTAACTTAATTCTATTTTACAAATGATTTAAAAAGAACATTTTGTTTTCGAAAAATGTTCATAGTTACAGATCTAGTCTCTTTAACTAAGTCAAACGCCTTCCTAAAGTCAAGGAACAACGACCCAATAATATCACCCTTGTCGATACAAGCCATCCACTGGTCTACCAGTTTTACCAGTGCTGTTTGGCAGCTCTGCTTTTTGCGGAATATTGATTGTGTTTCATGTATGAGGCCATATTTATTCAAATATGCCATCAAATGCTTGTTAACGTGTCTTTCAAATATCTTTGAAATAGCTGGCAATATGGATATTGGTCGAAAATTAGCTGGGTCAGATTTACTGTCAGTCTTATGAATAGGAAAGACCTTCGCAAGTTTAAATTGGTCAGGAAACCTTCCTGTTAGTATGCTCTTGTTTACATGTATTAGGGCTGCTAAACTTAGGGAGAGTATATAATCTATTTTTTTAGATAATTCTAGGTCGTCTGCTGATAAATCTTTGCAAACAGTTTGGACCCAGATCAGGCCCGACATTTTGTCGGGCCTGATCTGGGTTCAAACTGTTTCATACACAGATGGTCATTGCTAGACATAGACATAGAAGATTTATTTTACGTCGAATATACATATAACAAGTAACATAAGCCCTGTAGGGCTTTAACTTCGACAAACAAATTTAAAGAGAACAACTATAGAATATATCACAGAGCATGCAAAGTAGTATTATAAACATATATACTCTGAAATATATTTAAAAAAAATTAAACCTGAAAACAAACCGGCAGACGATAACAACGATAAAAATTTATCAGCATGCAAAGAGTTAATACTACAGGAAAGAAACTTTTACCTTTACACATTGTCATATCCATCCATGTAATAAGTAGATCTATGTCCGCTTGGCTGCAACTTTTGAAATACGAGATACACATCTTTTTACCTTCTTTATCCCAAAAAAATATTAATAAGCTAACATGACTACCGTGCTACTGTGTTAAATGTTTTGTTTGATTTTATTCTTGACGTCCCATCAACAATCTTTCAGTTAAACAGGGACGGATCAAAAATAGTCCGCGCCATATAGTGTTTTTTCTGAATTATTTTCATATGCTTCTAACTCTGCACGCTGGTTAACTTTTCATGCTTTTGTTGTCGTCGGCTGACTTTTCAAAATTGACTTTTTTTCCAAAAATCTTTCAGAAAATACATCAGTGTTTCAAGCCTGTCGGTCCTGATCTGGATCTTAACTGTTTGCAAAGGATATCAGCAGACGACTAGGAACGGTGTAAAAGATGATATGCTGTGGGCACTCGGTGAAACGGTTCCTTTTAGAACCAACATCATATCTGTGTTTATGAGACGATGAGAATAATATAGAATTATAATACACTGCTCAAAATATTTAAAGGAACACCTGATGAATTTCCATAGATGATAATGATAGCCCCTGTCCAATAGACAAGTAATGTATTTCACTAGACTATAAGGCAGAAACCCAGTTTCTTTTGCCGTTTGTGCTACGATAGTCAAACTTTTGGATCAGAAAAAGTTTTTGATAAAAGAATTGCTGCTTAAGTTCATGGCTCAGATTTTGTAATTTTTAATTTTCTTGAAAATGGCGATTTTTTCTGGAACTCTGTAGAATCTTCCTAATTTGTTAATAGCGTTACCTAATGATTTCTGCAATATTGAAAGGTTATTGACTGTACAGAAATGATGCTTTTCTGGTGCTTGATTGAAACATCCTTTTTAAATTTGGTTTTTAAAAAAGGGATATTTTTAACAAAATTCCATTTTTACATAAAGCGTTCCATGGAGATTTCTGGAAAGGGATTACTTCATTTTTATTAACAAGCATCATCCTTGATTGGTTATATACCAGCTAATCACAGGAGAACCATGTTTTGCCAAAGCAAGTAAGGTTGCAAAGATCAGGAATCGATACAATCAAGTACCACACCTGACCCAGGATACCAATGGGAAAGTAACAAACTCACAGAAGACACCACAAACGAGAGCCAAGAGGTCAGCCCTTTCCCAGCAGGTGACCACGAAGCACATATAAACAGACGCGCACAAAACATAGCAAACACAAGACAGAACAAAAACATAAAAGATCCACAAAAGAAGTACCGCCTTGGAACGGTCAGTAAAATATTTTACTGGAGGGCTTAAACCGGTTTAACGGCGCCAACCTCACCCTTAATTCAGATGTGGATCAAGATACATAGATATTTGGTTTGCATGAAAGACCCCTAACTTATCAATGCATCATCTCCTAAAACATATAAATCAAGATATAACAAGGAGATAAAGCAAGGATAAGGACTCAACAGTAAATTAAACTGAATACCGGAGCAAAAGAAATCCAACAGGTAAACCCCGGTGGGCCCGACAAACAGCCAAAGCATCAGGCCCCTACCATCTCATCAATAGATAAGTCTTTAAGTCGGAACCATCATAGAGTCTGAAGTCCGACCCACCGGCGTGCAATTAAAGAGGAAAGCAAAGTTGCCAACTGTGATTGGGTTGACTACCAAGCATGCAGTCTGTTGCAATACATTAATGTTATAGCCAATCTTTTTATAATGGGAAATTATTTTAATGAACTGCGCTGAAAAATTATTAGAGCCAACAATCTTCTTCAACTTATACACCAAGTCACCATAGAAATCAGGTTCCGAAAGTCCTTGGCGCAAGAGAGATTTAAGCCCAACTTGGAATTTAGAAATCAAATCAAAGTATCGTCTATAAAATTTTGAAAATGTTTTGCGAAGTTTATGATACCAATAGCCCTGTTTTAGAAGTTTCTGAGTTAACAATTTATTGCGAGTGTTGAAGTCAGTAACATAGCTAGATGCTCTAGCTAAACGAATGAGTTGAGAGATATAGACTCCATAGGATGTAGAACGAGGAACATCACCATCTAAAAATGGGAAATTGACAATTTCAAATTCAAAGTCGTCACGTATATCATAAATTTTGGTAGAAACAATACCATTAGAAATTGACAAATGCAAGTCTAAAAATGCGGCTTCGGTATCAGAGGCATTGGCTTTATTAAGTTGGAGCTCTGAAGGGTATATTTGACTAACCATATTTTCAAAATAAACATTATTAATATTTAAAATATCGTCCAAATATCTGGAAGTAGTGTTAAACGCATCAATAACATCAGCCTGCTTATCATCAGAAAGAGACATCATAAAGTCCCTTTCATAACAAAACAGGAATCAATCTGCAACCAGGGGAGCACAATTAGTGCCCATAGGAATCCCAACTACTTATCTATAGAGCTTGGTGCCAAATCGAATAAAAATGTTGTCCAACAAAAAGGTCAGCGCATCACATACATTTTGACACGACCATGCATGATATTTCTTAGGTTTTTCTGAAGTAAAAAATGCATTTCTGTCACTACATGCAAGGTAAGGAGAGCCTTCTCTCTGGAAGGTTCTTTCAATAAGATCAATAAGTTTATCTTTAATTAAATTATGAGGTAAAGTAGTGTAAAGAGTAGAAAAATCATAAGTAGACAAACTGGTCGCATTGAAATCTCTAGCTTTAAGTTTATCTAAAATTTCACCTGAATTTTTAATCGACCAAAATAGGTTTTTACCGGATCTCTCATATACTTTTTCACAATATTTGATAACATGTTTTTTAACAGCTGTAAGACACGAGGTTAACAATTTAGAAAGTTCTGTTGTCGTACAAGAACTAGAATTTGCAATAAATGAGTCAGACTATGAGTGACTTTGTATTGTGATCAATGGCAAAATACACAGTATTCCTTTAAATAATTTTAGCAGTGTAGTTTCTTACCAGTTGAGCTCCTTGTACCTCGAACTGATGAGTAGAAGGAAATTCCTTAGTCCCATAGACTTCGAGATAACGATGAACGATGTTGGACTGCAATCTTATTTAGGATCACGCAGCTTGATCAATTTTAAAATCCACATATTTAGGGGAACTATGCGTATAGGTGTAGTACAGATATGGGTCATGCTTCATCTTAAAACTCTTTACCTTCTATTTTTGCCTGCTGATAACTTTTGCAGACAGTTAGGACCCAGATCAGGCCCGACAGAACGTCGGGCCTGATCTGGATCCGAACTGCTTGACACTGATGTTATTCTTGAAATATTTATTTTCGAAAAAGTTGGTTTTGAAAAATTTAGCAGACGACAAAAAGCATGCAAATTTACCAACAAAGGCAAACAAAGCCCACATCTTTTTAATTTATTGCGCCTGCTGATGAGATGACAACAAAGACCCAGATAAGCCTACACACCAGCGTAGTCCAGCCAAAGCCTGCACTGAGTGATGTCACATACATGTTTAAAGGGTGGGCGCATTAGGTACTGATAGCTGCACGTGCAAACTCGATAGTTGTCCATGCTTTTGTTGTCGTCTGCTGACCTTTTCAAAATAAACTTTTTTATTTCAAAATATTTATTCAGGAACACCATCAAAAACGTCGATCAAACTGTAGCAGATGACAATAGTCGCTGCTAGCAAGGAAAGAGATAAATATTGCCTTCGCTCTGGCCCTTTTCTTATTGTGACATGACTAGAGCCGACGTGTTGTCGGTCCTGATCCGTATCCAAACGATTTGCAAAGGTATCAGCAGACGACAAAAGTCACCGCTTGCAAGGAAAGCGTTAATAAACGTACACTTGTGCAATTTTATGACGTCGCAAGTAGTAGTGTTGTCATCTGTAATACTTTGAAAGTTAACCGTGCAAACAAAGGCAAATGCTGCTTATCAATGTATGATATAAGCTTAAAACCCAATTATGAATAGCCTTAAACAGTGAAAATTTTAATTTCTCCTCTTCGGTTACCAGTCTGGCTTTTTATGGCTAGCCATTACTTTTAAATGTTACAGTTATCCATCACCTATGTAGTTTGTAAAAGTTACGGTTTATCATAACCTCCCTCAAATAGTTTACACCAGAGGGCACTTCAGTCAGGGGAGCAATCATTTCATGTTATAAGAAAGCTAAGGTTAGCCATACCCTTTCTAGGGTAATGGTTTGCCATCACATTCGGAATTCTTGGAATGGGGCCTTTCTCTGTAAGGGAAATGATTTTATGCAAAAGATACATTTTCAATGTTAATACTAAATAAAAAATAAATAGATATTTAATAGCATTATTGTTACATAAACTATCTGAATCAATTTTATCACTGAATTCGGCTGATTATTTGTTGCTTCGACAAAATTCTGAAGAAAAAAGGGGCCCTTTTAGGTTTATGTAAGCTAGGACCCTTTAATGACCTTTGAGAATGAGTGCTACATGTATATGTGGTACCATGTGCATTTAGAAAAGGGTGCCTACACTTTGATATTACAATAGTAGACTTGCGACAAGGAGTGTTATGGGATATCATGCATTCCACATGCACCCTCATGCAGAAATAGTCTTAAAAGTTGAAGTAGAGGAAAATAATCCTAATGACTCCATTGCAATGAGAGTAATCATATACTCAGAAATGGGCCGACAGCTAGCATAAATTTTTTTACACTTACATGTATATGAAGCCATTACAAGACCTGCTAACCGACTCCGTCCAGCTCAGTAGATTGTGTGAGCTAAATGTGAACACTCTGATCAGACTGCATGTAACTGTTTGTGCAGGCTGAACCGAGTCTGCACATTTCGTACATGCATACGACCCATTTTCTCATGGCGTGGTTCAACTGTTTTATTAAGGGAGCGCAGTGGCTCAGTGGTAGAGTGCTTGACTCGAGAAATAGGAGTCGCTGGTTCGAGAATCACCGGCATCACTGCATTGTGTCCTTGAGCAAGACTCATTAAGCCTAGCTTAGTACTGGTTCAACCAGAAATTGGGTAATCGTAATCTGTAATCATGATTACTTGTAATCGATGCCTTTTTCAGTAATCATAAAGTATTCTGTAATCGTTGATTTTTATGATTACAAGTAGTCGTAATGTAATCGATTACATTGCAAAATAGCCTGTAATCATGATTACTTTATGATTACATTATTATTACTTTTGCTTTTTTACACAAAAAATGAAACTGGTCTAAAATCAGTTGTAAGGTACCAGCAATAGATAAAAGAGCATAAGAGATGTTTGAAACAAGGAATGTGAATATGCTACCGACAATAGATCAAAGATATCAAAGACTGATCCAAAATAACTAAGTGTTGGGCCAGATCTGAATTCAAACTATTTGATACTGATTGTTTGAATCTTAACAAATAGTGCAGACCCTGATGAATTGCCACCTTATGTTGCATTTCACCTGGGAGACAGTTTGCAAAAAAGGTCTGTTCTGTATGCAGCAATGAAAGGGTTAGTAGATTAACCTGTTACCTGCTAGTGACAACTTTTGATGTCTGCTGATATCCTATGCAAACAGTTTGGACTCAACAAAATGTTGGACCAGAACTGAATTCAAACTTTTTGATACTGATGTAATCCCTGAAAGAATTTGCTTCAAAAGAAGTGTAATTCTGAACAAAAACAGGCAGGAAAGGGTCCCTTGTATGGTAAATACAGTTGGGTAGTCTTGAGCAAAGCTCAGATTTGACATTATCTCATCAGACACATATATTTAGTCAAAGCTTTCCCTGTCCAATTTCATCTTTCTGAAAAATTTGTCTATTTTAATTGTGAACATTGAATGACGGTATTGGTCAATTTTTTTATTTGCTCTGCTGTCAAATGAAATGAGGACCCTTTTCTTAAGTGTCTATTTAATTCTTAGTTTAAAACAGTTTAGTTTTAACACCTTTCAGCAAATGTTTAATCTTGACCATTTTCCTGCTGAATATGATCTCACTTTTAGTTTTTTGTTTGATCTGCAGAAGATCCGATTCTACATAATTTTGCCATTCTTTTTATAGACATACATGAAACATAATAAGTGTGTTCCAATTATCAGGATTAAATTAAATGAAATAAAAAAAATATCAAAAATTTAGGTAATAATGGAAATTGGACTAATTTACTTCAGGACATGCTCTCTGAATATGATAAAAAAGGGATGAAATCCAAATTCTTTATAAAGTATATCATCAAATTAATTTTAATTTTTCTCATCATGAACAACTCTGAGCTTCACACAGTTATGTGAGAGAGTTTCGTCAATGAAAAAAGAACTCCATACAAGTCCACATAAAAATTGAAATCTACAAATACTTTTAAGAAAAGTTCATAGTCATATAAAAAAAACTTCTTTATTTTAAATAGCAGAGTTCTAGGTGCTTTATATTTATTATTGTAAACATCTTAAGTTGTAGCTGACTTCTACATTACTAAAAATATATTTTGAATGATTTTTATTTTAATTTCTCCTTTCACAGAAACACAAACCTGAAGCACATGGAACTGTGTTATTTATGATGCATGTAAAACTATGGTCAAATTTTGAGGTTGATCTTATCAGGGTCTTTCTATACCAAATGTATAGAGAATCCCTGACCTTACTGAATTTAAAACAGCCAAATATGGCTATTTGGACTGTACCAGGGCTATCTTGCAAATAAATGTAAGATCAATGAGATGATCAAATGTGTATCCATGCTTATACTAGAATAATAAGGGATTTTTAAAATACTGTTGTTTTATTCTTTATTTCATATACAATGTAGTAAACATTGTAGCTCTGTAAGTAGAATTGAGAACCATAGCTAAGTTTTCCTTTCTTCAGGATATCATTCTATTAAGTCTTGAAATATAAAAAAGTTAATTTATTGCTCATAAGTAATCATAAAGTAATCATGATTACTTTGCAATGTAATCTGTAATTGTAATCGATTACATTTAAAAAAAAGTGTTGTAATTGTAATCAGTAATCATGAAATTTCAAAGTAATTGTAATTGTGATTGTGACAGGGTTCATCTCGGTTCACCAAACAGAGATGAACATGCCCCTTAGATCGGGGCAGTGAGAACGGGGCCTTAGGATGTTACCATGTTTACATTACAGAAGTTTTGTTTTTTGCAAAAGCAGCCAACTTTAATTAGAATCTAATATCGGAACAAGCATTATACGGCTAATGGGTCACTGTAACGCCACGCACCATACTCGTTCCTATCCTATCTTCGTTAGCTTTACAAGTGATCATGACAATCGTGGCAGCACCGTGGACAACCTTGGAGACCCAGGATGTACCATTTTGAACAAGCGCATGACCCCAGTTGTTTTAAAATGTAAAAAAAAACGGGAAAGCTGTCAATTATCGTGGGAATAAGCCATCTACCAACACTGGCCAGACTGTGCTTCGCACAGACTCATCTGAGTTTTCATATACTGCTCATTTTTGTATTATCTAGCTCAACTACATTGACTGGCTAGAATATCGGAATTTAGCATGAAGCAAGTTTAAATTTTATGCTCTACAAGAATCTAATTAAGAAGTTGTTGATCAGACTGCGTACCCCATAGATATACAAAAGTCCCCATAAATTGTTAATGTTATAATGGACAAAATGTTTGAATCACAACAGGTATGTTTATTGCTTTACCGAGGTGAGAAAACAACTTTTTTTTAAAAAAAAACGTGTCCGGGTTCATCAAGGTCTTGCATCGGGATGTACCATGGCTACATCGGCATAATGATAACGGGTCTTAAGCAAAATCAAAACGGAACATGTACTGGTAAAACTCTGAAGAAATCTGCCATTTATGGAAAAAGTAAATGCTTTACAAAGATATATATATAAAAATAAGAGAAAATATGGTTAGAAAATAGTGTGTATGATGAGGAAATACCACAATCACAAACTGTAGACAAACCCATGACACCTTGAGGAAGAGGCACACAACAATCAGGAGACACTAGGAAGAGATACTAAGCAAAGCAACCAGCTCTCTCTTCCCTATCAAGATGTTGAAAAATTGGAATGGACGTTAAAGTAACGTACAGCAAAGCATAGAACAATTACAGACTCCCACAATGGGAGTAGCAATAAACAACGAATCAAAAACAATAACGACTGCCTCAGAACAGACAGCAGCTAAGGCCACCGGGGGGGGGGGGCTTAAATGCATTTTACTGGTACCAAATCTTTGCCCTAGATTCTGCTGTTGTGGAAGTACAAAAAATGTTCAGCCCACATGGAGACATCTAACTATTGCAATGTATCATCATCATCGGGATAAACACTCAAATCAAATTAACACTATGATGATGAAACAAAGAAACGGACTCACGACTCATAGATAGCCAGAACTAAAGAAAACCTCAAGTTGAGCACTGACAGTTTGTGTTTTGGTAGACAGTTCTTATGATCTGATTATAATCGTTAACCAATCGATTTAGGTATTCTGATGATGGATTGTGAGGTCCCAGCTAATTCCCAACACTACATACTGAGCAGAAAAGAACAACGTAACATACATTGTCCCTAATATGTACTTCAAAACGAGGTCTTAGAACAATAATATGCATTAGTATTGATTGGCAGACATCAGAACAATAATATGCATTAGTATTGATTGGCAGACATCAGGCAGACATTTTTCACTACGTGATTTTCTTGTGCCCTAAATTCATGGCAGAAAAATCAATCAGCTCCTGAAAATGTATCAAACAGTGAGAAAAATGCAACGCACATGTGCAACGACATTAATTTTCATTTTTTTTTATAATCTACGAGAAGTCATCAATCCAAAACAGTATGAATAGTTACAGTATGCCTTTTATTTCGCAGTTTAAAGAAATTAAAGGGCAAACATGTTTTTATCTTTTTGAAATTATCTCTCTCGCAATTCTTTACATCTATGAATTTTCTGCATTAAATTCACACGGAACGATTCTTTTTTTCTAACTATAGTTAAAACAGACCAAAACAGGAAAGTCTGAGTGCAAGGCCTAAAATAATTGTCTGTTTCAGGTTTCATAGGAAAATATAGGATCGCCGGATTGGTAGTTTATTATTTTTGAAACCAGTGCGACAGATTTCATACTGTCAATTTTGATTCTTGAACAAAATGGTTGACAGAAAATGGGTCAATGTTATTGGTATCAATGCGGCGGCTCTGTTTATGAAGTTTCCTACCTGTGATCACACACACAAACCCAAATCTTGGAACTTACAGTCTGAGTTGAGTCAAATTTTGGTACTAACTTTGTATATTGTTTGGTTCATTATACGTGACCTATCGCATATAAGTAGCCATCCCTTAATTTACATTCGCAGTTATCCAGTGAGACCTTACCCCCTAAATTTCGGCCTGTGTGTAGATCCAAGTCTCTATGTTTTGTATGCTAGCAGCAAAGGTTCAGAAGAATATTGCGCAGGTTAGACTAAGTCTTCCCTGTTCGCATACACAAATATAAGGCTTGAAGACACAATATTGCCCCTCCCCCCCCCCTCCCACACACAAGAAAACCTGACTTTGTTGCATGCGAGCAACAAATGTGAATATCAGCCTGCGCATTCGCGCAAACTGATCAACGCCTTTGCTGTACACTCTGTGTCTGGCAACCACATGCACAATTTCCGTATTCTAGCTACTCTCTGAAGCCGAGCTTGATGGTCACATACCCCAGAGGACAGTCTTTATCCTGCTGCGGCCTAATATTATAATATATGAGTTTGCATAAGTTCACCCCTTAAAAATACAAAGGCAGCCAACTAGTGAGATCAGATCCCCTTAAATTTTGACCCATGTGTTATACCTATTCCCTATTGTTTGTATGCAAGCAACATTATGCGACAAAATGCACATTTGTGCAGCTTTGCCTGAGCCTTCGTCGCTACCATACCCGTATAAAGTTTGTATACGCTATAATTTTAAGGGTAATCTCCTATGCGTAATTGATGTGCACGCAACAAAAGCTCGGAAGTAATTGTGCCTTTGCACAAGTTCTACTGAGCCTCCGCTGCCCGCATATACTTGAATGCATATGCAACAATTACCATAATGGAGTTTTAATGATTCGTTTCAGGTGATCGAGCTCAGATAATCAGCACGATGTCTCAAACATGCATACCATAAATTGTTCCAATTATCAACCAAACTTCTTCGTTTTTCCTTTGATCTCCAATGCAATACCCAGCACACTAAGAAACAATACACCCGTACACTAAAATAGTGAGTATGATCAGGAAATACCACAATCACAAACCGCAGACAAACCCATGGCACCGCGAGGAAGAGCCACACAACAATCACGAGTCACCAGAAAGACCATCCAAGCAAAGTAACCAGCTCTCTCTTCCCCATCAAGATGAATGCAAAACAACAATGATCATGTTGGATTCCAACAAAACTGTACAGAATTTGCAAGATAAGAAGTTAAAAGACCAGAGCGCTTTTTACACCATAAAATCACAGATTGGAAACCTGTGGTTTTTAGGCGTTTTGTTTTTCCATCTGGCTAGACACTCATAAGGTTTCCCTTTCAGAGCCTTGCCACTGTTTATAAAGTTTCCTAGCCAGGGGTGGTAATGATTTCAATTTCACGTCTTTGACATTATTTAAGTGATATTGGGCCAGTGCTCGAGGGCCAGTGTGCCTGCTTGTATACAGTTTTGCTTTTGTGGTTACTCAACAGACCAGTCTCCATCTAAGAGCCACACAAGCCACTTTACTCTGAGCCAGTCGAGCCTCCATTCCAAATGTACCTATTAAAATGGTCAGAATAGTTCTTGTTCTGAATGGCGGAATCAATCAAATCTATAACCCTTCGATCCATAGAAAGACAAGCAATCCATTTGGACGCATAGGCCTTGATCCTCACGAGGGGGTGTTGCAGAATTGAAAGAAATGCCTCAAAATATGCGTGTTTGGGAAGGAGATGACGTCTCCTTGAACATGTTGAAAATTTCATTTAATTACATGATACAGAATATTAAATATAAAGTAATGAAAGTCCATAACATCAGCAACAGCCAAATAGTATGGTTAACCATAACTTTATTCCAGTTTTTTCCATTATCAGCTTGCACTGCAAATGTTGCCGCCAAAGACTGTTTATTTTCATATTTTAAAAGTAAACATTCCAAATGCTTTTTCAAAAGTCGTTTTCAATGGTTCCAACATTGCAACCAAATATGTTTCATAAAATCAGGCATCTGCATCTCCGGGAGAAACTAACCGCACCCTTGGTAAAGTCACGGTTCACCCTCACTCTACATGCTGTGATGGATAGACATGACCTTTTGTAAAGGAACATAACGGTTGACCGCAACTTTTGTTTTTGTAGACACAAAAATGACTGTTTTGTAAAAAAATAATCTCCTTTAAAAAACATAATCAACATAATATATACTCAAACAAAATAGAAACGTCCGATTTTCATGGTACTGTATCTTTCGATTCCAGCTAAGATGTTGCAACAAAAATAAAAACCAAAATGTTAATCAATTGTACGAGACACAAAAAATGGTAATTATTTAAATTTATCTTCTGATCTTGAAGGGTTATTGAACCTAATGTGTACACAGCTTTTTCCATTATCATCAGGAAGTTAATCACCAAAACGTGACACATTTTACGTTAAATGGCAACCAGAAGCGTTCGACGATGAAAAAACATCTAAAAATACCCAGTCTGCTTATTGAACGAACGAAATTGCAGTTTTAAATCTTTCATTTACAAAATTGTCTAAAATTACCTCCCTTTGAATTAAACAAATAACAAAGGACCTCGGACAGTTTCCTATTCAATCTGCCCAAATTTCGACAGCCTGTGGCTAGCATAATGCATAACTGACAACTATGGTTTTGTGCTTAAACAAAACCCTGACATTTAGTGCATCTAACAAAATAAAAATATTTTGAAAATATTGCATAATAATGCCAGGACTTTAGGGTTTAGGGGGTGGGGTATTTTTTGTGACCAAATTTTATTTCACAGAAAGTAAAAGTTTCGTCGAGTATTCACCTAAATACAAGTTAATATAATGTTTGTGGCATAAAACTTGAGACGAAAGTGATGCGTTTGCATAAAATTTGGGTTGAGAAGATTTCATTGTTTCGTCTAAAGAAGTGTGCTGTCAATTACTTTTGACTATTACCTGTAATGTTTCTAGTTCAACCAGTTCACTTGTGCACTGAGGTGTATCATATCTGTATACTGTATAAATCAGAGTCTAGATAAACACAGTTTTTAGCGTAAGATCGTAATATTTTCTTACACATCAGATTTAAGCTATAATTTTGGTGCTTTAAAGAACCGTCTCATTGCGACGGTTCTTTTGAGTACCCACAACATAATGTTTTGGTTGAGAAATGAGACAATTAATTTCTTTGTAAGCACTCATAACTAAAGCCCTGATATATGCCATTGCAAATTGATATTTACCTACAGGTTTTTACAAAATAAGTTTCTAATAAGTTTTTATAATAAAGTGTTTTTGACAGCGTTCCCCCCCGTGACCAAACATGCCGTTTTTATATGATGTGTGAAATGTAAAACTACAACTGTATGTAAAAGGATTAGTTTGGTCACGGGGGGGAAAGCACCTCAGTAAAACTTTTTCTATTTTCTATATGTTGAATAGCTAAAACGGAATTTTCAACCCATATTTTTCATTTGGTACTTGTCCAATGAGAAAACGGCTTTTGTGGATAAGTCGAGGGTTGAATCTACTATCTTTTTCATTGAAAAAATATAATTTTCTTTGAAACTTTTCTCTGGTCATTTTTATGGGCAATCCTTCATTAAGACTGTCCGAGGTCCTTAAGAACTTTCAAATCTCATTAACCTAACATCATGTTGAGACCGTTTTTGTTTTAATTTGTTGTGTTTGTTTATGACATCAATTACACAATGGAGAAAAAACAAAAACTTTGGCTGATGTTGGGCATCAAAGGTTCACTAAATCTGTGTTTTATACCCCACCCCTACCTGCAAAATCATCAGAGAATTTCCTTTATCAGTTGTTTTGATGCTGATTAGTCTTAATTACTGTTAAAATGCTTGTGACGACGAAAACACATCAAATTTGTTCGATTTTGTTGATTATCAAAATGCTGGACCAATAATGAATTTTCTGGGTGTTTTCACGCAAGCTCGTGATCGATGTTTGTGACGTCAGAGTATGTTACAACAAATGACTGTGGCGAAAAAAGCAATGCATACAACTAGCCAGCTTATCTTACAAGAGAGTTTGTTCAGTGATGTATAAATGTGCTTGAACGGTTCAGGATTATGACGGACACACAAGCTATTGATGTTGTGACTTTTGATTTTAAGGGTACTCGTGTTCGCTGCTTTTTCAGCGGCTCAACTGATTACCAAATGGATTACTCTTAGATGCAAATCATTTCTAAATAAACAAAGTTTGTAAGGTGAAAATTTGAATAAAATGCGTTCATCCATTTGGAACTGGCAGACATAAACGTCAAGCGGACATAACTTTATTGTTTCAGTATACATGTAAACATGTAGTGGAAAGTATACTCTTGCTTTCTAAATATACTAGAATGTTGAATACGCCATGCAAACAACAGAAATTAAGGTTTATTTTTATCATCTAAAACGTCGAGATATTCCAGGTTTTCAGCCATTTTTGTTGTAATGTATGGGGATGATATTTGTAAAACACGGTTGTCTAAGAGGGGGAGTAGGTCATATTTGTAGAGGTATCCAGTGGGTATAATTTAAAACAGCTGTTGCTCAACAAGTGATGATGAAAGTGGGAAAAACGAAAAGTAATCAAAGTTACGGTGCACAGTAACATTTACAGGGTATGGCTAGCCATAAAAAGCCAGACTGGTTACATTCTGCTTCTTCTGTAAAGATTCCGCAGTACACTTATAGATATGATTCTTGGTTACCATCTGTTTATGTTTCACCTCTAAAACTTCATTCGGCCACTAAAATTAATGTACATGGAGTTTCTGACTCTGCCCTATTTAGAAACCAATTAAAAGTTCGTCTTTCTCCTCTTAAGTCACCTGTACTTAAGAACTCTAGGAATAAGTATAGAAGAAGCGTAGTGTATCCCTATATTTATAAGTGCAATACCAAGAGGTGTACCTGTTGCAAACATTTACATGTATGTTGTAAAGAATTATTAAATCTAACGTTAATGGTATACAATTTTCTTTTATTAATAATTCTGATCTTGATTGAAGATCAACTGATGTTATTTATGTTTTATCTTGAGAAGAGAAGGATTGAGGCATGCAATATGCTGGCCAAATCAAATCTCTGATCATTGGAACTCCACGGCCAAAAAGTAAGTGAGTATGATCAGGAAATACCACAATCACAAACTGCAGACAAACCCATAGCACCGCGAGGAAGAGCCACACAACAATCACGAGACACCAGGAAGACAAACTAAGCAATGCAACCAGCTCTCTCTTCCCCGTCAAAACTAGACGGGACATTAAGTAGTGTACAACAAAACATATAACAATTACAGACTCCCACAATGGGAGTAACAATAAACAAAAAGTCAACAACAACAGAACCGCCGCCTTAGAACGGACAGCAGCCTAAGCCACCGCGGGGCTTAAATGCATTTTACTGGTACCAAATCTTCGCCCTAGATTCTGTTGTTGTTTGAGTACAAGAAAGGTTCAGCTCGCATGGAAGACTTTTAACTATTGCAATGTATTATTATGGAGAACGCTCTGATCAAATTAACACACAATGACGAAACAAAGAAAAAGGCTCACGACTAACATATAGTCAGAGCTAAAGACAACCTCAAGTTGAGCCACGGTGGGTCCAGCTACAGATAAGCATCAGTCACCAACCCACCGAATAAAGCTTTACGTCAGAGTCGTCATAGAGTCTGAGGCCTGACCGACCGTCGTGCAATTAAAGAGGAAACCATAGATATAAACCGTGATTGGGTTTAAAACCAGTCATGCTGACTGTCGCATGACATCCAAGTTATATCAAACCTTTATATAACGTTTGATAATCTTTTTGAATTGATCACTAAAAAGTAGGTTACCTAAACTCCATAAAAAATCCTATAAAGCAAGATTTATTGCAAATTCTAGTTCTTGTACGACAACAGAACTTTCTAAATTGTTAACCTCGTGTCTTACAGCTGTTAAATAACATGTTATCAAATATTGTGAAAAAGTATATGAGAGATCCGGTAAAAACCTATTTTGGTCGATTAAAAATTCAGGTGAAATTTTAGATAAACTTAAAGCTAGAGATTTCAATGCGACCAGTTTGTCTACTTATGATTTTTCTACTCTTTACACTACTTTGCTCATAATTTAATTTAAGATAAACTTATTGATCTTATTGAAAGAACCTTCCAGAGAGAAGGCTCTCTTTACCTTGCATGTAGTGACAGAAATGCATTTTTTACTTCAGAAAAACCTAAAAAATATCATGCATGGTCGTGTCAAAATGTATGTGATGCGCTGACCTTTTTGTTGGACAACATTTTTATTCGATTTGGCACCAAGCTCTATAGACAAGTAGTTGGGATTCCTATGGGCACTAATTGTGCTCCCCTGGTTGCAGATTTATTCCTGTTTTGTTATGAAAGGGACTTTATGATGTCTCTTTCTGATGATAAGCAGGCTGATGTTATTGATGCGTTTAACACTACTTCCAGATATTTGGACGATATTTTAAATATTAATAATGTTTATTTTGAAAATATGGTTAGTCAAATATACCCTTCAGAGCTCCAACTTAATAAAGCCAATGCCTCTGATACCGAAGCCGCATTTTTAGACTTGCATTTGTCAATTTCTAATGATATTGTTTCTACCAAAATTTATGATAAACGTGACGACTTTGATTTTGAAATTGTCAATTTCCCATTTTTAGATGGTGATGTTCCTCGTTCTACATCCTATGGAGTCTATATCTCTCAACTCATTCGTTTTGCTAGAGCATCTAGCTATGTTACTGACTTCAACACTCGCAATAAATTGTTAACTCAGAAACTTCTTAAACAGGGCTATCGGTATCATAAACTTCGCAAAACTTTTTCAAAATTTTATAGACGATACTATGATTTGATTCTAAATTCCAAGTTGGACTTAAATCTCTCTTGCGCCAAGGACTTTCGGAACCTGATTTCTATGGTGACTTGGTGTATAGGTTGAAGAAGATTGCTGGCTCTAATAATTTTTCAGCGCATTTCATTAAAATAATTTCCCATTATAAAAAGATTGGCTATAACATTAATGTATTGCAACAGACTGCATGCTCGGTAGTCAACCCAATCACGGTTGGCAACTTTGCTTTCCTCTTTAATTGCACGCCAGTGGGTCGGACTTCAGACTCTATGATGGTTCCGACTTAAAGACTTATCTATTGATGAGATGGTAGGGGCCTGATGCTTTGGCTGTTTGTCGGGCCCACCGGGGTTTTCCTGTTGGATTTCTTTTGCTCCGGTATTCAGTTTAATTGACTGTTGAGTCCTTATCCTTGCTTTATCTCCTTGTTATATCTTGATTTATATGTTTTAGGAGATGATGCATAGATAAGTTAGGGGTCTTTCATGCAAACCAAATATTTATGTGTCTTGATCCACATCTGAATTAAGGGTGAGGTTGGCGCCGTTAAACCGGTTTAAGCCCTCCAGTAAAATATTTTACTGACCTTTCCAAGGCGGTACTTCTTTTGTGGATCTTTTATGTTTTTGTTCTGTCTTGTGTTTGCTATGTTTTGTGCGCGTCTGTTTATATGTGCTTTGTGGTCACCTGCTGGGAAAGGGCTGACCTCTTGGCTCTCGTTTGTGGTGTCTTCTGTGAGTTTGTCACTTTCCCTTTGGTATCCTGGGTCAGGTGTGGTACTTGATTGTATCGATTCCTGATCTTTGCAACCTTACTTACTTTCCAACAATTCGTTTGAATTTATAAGCTAAATCACCATAAAATATAGGTTTTGATATGCCTTGTTGCAGAAGAGCTTTTAACCCAATGTTGTATTTAACAATTAACTCTGAGTGTCTGTAGTAGAATTTAGAAAATGCTTTTAGAATTTTATGATATCTATAACCTTGCTTTAATAACTTAGCAGTTTAAAATAAGTTTCTGTTGTTGAAGTCATCAATATTAGAGCACACTCTTGCAAAACGAATAAGCTGAGAAATAGGAAGGGGAGCGAGGAACATCTCCATCAAGAAATGGGAAATTTACTATTTCAAAATGAAAATCACCCCATTTATCATAAATTTTAGACGAAACTTTGCCATTTGTTATGGACAGGCTCAAGTCTCCTTGCTTTATCTCCTTGTTATATCTTGATTTATATGTTTTAGGAGATGATGCATTGATAAGTTAGGGGTCTTTCATGCAAACCAAATATTTATGTGTCTTGATCCACATCTGAATTAAGGGTGAGGTTGGCGCCGTTAAACCGGTTTAAGCCCTCCAGTAAAAAATTTTACTGACCTTTCCAAGGCGGTACTTCTTTTGTGGATCTTTTATGTTTTTGTTCTGTCTTGTGTTTGCTATGTTTTGTGCGCGTCTGTTTATATGTGCTTTGTGGTCACCTGCTGGGAAAGGGCTGACCTCTTGGCTCTCGTTTGTGGTGTCTTCTGTGAGTTTGTCACTTTCCCTTTGGTATCCTGGGTCAGGTGTGGTACTTGATTGTATCGATTCCTGATCTTTGCAACCTTACTTACTTTCCAACAATTCGTTTGAATTTATAAGCTAAATCACCATAAAATATAGGTTTTGATATGCCTTGTTGCAGAAGAGCTTTTAACCCAATGTTGTATTTAACAATTAACTCTGAGTGTCTGTAGTAGAATTTAGAAAATGCTTTTAGAATTTTATGATATCTATAACCTTGCTTTAATAACTTAGCAGTTTAAAATAAGTTTCTGTTGTTGAAGTCATCAATATTAGAGCACACTCTTGCAAAACGAATAAGCTGAGAAATAGGAAGGGGAGCGAGGAACATCTCCATCAAGAAATGGGAAATTTACTATTTCAAAATGAAAATCACCCCATTTATCATAAATTTTAGACGAAACTTTGCCATTTGTTATGGACAGGCTCAAGTCCAAAAATGGAGCTTCAGTTTCAGACGATTTCGCCTTATTTAACTGAAGTTCAGTAGGATATATCTGACCTACCATTTGTTTAAAATAAGGATTATCAATATTAAGTAAGTCGTCTAAATATCTGGAGGTGGAGTTAAAAGCTTCAATAATATCAATTTGATTATTGTCTGACAGAGACAACATGAAGTCTCTCTCATAACAAAACAAAAACTAATCTGCAGCAAGAGGAGCACAATTAGTACACATTGGAATACCTACGATTTGTCTATAGAATTTCGAGCCAAATCGGTATGAGACGTCTATCGTTGATAGGCATCGATGCCATATGGCAGCTAAGTTTGGGTTGTTTGTTGATGAGGACCATAGCAAGCTTCCTACGTTATACTGGTTACCTAAACTTCATAAACGGCCCTATAAGTCGCGTTTTATTGCTAATTCTAGTGCATGTACAACTATTGAGTTGTCTATTCTTTTGACTTCTTGTCTCACTGCAATTAAAAGCCATGCCATTAAATATTGCACAACAGTTTATGAAAGAAATGGTAAAAATTTATTTTGGTCTATTAAAAATTCAGGTGAAATTCTTAATAAATTGAAGTCTAGAGTAGAGGTTTTCTAGCATCTGGTTTGTCTACATATGATTTCTCTACTCTCTATACTACATTGCCACATAATCTAATAAAAGAAAAACTAACAGAATTAATTGAACAAACATTTAACAGAGAGGGCTCACTTTATTTGGCCTGTAATGTTAAAAATGCCTTTTTTACTTCTGAACAACCTGAACGATATAAATTGTGGTCATGTCAGAAAATGTGTGATGCGCTCCATTATCTTTTGGACAATATATTTATAAGATTTGGCTCAAAATTATATAGACAAATTGTCGGTATTCCAATGGGTACTAATTGTGCTCCTTTTGTTGCAGATTTGTTTTTGTTTTGTTAATAGAGAGACTTTATGTTATCTCTGTCAGACAATAATCAATCTGATGTTATTGAAGCTTTTAACTCTACCTCCAGATATTTAGATGACTTACTTAATATTGATAATCCTTATTTTGAACAAATGGTAGGTCAGATATATCCCACTGAACTTCAGCTAAATAAGGCGAATTCTTCTGATACTGAAGCTCCATTTTTGGACTTGAACTTGTCAATAACAAATGGCATAGTTTCTTCTAAAATTTATGATAAACGGGATGATTTTAATTTTGAAATAGTAAATTTCCCATTTCTTGATGGAGATGTTCCTCGCTCTCCTTCCTATGGTGTATATATTTCTCAACTTATTCGTTTTGTTTAAGTATGTTCTAATGTTGATGACTTCAACAACAGAAACTTATTTTTAACTGCTAAATTATTAAAACAAGGTTATAGATATCATAAAATTCGAAAAGCATTTTCTAAATTCTACCACAGACACTCAGAGTTAATTGTTAAATACAACATTGGGTTAAAAACTCTTCTGCAACGAGGCATATAAGAACCTATATTTTATGGTGATTTAGTCTATAAATTCAAACGAATTGTTGGAAAACCTAATTTTAGTGATCAATTCAAAAAGATAATTAAACGTTATATAAGGGTTGGATATAACTTGGATATCATGCGACAATCTGCATGCCTAGTTGTAAACCCAATCTCCTTGTTATATCTTGATTTATATGTTTTAGGAGATGATGCATTGATAAGTTAGGGGTCTTTCATGCAAACCAAATATCTATGTGTCTTGATCCACATCTGAATTAAGGGTGAGGTTGGCGCCGTTAAAGGGACAAATATTTGAGCAATAATACTGGTACCACTCATTATGACTCTCTCCAGGGGTCATACTGGGCAGATCAAAAGGACAGCCATAATGAGGTGATAATGACTTCCTTACTGGGGCAATAAAGTGGTCCCATAAAGGGAATAGGTATTTTATGATAAAATATTGATCTTTATCTCAGTGAATGAAATTGTGTTGCATACAGGTAAGTCCCCTCATGAGGCCCCATTAATTTTATGAGATGCTGAAACTGTCCCTTATCAGTTAATCCTTTAATGATCTCTATTGGACAGTAATCTTTGTCTTTAAACCGGTTTAAGCCCTCCAGTAAAATATTTTACTGACCGTTCCAAGGCGGTACTTCTTTTGTGGATCTTTTATGTTTTTGTTCTGTCTTGTGTTTGCTATGTTTTGTGCGCGTCTGTTTATATGTGCTTTGTGGTCACCTGCTGGGAAAGGGCTGACCTCTTGGCTCTCGTTTGGGGTGTCTTCTATGAGTTTGTCACTTTCCCATTGGTATCCTGGGTCAGGTGTGGTACTTGATTGTATCGATTCCTGATCTTTGCACCATTACTTACTTTTATTGCTATGGTTTCCTCTTTAATTGCACGACGGTGGGTTGGGCCTCAGACTCTATGACGGCTCTGACGTAAAGCTTTAATCGGTGGGTTGGTGCCTGATGCTTATCTGTAGCTGGACCCACCGTGGCTCAACTTGAGGTTTTCTTTAGCTCTGACTATCTGTGAGTCAAGAGCCTTTTTCTTTGTTTCATCATAGTATAGTAATTTGATTAGAGTGTTTTTCCATGATGATACATTGCATTAGTTAGATGGCCTCCATGCGAGCTAAACATTTTTGTACTTCAACAACAGCAGAATCTAGGGCGAAGATTTGGTACCAGTAAAATGCATTTAAGCCCCCCGGTGGCTTAGGCTGCTGTCCGTTCTAAGGCGGTGGTTCTGTTGTTGTTGACTTTCTGTTTATTGTTACTCCCATTGTGGGAGTCTGTAATTGTTCTATGTTTTGTTGTACGTTACTTTATGTCCATTTTAGTATTGCAATCATCTTGATGGGGAAGAGAGAGCTGATTGCTTTGCTTGGTTTGTCTTCCTGGTGTCTCGCGGTGGTTGGGCGGCTCTTCCTCACGGTGCCGCGGGGTTGTCTGCGGTTTGTGATTGTGGTATTTCCTGATCATACTCATTTACTATTTTTTATTTCAGTCTTACGACGAAAGCTCGTGTAAGCATTATGGCAAACGGCCAATATTTGCGAGAATATGTACAGATATGATACCCAATCTACGCCACGGACCCTGTGAAATTTAGTACCCGTGTTCACCCGCGATTTGAGTGAAGTTTAACCATTAGAATAAGAAAGGAATTTCATAATTTGTCCAATCTTGTTAGCACAATGTGACCCGCATTTTATTTTACCAAGATCTCAAAGAATAGGACAGCTATAACAACTCCAATTCTGTAGTATTGCACCTCAAATGGAACACAGTTTTTCGTTTTAAAAATTTTACATAGAAGTTACTTCACACTGAAATATGTTCTTAAAAGAGTATCCTTCGGAAGCAAAGACTGCACCAAAGAACTGAAACCAGAGTGTGCATATTTCCTGGGCCAGACTAGCTACGGTTTCTGCCATTAAGGCGTGATCAGTGACCCTCTAACAATATCAAAGTTCCATAATGAAAACCATGATCCCAAAGGACAAGAAAATAAAATCTACACTATTCTACCGCCGTTTGCATGCGCATAGAAATAGCAAAACCCTAACTAGATTTAAATTGGTGGAGAATGATATCAATTTTACTGCTCTGATATCTTGTAAAAATAAATAACTTATTTTTTGTCAGTATGAAAATACCCTTTCAGTACCCGGTGAAATACACCTGGGATAGATATTATACCAGTATCACAGTATGTAAACTGAAATATTATCCTGTACCGTTCCTCCGCTAGCTCACGCCTGATAAACATGAATAACAGCACTCGTGCGTAACCAGTAGTCGGAAAATGCGTGTATTTAGGTACATGTACACGTTTCAATTTATATTGTCAGCGATACAGACGATACACACTCGAACAAGGTAAGAAAAGCCATTTTATCTATTTTATTCCGTTTTATTCCATGATTTTAACGGTTTCCTCCTTTGCATTTTGCTTTGTTAAAAAACGACTTGCTCACAATCAGAGCCGTTCTGTGTCGAAAACGAGCTTAAATGCCAGATTGCACGGTTTTAGTGGAATTGGCAATCACATGTATATATGATTACATAGTTGTAACTGTAACAGTTACTTAGATATATGGAAAAATGAATTTTAATAGGTGGGCCCTCGCAATTACAGCTGTACCAACAGCTCTCACATCACGATGTCCGACAACTGGTTACGCACAAGTGCTGTAATTCATAATGTATAAGGCGTGAGCTAGGAGGAATGGGTACAGGATGTTTATTTCAGTTTACATACTGTGAGTATTTGCTCATCTATAAAATGTCCATTAGAGATTACAGAAGACGATTATCTTGTTGAAGGCATCAAATTGTTCGGCGTACGATGCAATCCAAGCTGCTTGTATAAGTCTACGAATAATAAGCCTTTCTTTTGGGTCACCATTTTTGTGACATAGGTGAAAATAATTGATACATTATTGACTGGGATGATAAAAGGCAACGCAAGACAATATGTAGTTACTTTTAAAACCACTGAAGCATTGTTATGAATATCTTCAACTGATAGTCATTGATCCGTTTCGCTCAAGGTCACACTGGTCAATATAAAAGCACCGGTGGTTGCTACAACGAACTGGTGGTGGCTTATTTCGGCACTGGTGGTGGCGTAAAATGGCGGAAAAGGTAAACAAAATATATACCTGTTGACTTTATGATTTATTTATAAGCTTGCATTTATTTTATTTGTGATGACACCAGGCGCACAGACCGTCGGTAAGATTACAGTTTATGGCGCTGCCAAGCAATTGGTGATTTAATTCTTGGTTTGAACTGCAAATCCAACACAGTTCTGAAGTTTTGCCGTGACAGGTGCTTTTTTCTAGTGTAACTGCCTAAATTGAGTGAAATCTGCATGTCTAAGCGCAGCTGTTGTCATATTCCCATGAAATAACACCCAAAAAACGATTACTACTTTGTTTGTTTTTCTTGGTAAACTAGCAAATGTTTTATTGAGGAATTTTTATTACAACGCACTGGGAGCATTTTTTTGACGCATTGATACAACGCACTGATGGTTGCACAGAATTCCCGTGGTTGCTGGTGCAGACTCACCACATCATTCGCTGTTCACATAAACGTTGCAAAAAATGCCATTTCAACCAGCACATGATATTTCGATACTGTATAGAAGGCTCAGGCGAGCCTGTGCAAACGTGCATACTCCCAAAAGCCTTTGCTGCCAGCACAAGAGATCTTGATGTTTATTACATTGTCCAGTGACTGCCTGCGCAAATGTGCAGACTCACCAGAGTATTCGCTGCTGATGTGAATAGCACACAAATCGCCATTTAAGGCAGCACAAGAGATTTTGTACAGTGACGAAGGCTAAGGTAAGCCTGTGCAAATGTGCAGACTCGCCAGATCCTTCGCTGCTCGCACAAAATGGCATTCAATCGCCATTTGAGTCACCACATGAGAATTTTAAACTGTGACGAAAGCTCAGACTAGACCAAGCAAATGTGGCCAAAGCCATCGCTGTTCGCATGAATGACACCCAAAAATAGTGAGTATCACAATCACAAACTGCAAACAACCCCATGGCACTGAGAGGAATAGCCACACAACAATCACGAGACACCAGGTAGACAAACTAAGCAAAGCAGCCAGCTCTCTCTCTTCCCTATCAAGATGTTTATAAAACAAGAATGGACATAAAGTAACAAAATATAGAACATTTACAGAATCCTGTAATGGGAGTAACAATCAACAACGAATCAACAACAACACAATCACCGCCTTAGAACAGACAGCCTATTCCTCTGGGGTGCTAAAATTGCATTTTACTGATACCAAATCTTCGCCCTAGAATCTGCTGTTGTGGAAGCAAAAAAAAATTAAGCTCGCATGGTGGCTTATTAACTATTGTAATGTATCATAACGGACAAACAATCTCATTAAATTAAAAGTTTTGGGGCCAATCTGAAAAATAGGCGGAAACACTCTCAAAGTGCGAACAGGGCTAGCTCTGGAGCATCTCTGGTGAGGCTACACTTTTGCAGAGTCGAGCTTGAGCCTTCATCAGTGTACAAAAACCACAAAATCTATGCCTATTGACTGTATGATTTCTTTATAAGCTTGCTTTTATTTTACTTTTGATGACCCAATGCGCACAAACCGTCAGAAACATTGCAGTTTATGGCTCTGCCATGCAATTGGCGTTTTAATTCATGGTTTGACCGATAAATCCGACACAGTTGTGGAGTTTGACAGTGACAGGTGCTTTTTCTATTGTGACTGCCTAACTTCAGGAAATTCTGCATGTCTAAGCACAGCTGCAGCTATGTTATCATAGGCCCGTGAAATAATACCCCAAAACAATTGCTACTCTTTATTTTTTCTATGCAGAGAAGGCTCTGGCGAGTCTGTACAATTGCATAGGCTCACCTGAGTCTTCATCCTGTTACTGAAATATCCTGTGCTGGCACTAATAACGATTTATGTACCGTTTATAAAAACAGTGAATGCTGTGGTGAGGCTGCACCAGCAACCACAGGAATTCTGTGCAACCATCAGTGCGTTGTATCAATGCGTCAAAAAATGCTCCCAGTGCGTTGTAATAAAAATTCCTCAATAAAACATTTGCTAGTTTACCAAGAAAATAAAAAAAACCAAAGTAGTAATCGTTTTTTGGATGTTATTTCATGAGAATATGACACCAGCTGCGCTTAGACGTGCAGATTTAACTCAATTTAGGCAGTTAAACTAGAAAAAAAACACCTGTCACGACGAAACTACAGAACTTTGTTCAATTTGCAGTCCAAACCATGAATTAAATCACCAATTGCTTGGCAGAGCCATAAACTGCAATGTTACCGGTGGTCTGTGCGCTAGGTGCCATCACAAATAATATAAATGCAAGTTTATAAATAAATAATAAAGTCAACAGGTATAGATTTTTGTACCTTTTACGCCACCACCGGTGCTGTAAAATGCAACCACCAGCTCGTTGTAGCAACCACCGGTGCTTTTACATTGACAAGTGTGAAGGTACAAGAGGGGAATATTATTTGGCCTAAAACATTAAGAATGTTAAAATGCCATCCTATCACAGCATTTATGAAAACGTATGCAAATAAAAAAATATTTTTATTAGGGTTTTTTTGTTTAAATATATTTTCCAATTAAATTCGCATTTTAGATTTGATGTCATTGCCGAAAAACAGTGTTCCATTTGAAGGGCTACACTGCAGTACACACGCTAGAGAGATTCTGGTTAACCAATATTCTATCAGTAGGTTATATTTTACAGAATTGTCTCTATGTGTGTCCCCTCCGACACTGGGGAGAGATAGGCTGTATAAGCCAGAAGTTCCAATAATCCAAAGGCACATAAATAATTGTCCTCCTTGGACCACTGACAGAGTGGGGAACAGTTCAATTTGCAAGACAAACAAAAATGGACTGACCCAAGTGTCAGGATAATGCGTAACAGAAAAAAATAATAACAGACTGACCAAAGTGTCAGGAAGACGCGATATACCCATATATAATGGACTGACCCAAGTGTCAGCAAGTCTTTATATACCCATATATAATGGACTGACCCAAGTGTCAGAAGGTGCAGCCACCCAAAGATAAAGACGTAATCGTTTGAAGAAGCTGCAGTGGTACCATCAGAACTCGCGACGTAGCGCTCACGTGAATTAATTAGTTGAATTTGTGTGTAAATTTTACGTTACTTATTTTTGTCTAGTTGGCGTACGACTAAAACAGGACACTCTAAAGCCTCGTTTATATGCACAATTTGCACCCTGGTGCAAATTTACTCTCGGGTGCAAAATTGCACCCAGGAGTAAATTTGCTACCCCTTATGTAGCGTTCATATGTCAATAAATTGTGTTCATATGTTATTGGATTTGCTCTTTAAACATATCACAAATGTTTCAGTTTTACTTTAAGGAGAAATTCGATGTGTAAAGAATGTTTCGATTATTAGACATTTTAACCCACAATAGCGGATAAATGACTGCGGATTAAAATTTAGGGAACATCTCAACATTCTTTGATACCAAAATTACAAATCACCGACCATCGGACTGCGATTAAAGGCTTTATTCAATGACGTACTGCATACACACTGGGTTTGCGGCAATCAAGAACTCATTTGTTTTAACAAAACTGTTTTCTATGCCCTCAAAGGAACTTTGGGAGGCGTATTGTAATCGCACTGCCCATCCCGCTGTCCGTCCGTCCATCAGTCCGTCCATCCTGCTTCCTGTCCAGTGCATATCTCCTATATTCTTTGAGGTAGGAATTTCAAATAAGGTGTGTAGATGCATATTGAGATAGCAAAAAGTCTCGTAATATTTTAGGTCACTGTGACCTTGACCTTGATCTAGTTTTCAGAATAATCGTGTCCGAGCATATCTCCTATATTATTTAAGGAAGGAATCCCAAATTTGGTATTTGGAGGAATCCAAAATTTGGTATTTGGATGCATTTAGAGATGACAAAGCGTCGCGCACCATTCTTGGATCTCTGTGACATTGACCTTGACCTCTGACCTAGTTTCTAGAAACTGCTTTGAGTCTGGAGCATATCTCCTATATTCTTTGAGGTATGAATTCCAAATTGTGTGTGTAAATGCATTCTGGGATGGCGGAGTGTCACGTACCATGTTCGAGTCACTGTGACCTTGACCCTGACCTCTGACCTAGTTTTAAGAATTATTGTGTCTGAAGCACATCTCTTATATTCTTTGAGGTAGAAATTCCAAATTTGGTGTGTGAATGCATCTCTGATGGCAATTTGGTGTGAATGCATCTTGGAATGACGGATTGTCCCGTTCCATTTTTGGTCACTGTGACCTTAACCTCTGGCCTAGTTTCTAGAATTGGCATCAAGTCTAGTGCATAACTTCTATATTCTTTGAGGAAGGAATTTTCAAATTATATGTGTTGCTGCATCTTGGGATGACAGAGTGTCGCATACCACTTTTTGGGTCACTATGACCTTGACCTCTGACATAGTTTTAGAACAATTGTGTCCAGAGCATGTCACCTATATTATTTGAGCAAGGGATTCCAAATCTGGTGTGCATTTGTATCTTGGGATGGCAGAGTCTCGTGTGGTAAATGTGTTTTAGGTTTGTATTTCTTTCTTTATCACAAGTCAATCACGATCAAGATAAGCTGGGCTGGCCAGGACCTCCCTTGTATGCCAGAAACAGTGGAAGGTAGTCTGTTTATTGGAACTGTATTACCACTGCATTGGAGGTCAGCAACGCAATACATTGCGACAGTCAGTATGCCTGGTAGAAAACCAAATTACGGTTTAACTATGGTTTCCACTTTAATTGCATCACAATGGAGCAGACCTCAGTCCCAGATACTTTTGTCTCTATGCTGGCTCCTTATGCTTGTTTTCAGCTGGGCCCACCGTGGCTCAACATGAGAGATACTCTTTAATTCTAACTCTCTGTAAGCCATTTTCTTTGTTTCATCAAATCATTGATAGTTTGTTTCTCTGTGATAAAGTTTTGCATAAGTTAGAAATCCTCTATTCGAGCTTAACACGTTTGTGTTTTAAAAGAAACCCAGCAGAATCCAGAGCACAGATTTGCGCCATAACGCATCTAAGCCACAGGTAGCTTCCACTGCTTTCCATTCTTTGGCGGTGGGTCTGTCGTTGTTGATTGCTCCTAACTTTATAACCAGATGGTGTAGTTTGATCAAATTTTGCATAATTATACATGTCAACATTGTTCAAACACTGGCATGCGTAACAATTTCGTTTGACAGATAAGGTTTTGCCGAGCATCAGTCAGGCGGTTAATGGTCAGTTAGTATAAATGCTCATAAATCTTAAACCACATGGTATAATTCGATCAAATTTTGCATACTTATTATTTATTTATTTTAACATTGTTTAGACGCTGGTATGCAAAACGGTGACGACGCTTTGTCAAGCATCATTTTGGTCGGTCGAGGTATTTTAGTAAAAATGCTCATAACTTTGAACGGCATGTTATACATGTATTTTGATAAAAAAATTCACACCTATCCTTGACACTGGTATAATATGATTATTTGAATCTTGAAAAATAGCTGAGAATCTGATGTTGTGTTAAGTGGTGTTCTTATTTTAACTCTGGTAGTCATTTTGTTCAGCTGATCAGAATCGATTGAGAAAATTTACAAGATGACCTTATAATAAACATTCGTGTGATTTGTTTTTGAATTGGGACCAGTGGCTCGAGAGAATATGCAATTTAGAGATATTTCTTATCTACAGCTCTGGCAGCTAGCTTGTTAGGCGGAGCAAAATTATTAACTTAAAGGCAATTTTGTTAGAGAGCAATATGAGGTACATTTCTGCGTAATTATTTTGCATTTGTACCAGTGCTGAGTTTCGCCTTTCATTTCAACTTGTAGAAATACTCACCCTACAGGTCCCTTTAGCTGAAATTTACTCATTTATCATGATTTTAAACTCAAATATGATATTTTGGACCCCTATACTAGAATATCTTAAAACTATTTCACCCCTAAATTCAACACTATCCCTTTCTCAACCAGTCACAGCAAGATAGAAAACTAATTCGAATCTCATGCGAATGTATGTGAACCGCAACTGCAATATATCCCCAATAATGCTCTCGATTTCTTCAATCTCGGCATGGTCAGAGCAGTAAAAACGTATCTAACTTTAAAATGTTGTTTCTAAGATATACGTTCACCACGGGTCGTGCACATTAAGCTCAGTTTATTATTGCTCTAATTGTGGGAGTTTTGTGTTTTGTGCTAGTTTGTGCAGTACTTGGTATCAATTCTAGTTTTGCAATCATTCCGCTAGGGAAGAGAGAGCTGGTTGCTGTCTACTTGCAGTCATGCGACTGTAAGTTTTCCGTGTCTCTTCCTCAAGGTGTGGTTGGTTGGTCTGTAGTATGTGATTGTGGTATTTTCTGGACTCTAAGGGTTAAGAATTGCGCTCAGCATCGCCGCCTGCCCGATGTTATACCTCACATATCGTGAACAGAATAGCCTTTAGATTAAAGAAAGGTGGACCAAATATCGCTTTTAAATCTTGAACTGCGCTTACAAATATATTCTATGCTAAAAATAGTTGACGCCACCATTATGTGAATGATATTACATGAGCACCACAGATCATCACATATATGACTGTGAATGTTTTACATTTAAGTTTCAGCTTGACAGAAAATCACTAGAAATAATATATACTTCATTTATAAGACCCCTTCTTGAATACTCCAATGCAGTCTAGGACAACTGCACTCAATATGAATCAAATGACCTGGAAAAAATCCAAAGCGAAGCTGCCCCCATTGTCACAGGAGCCACAAAATTAACATCACTACAATCTCTCTACATTGAAACTGGCTGGGAAAGCCTTGCTTCTAGACGACTAAAATCTTTACAAAATGCCAAATGAAATATATTGCGATATGTTTTCGTACCAATATATTGTACCTTTTCAGACTTGTATTGCAATATACCTGCATATAAGGTTTATCGTTACAGCTCTACTGAATACCTCTCATCTCTTGCACCTCCGACTGTCGGTAGTACAGCAAGATATAGATTACGCAATGAATCAGACCTTCAAACTATTCCTGCTAACTCACAACAATACTATCACTCTTTTCTGCCCTCAGTTACACGAGCCATGAACAGATTACCCGAAGAAACAAAAACATCACCTTCTATCACCACATTCAAACACAAACTTAATTAAGACATAAAAAAGCCACCTCAATATTATTAATGCGGTAAGAGACTAGGCCAAATACACCATACACGCCTACGACTAAATTGTTCTTCTCTACATCAAAATCTATTCTCAAAAACACCATAAATGATCCCCATTGTGAGTGTGGAGAAATTGAAGACACTAAACACTACCTCCTAAATTGTAATCTCTTCCAAAACTTGCCTGAAGAACTCATAAACACAGTCACCACTTACTGTCAGCCTACTTTAAATTTACTCTTGTATGGTAATGCTAATTTATCTGAATCAGAGAACAAAACTATTTTTTCTGCAGTTCAAGAATTTATCTTGAAGACTAAACGCTTCTGACCCAACAACAACAACAACAACAACAACAACATCAACTACAACTTATTTCCTAACACAAAATACATTTGTGATCTCTTCAGTCATTTACGCCTCGTGTTTGTTCTTGCCTTCTTGCAGTTCTTTGCGGCCTAGTGATCATCTGCTGGAAGAGACTGGTGTAATACCTTATTGTATCGATTTCTGATCTTTGCCCCTTACTTACTTTTATATCCCTACACAAACTATTGATTTTGCCTTATGAGCCAAGCATTTTAGCTAGACTCATTATTGTGCTTCCTCAGATAGAATGAGCTACAAAACGAAGCGCGCTGCTTGATCCTGTTATCGCGTCGAACCTGAGTGAATAAAACAACAACCTAAGTTCCATCCCCGTGGAGCGATATGCAACCGTTGACTGTATATTATAACCAATGGCTACTAAAAGATCCAAAATATTATTTGTATATTGCATGAATACGAAGATAATCACAACATCTTAGCTATTGAACATGTGAGGGATACAAATTCGAATAAGTCTTCGGACTTCCTTCTGAATCCCGTTTGTATAATGCTTATATATATTATTACTGTTTTGCTTAGTAAGTATTTATGTATTGTACAAATGAAATAAAGTTTAAACTAATGTTTTACATGCCATGGAACAGTCTGATAGCTTCAAAAAGACCGTAGCTGAAGTTCAAAAGCACCTTAATCCACATTGTCAACAGTGTTGAAAACGGGATGCTGGGTAATTTTGCATGCTTTTTTGAAGTCTGCTCATTTTCTCTAAATCGGTAATTTTAAAATATAATCCAGAATACCACCAGAATGTCAAATTGTTACAAAGTTCATGTTGTCGGTCTGACCTGGCTCTAAACTTTAGCCGAAGACACAACTCGCCACTAATGCGGAAAGAGTTAATCTCGTAAGTTACATTGGCAAGATAGAAGCATGTGTGGAATGGTGCAAATCTTGAGGCATTAGAGGTCGTCATTTCTAAAAAAGAGAATTCAGCATTCAATTATGTACAGCTGTTCGGTACATGTAAATGTAGGTTATTCCATAGGCATCCGCTGAGGTACATGTACATGTAGGTTATTCCACATATTCTATATACATCCGCTGCGGTACATGTACATGTAGGATATTCCACATAAGAGAGAAATCATCGGTGCAGCAGTCAATGTTTAATGGAAGAATTTCATATTTTAATGTGTCCTAGACAGTATGGGTGAAATTTATAAGGACAATGGACGCCTTTCTTTACACCATAAATCGGAGGATATAGCCACGACTGTAAAGCATGTGAAATGACGAGCAAAGGTTATTATATCAAAAGCGTATAGACAACGGATATACTCTGCAATACAGTGTCCGACAACTTTAAACTGTAGACGCATAGACCGTACCGGGGATGCTCGGAGGTTGTTATATGTAATCCAGGACAGAGTGTTGTCCATATATATGAAGTTCTTTATTCGCTTAAAGCACATGAAAATAGTGGCTGAAATATTTGTAATTCCCAGAAAAATGTCATTTGAGTTTTGCGGTCATCACTCTTAATTCACATTAGGTTCAGTGACGATATATATGGCAGAACATTCTATAGATACAGCCTTTTCATAATGCACTAAAGCATATAAGGCAACATATCTGCATAAAAGTTTGCTTGGTAAAAATTAAAAAGTTGACCTCAAATGCACAATACACTGCACCCATAAAGTCAGTGTAAGGTGTAAGCGTAAGGTGTCAGCCTATGGGTAAAAATGTCTATTAGTCAGTTCAAGAAACCGTTGTGTGTGAAAAAAATGCAACTCCATTTGGTTTTATTTATTTATACAATATTTAAAGAGGATAATACACCAGTCATTTGTATCCACGGCCCCCACCTACGGGGAAGCCGTGGAATAGCCGGGGTAAGGTGCTGGATAATTACTTTTTGATTGTCCCCGCAGTGCCGGGGAGTGTGGGGGTTATTGGGACACTTACCCTGCTGGGATTTTCTGTTGCGTAGGGTGGGGCAAACAGCAGGGTTGTTACCATCAGCTTGTCCCCACAGGGCGAGGCTTATACCAGGGCTCTTAAAAGTGAAAATCATTATCCCCGCCAATCCCCGTAGGTGGGGGAGCAGTGGATACAAATGACTGGTGCATAAATGACACTTATAGAAGCTGTTGCAGCAGTACTAAGTAAATATATGACTATCTGGCCAAGAGAGGTGGACGGACGTAGTGCTTGAGACTTATACATGTATAGCGCGTCCAGCTAACAGAGACTGGGCGTGTCAGACAGAGCGCTGTCATACACTGTCAAATAAGACTAGTCTACAGTGAATCGGGTGTAATAGCCTATGTACAACCCGACAAGGGTGACCAACTTTATACATTAGCCTGCCTGGTAAACAATTATCTTAAGTATGCTGCTGGGGACCTGCTGCTTTTCATTTTCCGGGATAGATATGTTGTGAAAATTTTGGGGGAGAGTAGGTTTGCACTTTCTTCAAATTATGTCTGTATGACAAAACTGGTTTGATTTTAAGCCCAAAACAGTAATAATAAATCACCAATTAGAATTCAGCGGGAAAATGGTTAAGTATCTGGATCGTAAGAAAAAGGCATATAATTATGAGATTTTGTCTTAGCGCATATCCGTAAAAACCTCTACTAATCGCTCATTCTGGCGTGTCCAGAGGGACTAGATGTCTAAAAGTTGTTCAGGGTCTTCTTCAATTTGCATGACCTCGCGAAAGCCCTCGCGAGGTCATGCATGCATGTCGGCTCATCAGAGCCTTCGACACACGCCATGTAATAAGAACCATCATCTCGTGTGCTGACCAATTTATAGTACAACGTTAATTTTATTAAAATTTCATTGCGAACCAATTTCTTTTCTTATTCAGAATGATAATTTGAATAGTTAAAATTTTGAACATTGTCTGAGCGCATATATCTAGACTAGTCAGTGTGCTTGTTATCGACTTTAATTCGAAATGCCCTTTTCTCACTAAGGGTTCAAAACGACTACAGGTATATACAGGTGTAAAGCGTTTCACAGGTGAATAAATACAATCTGTTTTACCGATTTTTAAATGGAAATGTCCACGGGTGTGTCTTTGCTATGAGCCGCCCAGTCTTTCTTAACTGATCGGACTATACTGATGATCCATGGCTTCCCAATGTCACGGGCTCTGCGAAAAACTGCGCGAATAGCTGCAACGGAATGCGCGTGTGCCTTAAGTTGTTTCAATTGAATTGCTGGTGACAGTTTGACTTAGTACTGCGCAGAGCTGGACAATTGAGAACCTCTTCGTAATAGCAAAATGAACGTCTTGTGAATATGTGATACTGGTTTGGTCTTCAATTGTTGACGAACCCTTCTAAATCTCTGTTAAGTTTCCGAAGGGAAATGGCTCAACCGAGGTTATCAATGGCTACAAGAGGTTTGGATTCCCAAACTAATTGGGGGGGGGGGGGTAAGACAGAGGGTAGACATATTATAATTATTGCTCTGTCTGAACATCACGTTGATTACATGAATCGTAAAGGGTGGTCACTCCGTTACTATGCAGGGGGGGGGGGGGCATTTTCACCGATGTGTACATCGGATAGCATGGACTCGTGCATGGCGCCAGGGTTCTGGCAAACTCTGATTTCCATTGCTGAGGTTAGGAAGAGATATTGTTCTGAAATAGAATCGTGCAAATCGAAGCCCATAGATCAGAAATTCCAGTTGTTCTACGTCGCAACCCGGCATAGCCGATGAAGTGGTGACTACAGAGAGAAGCCATGACCTTAAGTTTGATAAAGGGACTGTTTATATAGTTTATTTTCATACACATGTACATGTTCATATAGAAAAGATGGGTAATTTATCAAAATCTAAGCTCAATTTGTACATATGTGATAACAAGTTGCGTTCATGTGCGCAATTTGCACCCAGGGGCAAATGTGCACCCGCGTGCTAATTTGCTCCACCGAATTTGCACCACCTACAAAGGTGGAGCAAATTCGCACCCGGGTGCTAATTTGCACCCGGGTGCATTTTCATAAAACACCGTTTATATGACCAAAATACCCCCCAGGTGCAAAATTTACAGCCCGGTGTATACACGCTTAGGGATGTCTGTTACAACGCAAGGTGGTTCTGGACGACAGTACGTTACGGGTTCCAGACGAAATATTTCTAAATATAGGTTTGTGCTATTGAATGTGTATCGTTTTCGGGAGACTTAAGGCACAATAAACCGCAAGCATCTTATTTTGTCTTTGTATATTTGTCCGCGACACTTATCATAACTTAATCAATCATGTAGAGCATGGGAACTGTATCCAGTTAACGCGTATATGATACATTATTATTCTTGAAACTGTATTTTACTACTACACATGTCCTCATATCCTTATTTAGTACTTTCACTTTCGTTTTCTTTGAATTTGATGACTTGATGTGATTAAACATTGCATTGTCCATCACATAGACCAAGAAAGAACTTTCTTATAAATCTGCTTACTTTAGACGAACGCGTTTTTAAAACCTAAACGAATGTACTGCAGTCATTTTTTCCATGTTACAGATGTGTAACGACTGCAAATATTTTGTTACAGGTTATTGTCGACAGCGTAGCAGGTGGAGACGACAGTGATGGATTTATTAAATATATCTTACACCAAAGAATCTTCTGTTTTGACCGAGGGTGAAATGTTATTTACCCTGTATGAGAATATGGCCAATACTCGGTTATGTACTGTTATTTCGAGACGCACATGACTTGACATCGTGGCCCTGTGCTTAACGTGTCAGACTTTGGAACCAGAGGACCAGGGTCGATTCCAGGGTGGGCACTTATAACATTTTTTTTTATTTTTTTCTTTTTTTTCCTCTTGTAATGCAAAATTACTTCATACAAGAAATATGGAATTACATTAATGACAAAAATTACACTCCTTAAATTTTTAAATTGAATTATCCTCGAAATTTGTGGAGGTGGGGATAACTTTCGCCCTCCCACAATATAATTAGTCTGGTCCTTTTTTCTTAAATGTCAAATACTAGTCCATGAAATGACAACAATAAATAAGATTTTTATGTCAGATTTTTTATATATAATTTACTCCAAAAATCAAAATCCTTTTATGGGGGAATAACCAAAATATTTTCACATTTTCTAGAAAGGTTGAGGTCATGAGCAATAATTAAAATTAAAATAAGGAAGCTGGGTGGCGATTACAAATATATTAGCTAAATATTAAGGATTTGGATTTTTCAGAAAATTTGTAAAATGCTGAAAACTTCCATTTGAGATTATGAAAAATTGAGTGTAGTGACATATCCTTTTTATTTCATAATTTGAAAGTCCATACATAAAGCAAACTGTATGCAAACAATTAAAAAGATGTTAATGTGGGAAGTATTACCTGCAATTGCCCTAAATAAGCTCCAGGTCTGACAAAGTGTAAGTCACATATCATACATGGTTGAATAAAAGAACGTTTTAAGCGTACCAAAGCTAAAGGCTCCGAGGTGAGCTAATAGTATACAAATGACTCCAGCCTCCATTCGTCTGTCTGTTCGTCAACATTTTCAAACATCTCCTTTGAAACCACAATGTCAATCGAATTTCATATGAAGACTTCTTAGGATGGAGGGAAGATAGTAAGTCGAATCTTAAAATGCATTTAAGCCCCCACCCCCGTTTCTTAGGCTGCTGTCCATTCTGAGGAGGTGATTCTATTGTTGTTGATCTATTGTTTAATGTACTTCTCATTATGGGTTTCTGTGTTTGTCTTTGTTTTTGTATGCATTATTTTGCGCCCTTCCTAGTTTTGCAATCATCTTGTAGAGGAAGAGAGAGCTGGTAGCTTTGCTTTTATTGTCTTACGGGTGTCTTGTTACTGTAAATGTTCAGTGGCTTTTCCTCATGATGTAGTGGGTTGGTCTGGAGTCTATGATAGTTGTATTTCCTGATCATACTCACTACTTTCTTGGTCTTGTGACCAAGATGCCCCCATGCTCAAATAAGGTAAAACACCTTTTAAATATTCTCTGGAACCAGAAGACTAAAATGCCACCAATCCCATATATGGAATTAACCTTTAAATTCTTCTGATTAACTTGGTATACACATTCAAAGGGAGGTCGCACAATGGTAAACTACTTATTCAGAAGTTGAATAGGCTTCAGAGCAGTATTTTCATCTACTCGAGTGTTCGTGAAAGGAAGGAAATGTCGTCTCACATCTGTTACAGAAAAACTGACGTCGTCTATTGCCTGTTACACAGTCGTCTCTAACCAGTAACATTTGAAAAATGAAATTTTTGAGGTTTTCAGTTTTCTTTTAAGAAGGACATGTTACAATTGACTGAAAAATCATGTGAGATCTATTGTCTGGCCATTTATGCTTAATTCATGACGAGAACGCAAGAAATTAATCACAAATTAGACATTTCTGAAGTTTCTTTTCCAGACCAGAGTTTTACAATCTAACTACAAATATCTATGGTGTTTGTACTTCTAATGTCAAACTTACAAACACTAATATGACAGGAATTATTTAAAATAGCCAAACACACTATATTATCATTTTCTACGACGTCTGTGTGTGTTGCCCCTTTCCATTGCGTGTATCATTCTTCCCTGGTGGTATTGTCAACGCATGTTAGGTGTCATCCAATAGAACTCGGGCCCAATAAATATAAACAAATATATTGGATCCGAGAAAAGAACTTTCCCTCTTCCGTCTTTACGACGTAACACTGATTACTATAGTCTAAAAATAGAATTTAACATCTTGGGACTTTCAAAGTTTCGATTTTTATGTCCAATTTTGTTGGAAGAGGCTTGGGGCATAAACAAATGACAAATTATGCATAAATTACGCTTGTATCACGTGTATTGTGTATTGTGCAAGTGACGTTAACGTAAATTTAAAAGACGTTCTCGATCACATGACAGCATATCTCCTGCCATGATTTACATCACAACGTCTTCCCCACATGATTGTCAGTGTATGTAGTAAATATCAGTAATGAAAGCGTGCATAAAGGTAGCTTTTGGAGATGTTTCAAAAAAGGAGCTGTAAATTGATGTTCAAAATTGGTGGTTATTTTCGAAATAATGAAGTTATCAATTACTTTTGATAAAATCTTTGCTGATATGGTATCATACACGCCACAGCTTCAACACAAAAATAATCAAAAGCTTCAACTGACTTTGCAGAACGGTGCTGGATGTACCCATGTGACGTCATCAGCAGCGTCCCGTTATAGTGCAGTCAAATTAACGACTGGTGCATACAAATTCTGGGTTACACATTAAAACCTGCGCGCATACGGTTTGCATGAAAAGTGCAAAAATATTTAGCTGCTTTTTTTCAAAACCAACGAAAAAAAAATTTTAGTAAAATTATTTATGAAATATTATCAGCGTGTCAAACAGTTTGGATCCAGATCATGCCCGACAGAACGTGGGGCCTAATCTGGGTCCAAATCGTTTGCAAATGTTATCAGCAGACGATAAAAGAAGGTTAAGAGTTATATTAAAGATAAAACATGACCTACTTATGTACAACCTGCACGCGTATTTCCCCTAACTATATGGATTTATTTGACCGAAATAAGATGAGCCAGTGCATGGGATTTCCAACAATGTGGAATGTGCGACCAGCAAGGCCTCAGATCAGCCTGCGCATAAGCGCAGTCTGATCAGAGCCTATGCTAGTCGTTTGAATATTCTATGAATGTTAAGCTACTGACCGAATATCATTTGGAGTTTCTAAGCTTAAAATAATGCTGCACAGGCTCGTCTGAGCCTACAATTGTCAAAAAGCCACATTGTTGAAAATCACATGCCACGGTCCAGATGACAGTCCAATATTGTTTTTCGTTGCCTCAAAGTCCTTGGGATTAAGGAATTTTAAGAACCAAAATTCGCAGGAATTTGGCCTGCGCACCTACTTCGACCCATCCGTAGTTTATTTCGACTCATCAGAAGTTCGATGTATAAGAAGTTGAACTGGTACGAAACTATTATAAGCCTATGTTACTTTGGTTCTTAAAAGAACCGTTCCACCGAGTGCCCACAGCATATTATCTGTAACATCTTTCCTAGTCGTCTGCTGATATCCTTTGCAAACAGTTAAGATCCAGATCAGGACCGACAGGCTTGACACACTGATGTAGTTTCTGAAAGATTTTTGAAAAATAAGTCAATTTTGAAGTCAGCAGACGACAACAAAAGCATTTAAAGTTAACCGGCATACGGAGTTAGAAGTATATGAAAATAATTAAAAAAAAACCACTCTGTATGGCGCGGATCTAATATATTCGATCCAAACTATCTTCGATTTAAGCGTTAGTTTTAGTTATCAGATTTCGGTCTATCGATATTTGATTGTCATATAAACCAGACGGTTGTCTAATATCAGTGTTTATTTGCGCTACATTTCACACAGTACTGTAAGCGCATTGTTTACTGCCGTTGCCCTGGGCCCTGTCACCTGTTAAACTAACGATACCGGGAGCCAACTCACGACAGTAAACATTGAAGTCATTATAGCACGTTGCTTGTTAATATTTTTAGATAGTTGTTTTATCTCGTATTTCAAAATTTACAGCCATTTTGTAAAGAGGAAGCGGACATACTTATTACAAATCGATGGATATGACAATGGTTCAAGGTAAGAGATACTTTCCTGTCGTATTATTAACTCTTTGCACGCTGGGAAATTTTCCAATTTTTTGTCGTCTGCTGGTTGTTTTCAAGTTCAACTTTTTCAAAAAAATATTTCAGGAATAACCATCCGAGTGCGAAACAATTCAAACCCAGATCAGGCCCGAGTAAATGTCGGGCCTGATCTGGGTCCAAACTGTTTGCAAAGATGTATCAGCAGACGACACAAGGTTATTGTTCATTGACCATCATCATTATTTCTGTATGCTCATACATTATTAGTTATGTTATCTATGGATACATGTACCTATTGATAGTTTCTTCATTGTGCACATGAATCAAATCTGTGGAATAATCTATGAAGTATGCAATGAAAGCAAACGGAAGGGCGTGGCATGGTTAGTATATCAGTGTTAGATCCATGATTTGTACATGTAGTGTCTCCGCGGTTATTAATATGTTGGTGCCATCGGAAGACCCCATTTAATTCTCAAAGTTTTCTGTTTTTGGCATGGTCGCTCGAAATAATCAGTATTGAACGGGTATTTGTTAATTTTAGCACCAACCCACCCCGCCCCTGCTCATATAGGAAAGTTCTGAAAAGAAGGGTTGTCCCATATAGCACCACACACATATGGTGGAAGACCCATCGGGGGAAACTCTTTTGTTCATCCTAAATAGTAGGCTTCGGCTCCCTTGGTATGTTGTAGCATACACCCGTGACAACATATTCAGTCCCACAGACCCATTTGGGTACCAGTGGAAGTCACTTGCGTGTTTAAATTCGTCCAAAACCATCATATAAAATGCAGATTGTTGTAACATGTCTAGAAATGATCTAAATACTGTCAGATCCTATTGTGTTTATGTATATCATGTACTTTATTTGAATAAATCTTTTCAAAACAATGCATGTTTAGTAATACAAGCACGTATTAAGTACTTAAATGTGTGCGGACATGCACTAAAATCATGACTTGAGCGTATGAGCTGAGTGTATGAGCCTCGGCCTCAAGGTGGGCTGATGGAATGTCGTGTCTACGAAATGAGGTTTAGCGGACACCCTCCTTGATCTAAGGAACAAAATATTGAGTCTTTGAAGCACAGAGAGTTTTGATCTGAAACAAATTTACGTTTTCTAGATAGTTTAATTCGAATGCAATTTCTCTTATTCAATTGAACCAGTCCATTTCCGATGCAAGGGTTGTTGAGTGGTATTTTTCATCTTAATTCAAATCTTAATAGAACATTCTGTGTGCAAACAGTTGAGATCTGATCAGACCACAAGTTTGGTATTCAACCATTAAAGCGCCAAGAAAAAAATGCATCTGAAAATGTCGCCTACTGAAGTCGTCTGCTGCAAATAATTGCCTTTCATTACTGACAAATTAAGTATAGAAGCAAGCAGCCTGGACCCAGAACAGACTGTTCCTATCCTATAGGAGCAGTCTGATCTGGGTCCACACTGTTTGCCATAGTGGCATCTTAAACATTTCAGCAGACGAGAAAAGCAGACGACTTTGGTTGCGATTGGCGCATTAAGGGTTAAAACAGGCAAAATGCTTTCAGATAGAAAAACACCATATCGAAATGACATCGTGAGTTTTGGGTTTTGAGGCTATGTAAGTGAATATGGACAGAACTTCAAGCTCCTGTGATCAGACGCCGCAGGTCTGATCTAGGTCTACAGTTGGCCTACGTCCCACAAAAAGGGCGCTAGGCTTATATGGGTTTCATTCAATTTTCCATCTGTTTTAATCTAGCCAAATACGAGCTCTTGTAATGTTCTCTAGGCAAAATAGATATTTTTTCTTTTGTATGATCACAGTGTGCCAACCCTGGTGAGAGGCATTGTCGCAAACAGGAAGCACGCTAGCACGTACTAACCTGTCACCTTTCGCTCAGTGCACACTGGGATTGAGCCGCCATTTTTATTAAAAATAAATTATGCGTCCACTGCTTGCATGACTCAGGGCTTCACATCCAGAAATATTGACTAAAAGAGAAATGATAAACTGTCAAAAATTTAACTTTTCGCTATATTTAACAATAAATTCTATCACTACAGGAGTGTGCGAATTGAACGGGACTAGCCAAATATTGCTAGTTACCCATAATGCAAAGGGCGAAATGCGAGAAATCAAGACGTGTCGTCATTCTCGCGAGAATGGGTGAGAGGTTACGTTTTTTAGTATATCATCAGAGTTTCCACTGTCACAAAAACAAGTATTTGTCTAGACATTTGAATTCAACTTTCAGGGTTGCCACCCAATATCTATTTCAAAATTCCCTGACTTGTCTTATGGGCTGTGTTTGTGGCATTATCTGGTCACATTCGCTTTTTTTTCATAATTCAAAACTACTGGGCAGCTTCAAGCCTTGTAATAGCCATGTGGAAGACCATTCCGATCTTTCTAGTTACTGCTCAAGCGTTTAACTTATGTGAGTAACGCTAGAAAGGTTAAGCATAAGGAATACAGTCTAATGAAGTGTATAAAAGCACGTATCTTATATATGGTAATACGATATCCGTGATAAAACTGCTGAAATGGTCCAAGGATGTTTTAGTAAAATAATTATACTGACATCAACTAAAAACGCCTCACTCATTATCACTAATTTCTTAGCGATGATATACAAAAATGAACAGCCACGTGCTGCGTCTTTATGTAGAGGTTGGGCGATGTTGGAAAATGGCTTTAATTTGATATGCAGATGACGCGTTATTCCGAAGACGTCATACAGGCTCAACGTACACATGACGGCATTATGCACTAATCGCTTATGATTTCAATTTGAGTTTGCACCAACTCTGTGCCGTTAATGAATTGCTAAACAATGAACACATTTTGGATCATTTTTTTTTCAAACAGTTGTGCTTGCGAGTAATAACTTTATGAAATTATGACGACATATTAATGACAAAATGTAAGCACGAAACTTGCCAACATAATCGTCTTGCTTTAAGTAATGGAAAGATGATAAAGGTGTACATTAGGTAATGTACACAGAATATGCCTACATAACATTACGTTATTTAAGGTGAGCTGTTACGCCCAATGGCCAGTCGTTGGTCTACATTAACGTCATGCAAAACGACCATCTGGAACACGTGCCAGATTGCATTTCCTCAGCAATCGTCACTGGTTATATACTAAAGATTTTTGCAAATGATTCGTAACAATATTTTCACCCACTTTGCAAAGTCATGACATTTAAGTTTTACTGAAATGCATGGCGAAAAGGTGGGTGGGGTAAGTTGTTTCGTTCAGCAGACGCATACAAACATTGTCTGAACATTATAAACGCATTTTTGGTAAAAAAGAGACTGTTTTACAATGGTAAAACACGTTTTTCTTGTCGATGATTGTGTCTATGTGGCTGAAATCTTGTGTCAGACGAAACTGGTGACCACTGTCTCAAACCAAGGTCGTTTTCGCAGCCTTAATGAGATACGCTTGACTGATAAGATGTTATAATGCACTACAATTCATAGCTTTATATTCACGTTTACTTTTAGATGAGGCGTTTTTTCTTGACGTAAGTATGTTTTTTTTATGATAAACTGTCAAAAATTTAACTTTTCACTATATTTAACAATAAATTCTATCACTACAGGAGTGTGCGAATTGAACGGGACTAGCCAAATATTGCTAGTTACCCATAATGCAAAGGGCGAAATGCGAGAAATCAAGACGTGTCGTCATTCTCGCGAGAATGGGTGAGAGGTTACTTTTTTTAGTATATCATCAGAGTTTCCACTGTCACAAAAACAAGTTTTTGTCTAGACATTTGAATTCAACTTTCAGGGTTGCCACCCAATATCTATTTCAAAATTCCCTGACTTGTCTTATGGGCTGTGTTTGTGGCATTATCTGGTCACATTCGCTTTTTTTTTCATAATTCAAAACTACTGGGCAGCTTCAAGCCTTGTAATAGCCATGTGGAAGACCATTCTGATCTTTCTAGTTACTGCTCAAGCGTTTAACTTATGTGAGTAACGCTAGAAAGGTTAAGCATAAGGAATACAGTCTAATGAAGTGTATAAAAGCACGTATCTTATATATGGTAATACGAGATCCGTGATAAAACTGCTGAAATGGTCCAAGGATGTTTTAGTAAACTAATTATACTGACATCAACTAAAAACGCCTCACTCATTATCACTAATTTCTTAGCGATGATATACAAAAATGAACAGCCACGTGCTGCGTCTTTATGTAGAGGTTGGGCGATGTTGGAAAATGGCTTTAATTTGATATGCAGATGACGCGTTATTCAGAAGACGTCATACAGGCTCAACGTACACATGACGGCATTATGCACTAATCGCTTATGATTTCAATTTGAGTTTGCACCAACTCTGTGCCGTTAATGAATTGCTAAACAATGAACACATTTTGGATCATTTTTTTTCAAACAGTTGTGCTTGCGAGTAATAACTTTATGAAATTATGACGACATATTAATGACAATATGTAAGCACGAAACTTGCCAACATAATCGTCTTGCTTTAAGTAATGGAAATATGATAAAGGTGTACATTAGGTAATGTACACAGAATATGCCTACATAAAATTACGTTATTTAAGGTGAGCTGTTACGCCCAATGGCCAGTCGTTGGTCTACATTAACGTCATGCAAAACGACCATCTAGAACACGTGCCAGATTGCATTTCCTCAGCAATCGTCACTGGTTATATACTAAAGATTTTTGCAAATGATTCGTAACAATATTTTTCACCCACTTTGCAAAGTCATGACATTTAAGTTTTACTGAAATGCATGGCGAAAAGGTGGGTGGGGTAAGTTGTTTCGTTCAGCAGACGCATACAAACATTGTCTGAACATTATAAACGCATTTTTGGTAAAAAAGAGACTGTTTTACAATGGTAAAACACGTTTTTCTTGTCGATGGATTGTGTCTATGTGGCTGAAACCTGGCAAAGGTTAAGATGTCATCCGGAGATAGAGTACATGAAATTCGTAGAACAAAGTAGGAAACAAGATCTAAATAACCCTTTCATTCACAAACATAATTATAAGTTTCTATTAAACAACAGAACTATGTGTAAAGGGGAAGTATTTCTACTAGTATACATTCTATCTGGTCGCAAAAATAAATTAGCAAGGAGAATGATCAGAGAAACATGGGCATCTGTGAAACAGTATAGAGGTGCCAATATAGGAGTTGTGTTTCTGTTAGGAGATGATAATGATGGTAGAAGAACGTCAATAGAATCTGAAAGTAAGATTCATCATGACATTATTCAGGGTAACTTCTTAGATGATTATGATAATCTCACATATAAAAGTGTCATGGGGCTTCACTGGGTCCGTGAGTATTGTAATAATACAAAATTTGTTCTAAAAACTGACGATGATGTTATGGTGAACATATTTAAAATGGTTCGATTTCTTCAGAAAATTCAAACTACAGAGACACCATCGTTTTTGTATTGTAACGTAGAGGGTAAAGGCCGGGGAGTGCCTCCGATCAGAGATAATTCATCCAAATTTTATGTTGATTTTTCTGAATATAGCGCTAATCTCTATCCACCATACTGCCATGGACCCGGCTATATATTCTCAAAGAATGTAGCATCAAGACTTTTACATGCTACTAAACATGTGCCATTTGTCAAATTTGAAGATGTTTTTATTGGATTTTGTGCGCAGGTCGCAAGAATTGTACTCCAAGATCATTTTTCTTTTGGATTTTATATAGCTATTTCAAGAAATGCAAACACAAACTTTGACTTTGTACTGTTAAAACATACACACACAACCAGCAAAAAAGACTGGGATACGATGTGGCAGGATATTCAATCTCTACCAGAGAGACATGACCTGAAGTACTATAATACACTGATATTGTTATTTATAGCAATTTGTCTCCTGCTCATTTTGACAACATCTTTGTTGTTACATTGTTTATATATAAATTGTGCAAGAAAACTTTTAATTCGAATTAAACCAAAAAGGTAAAGTCACTCTTATTCTACTCATGAACCATACTTGACAATTAACAGGCCTATAGTTAAGAGTGAGTAACAGAAAAATAATTTTCTTAATTCTCAACCAAAACATATGTTGTCGATACTATAAAAATCATCTCAATGAGACGGTTCTATTGAGCACCTAAAATTTATCGGTAAGATCATATTTACAATTCTATGCTGGAAATTTTGTTTATATAAACCTGTGATTATCATAGTCCAGTTAAAACATTTTTGAGCATAAATTTTTTATTTCCTTACCTATCATGCTTTGGATGCTTACATGTTTTGAGTACCAAATGACATATAAGCCAGTGCGTGAGATTTCCAACAATGTGACATTTTGACATGTGTAGACTCGGACGAGCCTCTGCAGCATCATTTTAATCTTAGAAACTCCAAATGATGTTGGTCAGTAGCCTAAGAGATAAAGAATATTCACGCCACTAGCAAAGGCTCTGATCAGACTGCGCGTTTGCGCAGACTGATGCGGAGGCTTTGCTGGTCGCACATACCACATTGTTACAAATCTCATGCACTGGCTCATATATCTTTTGATTTAGAAATAAGAAAAAAATCTTCCAAATACACATTATTATCTGGAGGCCTGATAATACTGTCATATCTCACTGTCATATATTCTGGTCCAAGGGACCAGGATTAAAGGAAGTTAATCATAAAATAATAAATCATCCCAAAAATGATAACGTAGTGTTTCCTTTCAAAACACGTTCTGTGTGCTAAAAACAAACATCTCAACGAGACATTTCTTTGAAGCACCCAAAATGTATGTTTTGAAAGAAAATTAGTACATTAGTAAACAAATATGGCCTATTCTCCGAATCTTAATGATGGCCTATTCTCTAAATCTAATGTGTCAAAAATAAGAAAAAAATATTTGTTTGTTATTTTGTTTGTTTGATGCTTCACCTCCCAGTCAACAGCTTGAGTACTTCATGTACATACTTTCGCTTGCGACTGACAACAACCCTTCTTGAATAGACCAAAGGAGGAAATGACCGTAGGAATTATTTCAAGATTGATCTCCACAATAGAATGGGACCTGGCTGGGATTTAACTCGCCACCCATGGATCTGCAGTTGAACTTGCTAACTGCGCTACATGACCTGGTAATTTGGGCAAGGTAGTGTTGTATTGGTATGCTAAACACGAGTTCTCTACTGGATAAAAAACCCTCCCCCATTTCCCCATGGCATAGATGATCATGGTATGTGCATGTCCAACCTTCCTGTTCATTTGATATGCAACGTCACTACTTTCAGAAGAAAAAATGTTTTGGAACTTTAAACCCCCAGGGGTCGAGGGTGTATGTAAGGGCAAAATGTTTGCTTGCATTTTATCTAACATCATTCCCTTTAATTTGATAGGCAACATGACTACTGTCACTGTCAAGGGTTTTTTGTAAAACCAAAATTATTGCTTCATTTTGATGTAATTGTTATTCTGTTTAAGACCATTTTCAGGAAAAAAAGTTTTGAACTTTGGACCCCACTCTAGGGTTAATGTACATGAGAGGCCGAAATATTTGCGTGTATATTGTAGTATATTTCAATTCCTTTAATTTGATATGCAACAAAACCATGTTCTGGCAAAGTTGATTTTTTTAACTGTGCCAAGGTCACAGTGACCCAAAATGGTACGCAACACTCCGCCATCCCAAGATGCATCCACACATAAAAATTATGATCTACCTTAAACAATATAGGAGATATGCTCTGGACACAATTATTCTAGGTCAAGGTCAAGCTGACCCAAAAATGATACTCCACACTCCATCATCTATAGATGGATCCACACACCACATTTGGGATTCCTACCTCAAATAATGTAGGAGATATGCTCCCAACAGGATAATTCCAGAAGCAAGGTCAAGGTCAACAATCTTACACCGACCCAAAAAAGGTACCTGACACTCTGCTATCCCAAAATGCATCCAAACACCAATTTGGGATTCTAACCTCAAATGTAGAAGAATTGCTCCAGACACAATTATTCTAGAAAGGAGGTCAAAGGTCAAGGTCAGTGACAAAAGTGGTATGTGACACTCGGTCATCCCTAGATGCATCCACACACCGAATTTGGGAATCCTACCTCAAATAATTAAAGGAGATATGGCCCGGACACAAAAGTGTGACTGATGGACTGACAGAGGGAGGGGTGGACATAATCGAGGAAACTTTAAGTACCAAACTGGTAGAGGACTAAAATGTGGGTATTTTGAACTATTGAAGAGATATTCCCTTTCCTACAGTGAGAAAGAAACACAGACCTTTGTTTTTGTTTTGATTCTTTACGTCCCAGTCAACAATTTTCATTTATGTCAGGACAGATTTTCCTGGATTGAACCAGTACTAAGCTGAGGACAAAGTGGGTTGATCAAGGACACAACACAGTTCCTCCTGTGAGGCTCTAACATGCAACCGCTTGATCTGATGTCAAACACTCTACCAAACACAACCGTAATTAAGCAAAGAGTTTGCATGAAAAAAAAATCAGTTGCAAAGATACTTATTTAGGACTGTGTTTGGTAGAGTGCTTGACTCCAGATCAACGGGTTGTAGGTCAGACCCTCATGGGAGGCACTGCGTTGTGTCCTTGAACAATCCTGACATGACTGATAATTGTTGACTGGGGCAAAAAGAATCAAAACAAAAACAAAGGAAAGCGAAGGTAAATCTTGAGGTGATCTGAATGATGATTACCTATACCCTTTTAGACCAATATAGATCTTCCATAAAAGTTCCTTCTATAAAATCAGGATGGCCATTTGCATATTTTTAAGAAATAAATTTGATTTTTGGAATGTTTGTGGAATCATGAATACTTTGGGTCTCTTGCAGGAAGTGAAGCCCGCTTCACGTTAAATTTAACAGAAAGCCGAAGTATTCATGATTCCATGAACATTCCAAAAAAATTATTTTATTCCTATTTATTATAAATATCTAATATATAGAAATTATTTATAACTTAAAAAACAAAGCAGTTTTGTATCTAATATGTAATGTAATATTGGTTTTGTTGGAGTGTAAAACGAAAAAGCGGAACAGCCACTTCATTTGAAATTTTCAAAACCTAGAAATGTTTAGTACAATGAATTTTTTTTTGCTGATTAGTGATGAAAATCTGTTCTAGAACAAATCTGGCTAGATGGCCGGACCGGCAACTTTGGGCAACTCCTACAATTTGCATAAATCCAAGATGGCCACCATGAACGCAATAAAAATCAACTTTTTAACTTATTGTCATAGAATGGTGTCCAATATGTCTATACAGGGTTTTTTTGGTATGCAGAATCCATTTCTGGAGTTATTTTTGCAATTTAATGCTCCATTATAGACATATCGAAGATGGCAGCTAGACGCCATCATGAAAATTGACTACTTAACTGATTATCATATGTAATATGATATGTAATATTGGTTTCTATCATAAAATCAGAAATGATATAACTGACAGATGGATGGGACTGAAAGATCTAAAAAACAAACAAAAAATAAAGTATAATGTCTCTTTTATTTCTTTATCTTTATTCCCACGCATCCAAATGGTCCGAAATTGGGTCATAAGGAACACCTCCGTCCTCATTGTTTAATTCAAGACCATCATCAGAATCATCTGGAAGGTTGCTGTCAATGTAATTTGTTTCACAGTGTCCTCTTCAGATGATTTGGAAATTTCCCTAGTTGCAGTGAATGGATTCAAGCAATCCTGTCCACCATGACAGTTACAGAATGGCGTGCTGCATGTGGCATCATACCTCCATAGAACACTTATTGCCCTGCACTGAATCACATCAAGTAACTCAGGCGGTGCAGGATCGCCTTCAGCAATGACCGGTATATAAATTTTGATTCGAAACTACCACCCAAAGTTTGTGATATCTCTTGACTCACCTGCAGTACCTTCACAATCGGCTGCTTTCCACAACATGATTTGAAGATGAGTCCGAAGCATGTGTTGCAGAAGATTTGCAGATGTTGGAGGTAAAGCCATCACTTTAGGATTTCTCTTCTTTTTCGTGAATATATTTTAGCAAGTAGATTCCATGAATGTTACTGGTGGCAGACTAAAATGAAACAAAGGAAAGCATTGCTGCATTCATCAATGAGTGGTATCAATGCCACCTATGATAGCTAAACATTGGTAGATTCCGGATACCATAGTATTCAGGGCAGTAACATTTCCTTCGTCGTAAGGGTAGGAAGTTTTATCACAACCACTGAGCGCATGCATACATAGTAACTGCAAGCATTTCTGACCAAGATCAGCACAGATGGCATTGGTGTCAAATACTGATCCATCCCAGCGCTCCAGTTGTACCTTGCATTGCAAGTCTGCCCAATTCACTCAATATGCAAGTAGAACAAACACATCTGTGTCATCCCTAAGTATGCAGATCACATTTTGGCCAGGCTTAGCTGCTTCCAGCAAGGATTGATCAATCAGCTTCATCATAAAAATACAATCAGCCCCTGTCTCTGATGTAGCAATCTCGCTCAGATTGAAGGGACTTTAGACGTTGACAAATTTTCGCTTATTGGATTTGGTTTTCACTTTGGCATCTCTCTAAGGCAGATGGAGAGGTCATAGTCAAGTACAGCTCCACTAGCTTGCTGCATCCTGTCATGGTCTTTGGCATAGATGTCTTGATACTTGTCAAAGACAACACTCTTCTTAGAAGCTTCAGGATAGTTACTTAAATGTTCTTTGTTCGATGCAATAAGTTCAGATGGACAGCTGACATGTGGCCAGATAATGCGATAGAAGAGCTGTGAGGCAATCACTTGCGGATTTTACTTCTTCTTTGTGAAAATATTTTAGCGAGCAGATTCCATGGATGTTCCTGGTGGCTAACCATATAATGCAACAAAGAAAGGCATTGCTACATTCATCAACTCTGTGTGAGTGGCACCAACGTCACCTTAAGTTACACCTAAGTGGTTTCCTGATACCATATTATATTCAGTGCAGTGACATTTCCTTTGTAGGAAGTTGTATCACAATGACTGAATGTAAGCATACCTGGTAGCTGCAAGCATATCTGACCAATAATAGTAAGTGAGTATGATCAGGAAATACCACAATCACAAACTGCAGACAACCCCTAGGCACCGCGAGGAAGAGCCGCTCAACCATCACGAGACACCAGGAAGACAAATTAAGCAAAGCAATCAGCTCTCTCTTCCCCATCAAGATGATTGCAATACTAGAATGGACATAAAGTAACGTACAACAAAACATAGAACCATTACAGACTCCCACAATGGGAGTAACAATAAACAAAAAGTCAACAACAACAGAACCACCGCCTTAGAACGGACAGCAGCCTAAGCCACGGGGGGGGGGGGGGGGCTTAAATGCATTTTACTGCTACCAAATCTTCGCCCTAGATTCTGCTGTTGTTGAAGTACAAGAAATTTTCACCTCGCAAGGAGGCCATCTTACTAATGCAATGTATCATCATGGAAAACACTCTAATCAAATTAACACTCCATGATGAAACAAAGAAAAGGGCTCATGACTCACAGATAGTCAGAGCTAAAGAAAACCTCAAGTTGAGCCTAGGTGGGTCCAGCTACAGATAAGCATCAGGCACCAACCCACCAATTAAATCTTTACGTCAGAGCCGTCATAGAGTCTGAGGCCTGACCCACCTTCGTGCAATTAAAGAGGACTAGGCATGCAGACTGTCACATTATATCCAAATTATATCCAACCCTTATATAACGTTTTACTATCTTTTTGAATTGATCACTAAATTTAGGTTTTCCAACAATTTGTTTGAATTTATAGACTAAATTACCATAAAATATAGGTTCTGATATGCCTTGTTGCAAAAGAGCTTTTAACCCAATGTTGTATTTAACAATTAACTCTGTGTGTCTGTAGTAGAATTTAGAAAATGCTTGTCGAATTTTATGATATCTATAACATTGTTTTAATAATTTAGCAGTTAAAAATAAGTTTCTGTTGTTGAAGTCATCAACATTAGAGCACACTCTAGCAAAACGAATAAGCTGAGAAATATATACACCATAGGCAGGTGAGAGAGGAACATCTCCATCAAGAAATTGGAAATTTACTATTTCAAAATTAAAATCATCCCGTTTATCATAAATTTTAGAAGAAACTAAGCCATTTGTTATTGACAAGTTCAAGTCCAAAAACGGAGCTTCAGTATCGGAAGAATTCGCCTTTTTTAACTGAAGTTCAGTGGGATATATCTGACCTACCATTTGTTCAAAATAAGGATTATCAATACTAAGTAAGTCATCTAAATATCTGGAGGTAGAGTTAAAAGCTTCAATAATATCAGCTTGATTATTGTCTGACAGAGACAACATAAAGTCTCTCTCGTAACAAAACAAAAACAAATCTGCAACAAGAGGAGCACAATTAGTACCCATTGGAATACCTACAATTTGTCTATATCATTTTGAGCCAAATCCTATAAATATATTGTCCAAAAGATAATGGAGCGCATCACACACTTTCTGACATGACCACAATTTATATCGTTTAGGTTGTTCAGAAGTAAAAAAGCCATTTTTATCATTACAAGCCAAATAAAGTGAGACCTCTCTGTTAAATGTTTGTTCAATTAATTATGTTAGTTTTTCTTTTATTAGATTATGAGGCAATGCAGTTTAGAGAGTAGAGAAATCATATGTAGACAAACCAGATGCTAGAAAACCTCTAGACTTCAATTTATTAAGAATTTCACCTGAATTTTTAATAGACCAAAATAAATGTTTACCATTTTTACAAAGTCAGGATAAGAGGCATTGCTGTCAAGTACTTGACCATCCCAGCATTCCATCTGTACCTAGCACTGCATGTCTGCCCGATTCACCCAATACAAAAGTAGGACAAACACGTCTGTGTCAACACTAAATATGCAGGTCATACTCTGACCAGACTAGCACAATTGTCATGTCAGCTTCATCAAGACGAAATCTACAATCATCTACTGAAGTCATCTCGGCAAGATTGAAGGTACCTATCACACTGGCAAGTTTTCGTTTATTGGATTTGCTTTTCATAAAATTTTGCATCTGTCTAGATGACTTGCAATGGAGGTCATAGTCGATAACAACTTCACTAGCTCACCACATCCTCTCATTGTCTTTGGCAGAGATGTTTTCATACTTGTCAAAGCCAAGAATCTTCCTAGTAGCGTCTGTATAGTTATTAAAACATTCTTCAATGGATGCAACTAAATCATAGTGACTGCCACCATGAGGCCATGAGGTGTCAAGAATATCTGGACTTTTGATCAGACCAGGTTTATAATCGATGCTTTCATGAAGACATCCCTGACCATCAATGAATGCTGGACAAACTGCTAACAACTCGTAGGCAAACAGAGGACCAAGTTCTATCTTCCCTTGTTACCTAATCAGAAGCAGTGGGAGAAATATGGTTTTAAGATCTATAACTTATTTTGATTGTGTACCATCGGCCTGTCCCATAAGCATACACATCGTCTGAATCAGGATGCTAATAGCTTTGTAGAAACCACCAGGGAGAATTACTATGAAATTGTTTTCCACATTTTCACCAATAATAAATGAATCATCTATGTGTACGTCTAATGAAGCAATCTGATTAGTAAAACGGATTGTATAGGTAAGATTACCTCTAGAGGATGAGGATATTTTTACTTCGGAAATCCAAGGCTTGTCAGTATTTCATTTTTGCCTTGTGCAGTTTCCGTGATATCAGACCATGCTCTAATCCTGAGTAGATTCTTTCCCCTCGATCAGAAACTGTACATGTGAGATACACTCATTTACCAAATCAGCAGATTGTAGTATGCCTTTTGGCACCCCTTTGCCAATTCTAATGGCAGTTTGATCACAGAACTTATCTGATGTAACTGCACTCCAGTATCCATCAGACAAAATCAATATTGTCTTGGCATTTCCATCAAATAATAAGTATTGTAATGTGAATACTTGACATATCTAGCAAGGAAGAAATACTTCATCACTCACTTCATCTTCAGTTGTTTCAATTGGACTTCACCTTCCCACTCTGTGGACTCAAATTGGTGAAAATCAGGAGTGTTGGCAGGAGGATATTGTCCACCTAGTGTGAGGCAGTTGGATGTATATAAGCTGTTTCGAGTTCTGCTCAATGCCATCAAAAGTATTTTGTCTAATTGACATAGATCGTTGTAAGAGTGCAGCTGCTACACTCTGAAATAGTCTCATAGCTTTCATCCATGATTTCCCATTGCAAATACCTCTTATTCCTCCATAAACTGCAATGACATAGAATTCAAAGGCTAAGCATTTCATTACGATTCCAATGCAGGCAAAAATGACTATTATATACATACGAGCTGGATGTACTACTATGTTCTGGAACTTTCTAGGCTGGTTCCAGCACACTTGTATCGTCATATCATACAGCTGCTTGTCAAAGCAAGCATAAATGAACCTTTTTCATCCCCATATCAACTATTGATCTCTGCATAAATATTGTTATGGACTGAGGATGGTGTTACTCAGCGGACAGAACACAAACACATGTACATGTTTGCAGGGTGGACTATATTCTGCTCAACAATTCATTGTTAAGCCCATTCTAGAAAACCGAAAAGGGAGATAGATCTACATATTTCATAAGGCTCTATGACTATAAATAGCATTCTTTTAAAGATGGCGTTTGGTGGACATCTTGGATTCGGTTATTTGAGACTACATTCAGAATGGTTCCCGCATACCAGAAATGGTGTATGTGTGTGTGTCTGTCTGTCTGTCTGTCTGTCTGTTTCTCTACCTGTCTCTCGGTCTGTCTATCTATGTGTCAGTCTGTCTATGTGTCTCTGTGATTGTATGTCTGTCTGTGCGAGTGTCTGTCTGTATGTCATTATGTATTATGTATATATGTATGTTGTCTTTATTGTCATAAATGTCTGTAAATTGTTACATGTAAGGAGACCAACTAGTAGCCCCAGGGCTGTTTGGAATCCTTGTAAAATAAATAAAGCATTAAATTAAATTAAAATACCAGAAAACGCCTTAAAATACATATTTTATAATTTTCCATGGCGTACAGGGAGTTAAAAATATTTTTTTAAAGATGGCGTCTGGCGGACATCTTGGATACGGCTATTCGAGCTCCTCACAATGCAAAAATACATGCATAATTGGATTCCTCATACCAGAAAACCTCTAAAATGACATATTGTACAGCATTCAGTGACAATTATTTAGAAAAGTTCCGTTTTCCAAGATGGCATCTGGCAGCCATCTTGGATATGGTTATTTGGGGACCTCAAAATGCAAAACTACTTGCAGAAATGAATTCCTCATACCAGAAAACATCTAAAATGACATATTGTACAACATTCTGTGACAATTATTTAAAAAGTTAGATTTCTAAGATGCCGTCTGGCGGCCATCTTGGATTTATGCAAATTTCTGGAGTTGCCCAAAGTTGCCATTCTGGCAACTAAGCTAGATTAGTTTTAGAACATCTCTAAAGTGCAAAGAAACAAAAAAACACTTCATTGTACTCAACATTTCTAGGTTAATGTATAGGACATATAGGAGTTACAAATTGACTAAGTGTGAACACAGACAGCCAAAGGAGCAAACAAGAGGCTTGTTTTGCATGGCGAATCAGGTATGGCTCACTGTCAATCACAACACCATTGTCACTTCTGGGGAATGAATTAGATGTTCTAAGCGTATTGTAATGAGCTCGGAAGATGTCAATCATATTCATGTCTTTCATCAGGTTATGAACAGTTGCAAAAATCTAAAGATTCATTAAAGGCTTGCTTTGAAAATGTAAATATTAAGGGGTCACAGGTTATAATTTCAAAATAGTATATTTCTGTCCATGACAATTGTTTCCAGCAGGCACTTGACGTCAAAACAACGTCGAACCAACGTCTGTGCGACGTCATGACATCGCATCGACGTTGTTTTGACGTCATGTGCCTGTAGGGTTTTATCTCAGCAAACGATGTAGGACCAGATGTAATGACAACTTCTGCTGCATTCCGTCTATGTCTACACTGTTTGTTAAAGTATTTATTTTGGGGTATGCAGTATACAAAGGGTTAAAACACAGAGCAAGATATTTGATGAATTAACATGATGTGCACTTCTTGTATTTTACTGTCACACACTGGATTTACATATTTCAAAATACAAACATCATTTATTTCATGTTTTTATTTCCACAATACAAAGGGACACATTTTTCTCCCACCTTTGCCCATGTAAGATAGTTTGTAAGCTCATGTAAGAAATTTATATCTTACATGACCACGTGACTGCTTCCTTACATGGGCAGAGTAAAATATTTTCCAAAAAAAAGATATTCAAAGGACAAATGTATTGTGCCTAAGTAACTCAAAGACACCAAGCAAGGGTAAACGTTACTTATTGACGTCATATAACGTTAATGACGTCACCGAATTTGCACCACGTGATGATAATGGCAAGGTGACGCTAACGACACAGGTGGCCAAGCAGGATTTTATTTTGCATTTTGCAACTAAACTAATGCTCCAATCATGTTTTCCAGTCAATACCGAGGTGCAAACTCTGTTTACACCCATTTGAATGCCCGATAAAAACAGTCGTGAACTCAGAAATAATGTTAATCCAACGAGTAAAAAGTTAAAATTTTCACGATTTTGGACTTGTTTTATGTTCCGACAAAAAACCCAGAAAAAGTGGGAGAAAACAATCCATCATGAGCATGTCCATGTAGGATAGGGAAATCTCACCCTCGGGGTCGGAATTTAACCAGGGACTCGGCAAGCCTCGTCCCTGGTTAAAATTCCGACCCCTTGGGTGAGATATCTCTATCCTACATGGACACTCATGGTGGATTGTTATAATCTATTATGAGTGTGAGGGTAGGAGAGACATATCAGTCCAGAGGATCGCCGTTTGGCATTACGAGGCTTGCCGAGTGATGGCAAACCGTGATCCCGAGGGACGGGTTTTTCTATCCTACCCTCACACGAATAATGGATTCTTATTATTGCTCATCACTGTTTTATTTATTTATTTATTTATTTATTTATTGATTAATTAATTAATTAATTAATTTATTTATTTATTTATTTATCTATTTATTTATTTTTTCATTTATTTATCTAAAAATAAGTTTCCAGAAGTCCCTGAATACGCTAAGATGCAATTTCACATGATGACGTAACTTGACATCCTGGGTAAGATAGCATGGGTAAGATAAGATTTTCTATCCCAGGGTAAATTTACAAATATACTTATCCGGTGTGCAAGTAAAGTATACACCTATATGGAATCAGACCACAATTATTTCCCTTGATTGGTTGAATAGAAAACGGATATAATTCCACACAAGATAGTTCCCTTTTCAATGGGCTGTAAATCTGCCAGTTGATGTGAGCATCCTTGTTCTTGGGCTTGTCTGGGCTGACCAATGATTAAGCTTCTAGAGAGTGTTGCTTCTGTCCCTGTAGCTGTTCATTCTAGATAGATTGGGGCCTCTGCACACCCTGGGTAAAATATCGCCGAAATGACCCTAGAGAGCTGCTGAGTCAAAGAGGGTTTGTTTACATTCCGATTGTAAACAAACGAGCCAAACTTCCCCTATCTAAACACCCATTGGAGTGATTGTCAGGCCATGCAGAATTGGGGACAAGCTATAGCAGAAAGCCAGGTTCGTCATGTTAAAATGTAGGTGTTGTAAGGAATGATTAAATTATATAGTAGAAATAATTGCGGTCTCGTGCCTGTTCTGATGTTAGTGTGTGGTAGATTCATTTTTTATTTTCCAATTTTTGAGATGTTTGTGTCCAGAATGAGCTGACAGTTGGTCCAGAGATAAGAAATTAGATAAGTTTCAAGCCTTTCAAGATAAAATAAGCAAAAAATTTGGAATATTTTGTTAAAATTGAGATTTCTAGGGCCTTGATAGTGTCGAGAATTAGTGCCTGTCAGAATGATGTCATTTTGCAGTTGCCAAATGTATTCTTACTCCATCTGAGTTTCTAAAAGTCATAAATGGAGGGATTTTTTGAAAAATATAAGTGTCTTTTTGAAACAGAATGCGTCCCGGCCCCAAATGAAGAGTGTCTCTTGTGGCCTCGGAAACCTCAAAAAAATGGTTATGGGGCCGTAAAATATAAATGTCCGATATCTGGCCTGTGGCGATGCACCACAGCACATCGGCTAAGTTTTATGGTTTTCAACCAGAAAATGGACATTACTGGCCAAGATATAAGCCACCTTTGCCATAACGAGCTGTGCGTTCGCGGCGAGCATCTTAGTGCCGAGCCCCATGCAGTGAATAATGCACGGCAAAAATGTGTGAACCGTTGCTGTTGTAGTGGACATGGGGAGTTTCGTGATTGTGTTTTGTATTTGAAGTTTTGATTTTAGGTAAATAGTAGGCTCAAAATGGCTTAATTTGTGCTCACATGTTGGTAATCTGTTCTTCAAATTCACTTCGATTGGTTTTGGAAAACGTTGATTTTCTTGGTGTCTGGCAATGTAAGTGTAAGGTCTTTTTTGGTGTAAGTGGGGTGGGGGTGGGGGGTGGGGGCAAGTTTTCTTCTCTTCACTTTCTTTAATTTGATGTACAACATGACAGCTTTCTGAATAATGTTGCAAAAAAACATATGCCGGGTGCTGACATTGGAGACATTTCAATGAGACTCTGAAGGGTCTCATATTGTGATGCTTCCAATGAGTACCCACAACAAATGTTTACTTTAAGTATCTCTTCCTCTGGGTGCCATTGGTTGGTCTGTTGTCTGTGATTGTGGCATTTTCTGGGCATATAATTATATATTTTTTGTCACAAGGCTCAAATATGGTGTCTACCGTATCTACCCTAAACATCAGTCCAGCTCATCTCCCCAAGTGACCAAACGCATCGTAAAATTTGAACATGCCCCTTTACAAATCCGACAAGGTTAAATGTAGCATTGGAATGACAACTAGTGTAAACCCTGACCAGACCTCCATGAGCAGTTTGATCTGGGTTGACATTACATAAGCTGGCAATTTAGGATAGATATGGTAACACCAGTTTTGTTTCAAACTCCAGTTAAGGTGGGGTTTTTTAGTGCAGTAATGATGTGTGATGGAAGATTCCATTGTTGATGAGAGAGTCCAGGAGTCAAACCTCGAAGACATGTTTATTTGTCGTCATGTTCAAATGGTTTGGATACCGTATTTACCATAAATATTGGGACTTCTCAGTTACCCTGCAAACTTTTTCTTAAGTCTTTTAAAAATGTTTTTTTTAAATTTGATGAGGTCAAGTTTTGTAAGCCCAGACCAGAATATTCCTATGCAGGTTGTCTGATCTTGGTTGACACTACTTGCTCATGCCTGTTAATATTTAGGATTTATACGGTATCATCTGTGCGGCCTCAAACTTCAAGTGTGGTTCACAAGCAGTCTGGACTCTGATCAAACTTTTCCTCTCAGAACTGTCTGATCTGAATCTAAACCGATTGTGATTATATCCGCACCATGTTAGCTTGTATTGATTTGTATCTTCTGCTTATGAGTGTAGACCCATATCAGAGTGCTCTTAAAGGGCACTTTGATCTGGGTCTGCACTATTTGCTAAGAAGGTCAAAATTGCAATATCAGTAACTGACAAATGTCAGTAACTGACAACTGACAACAACAAGATTTTTTTTTCCTTTTTTTTTTTTTTAAGTACACATGTAATATTGTGCAATATGCTTTACTATAAATATAGGTTAGATTGTCAAGTTACATATTTAAATTTTAGGAATTGGAGACAACGGGAGTGATCTGACTGCAATGCATCACAGACAGTACTGACAGCCTACACAGAAGACAGTTCTAAGAGCTACAATCTCCAGACCTTTTCAGTAAGTATGATCATTTTTTAGTCCGCTAGTTGATGGAGATGCATCTAGCTGTCCTTTTCTATAGTCTGATTTGGTTTTAGTTACACGCTTATATTCCGAATGTTCTTGAATTTTGTTACTGTGTTGAATGAGTTTATGTTTAACAACTTCTGATCGCGTAGCATAATCTCTGGAATATTCTGCCTCAACATCAAATGATCGCAAAGCTCTCTTCGCCCGTGTTGACAGCTCAATACCCGCACTTTCACATTTCTTAATTGAAGATGTTCCTGGATCATTATTAATCCTGTGAATTGCTGATGAAGCTCTCCCTTCCATCGTTGCAGAAAAATTGACATTTTTCGGCAGGGAAACACTTAAAGCTCGATTGACTGCTTCACATTTCTGGGTATCAGTATATAGTTTCATTTGCTCAACTGCAGCTACACTCAATTTCATCTTCAGTATTTCAAGGAGTAACTGTTTATCATTTTCATTCATGTTCAGGTTAAAGAGCCTATTAGAAGCTAAGAACATAGAACGAGTCCACCAGTTGTTAGTGACACCACCATTACAGACAACGGAATGGCTGGAACATCTAGAACAGTCCCCATCATAACAAGCCAGCGTTGATTCCAAAACCTTTGGTAAGATTCTTCGTAATGAATTCATGTCTCCTGCAAAGTCCATCATAAGTTCCTTTAAAATAAGGCTACACCTTGCTTTAATATCCTGACTTAACACTTTCTGCTGCTCTTTGCGTTGTTCACGTGTCCTTCCGGGAAACATCTCTTGACTGAAATCTGCCTGGTTACACTTTCTAAACTGAGACTGACCCAAATGAGTTGGGTCGGCCAAGCGCTGTACATTCCACATAGGGTGAAAAGACTTCATCGCATGATCTATACCTTCGGCCGATCTCGAGTCTCCATCTGTTGTTGCATACTTTATAAGCATTCCTTGAAGCGCAAGCTGACTGCCTATATCATGTCCCATGTCATACTCTGAGAAAGGTTGAAACACGGACATATTAGCTGTACACTCTGGATGTCCACCGGGACACTGCACATCAATTCCTTTTCCTTTGAGCCAATTTCCAGTCCAACACAACTTATTTTTGAAGCTGGCCTGAATCACAAACTTTTTGTCCGTCATAGTTTCACATGCAACCCCGATCGCTTGAGATGCATTCTGTCCGGGCTTCTTGCGGCTCCCAATAGTAACTGAGTTATACCGTCCATCCATGGCAATGTTTATTTCTGATGCCTCGTGGCCACGCTTAATATTAATGTCCTTGAGCATTTCAACCTTTTGAGCCATGTCCCTGTCATTGAGATCTTTCACAGTCTTTGATACTATCTTTGATGTCCTCTGCATACTACTTCTAGCTGGAGGTGGCATATCCATATTTGACATGAGTAGACGGGCACCTTTGTTTCCCAAGGGTGTGTCTTGCAGGCCAATACCAAGGCCAATATTAGGTGCTCCTGGGTTAGGTCCTGGCTTATTGCTAATGATCTCTCTGTACAGTTTGAATTCAGGAGTGTGAAATTCACAGTTAACACACCTTAGAGTCAATCTCCAACCGACGCCCCACTTCCTCTCATTTGCTAATACCATGTGCGGCATATCACACTGTGAGCTCTCCTGCCTATGGAGCCTGTATGCTGTATTCCATGATTCTACCATTTTGTCATTATCAACAAGTCTCATTCCATCAGTGTCTTGAGCTTTTCTGTCTGTTTTCAGGTCTGATGAAGGCGTTCGTGCTGGTCGAAGAAGTCTAGTAGAGCCAGTTGAGCTAGTTGATCCCTCACAGTCTGGCATGGTTCTTGAAGTACCATCCCTTGATTTGTTGGTTACCAGGTAATACTCTTCCTCTGTCATTCTTACTGTTCTGTTAGCCTTTATCTGAGTGCTAGGTGGGTCTGAAACATCACTGGAGTCTACACAAGCCTCATTAGAGTCAGCACAATGAGTGGATATGCCCTTGTTCCAGGGCACATTGCCCTTTTTGAACTTATGCGATTTCTTCTTGTCGCCTTTCATATTTATTACTAATAGAATGAAAAGAAAAAAAATCTTGTGCTATTTATACCCATTTTTACAAAATGTCAGATTTTGGGGTATTCTAAATAGTGAATGGCATCATATTTATAGTGACCTTGCCACTTTTGATGACACGGATTAGCATATGCACATGTCGTCCAGGTGGTGGTGTGTATTCCGTTGACACTTTATTGACACATACCGCGTTTGACTGCTTTGCATTCTTCAGCATCATATACACAGAAGCTGAAAGGGCTCCTATCTTCTTTAGCATTGTTATAGAAATAATTTAGACTAAAATTTAGTTGTTTAAATTTTCATTTTTATTTTTAAAATTTGAATTTAAAGTTTATTTTTTTTTAAAAATATTGAAATTTAATTTTAAAATGCCCTAGACCTGCTGGGCGGATATTTTTTCATCAATTTTGGATCATGTTGAGAGAGGGCACTTCAGAGACTCTGACATTTTTTATTTCATTCCAAAATTTTAAGAAATAAGAAAGTTATTGCAAAAAAACTGATGATTCGACCAGAAAAAAATGTCTTCTCGGGAGGCTCTTTTTTCACAAATATGGTGCATGTGATTAAATGGCTGTCACATTAAGTGATCTCATTCTATTGTTCTAATATTACTATCACATACTCATTGAATATGCTGTTGATGGTAGATAGGTTCCTTTTCTCAATATGGGGTAAAATGAGAGGCTGATAGGAATCAGACCACAATTATTTCCCTTGATTGGTTGAATAGAAAACGGATATAATTCCACACAAGATAGTTCCCTTTTCAATGGGCTGTAAATCTGCCAGTTGATGTGAGCATCCTTGTTCTTGGGCTTGTCTGGGCTGACCAATGATTAAGCTTCTAGAGAGTGTTGCTTCTGTCCCTGTAGCTGTTCATTCTGGATAGATTGGGGCCTCTGCACACCCTGGGTAAAATATTGCCGAAATGACCCTAGAGAGCTGCTGAGTCAAAGAGGGTTTGTTTACATTCCGATTGTAAACAAACGAGCCGAACTTCCCCTATCTAAACACCCATTGGAGTGATTGTCAGGCCATGCAGAATTGGGGACAAGCTATAGCAGAAAGCCAGGTTCGTCATGTTAAAATGTAGGTGTTGTAAGGAATGATTAAATTATATAGTAGAAATAATTGCGGTCTCGTGCCATATGATAACTTTCTGTGCAACTGTCAAAATTATCACCCTCGAGGTGCTGTGGATGACCCGATGACACTGTTTCGCGAGGCTGAAGGCCGAGGGCAACAGTGCATCGGGTCATCCCGAGCACAGAGGATGTGATAGTTTTGACTGTTGCACGGAAAGGTATGAAATAGTTGTTTTATTACCCAACTCAGAACTTACAAAGGGTAATAATAAGCGCGAGGCTTCGTGCTCTTCGAAATCCCAATAACTTCGTTGTTTGTGGTCAGAAACATAAAGTGTGGGTAGTCGTTTTCTTGGTTAGAATGAGCGGAACACTTTGAATACGTTTGACGTCATCAGTGTTTAGCGCGTCACGTGACTGTGCAACAGCTTACAACTACATTGTCTTAAAATTTAATGTCATGTTAGCACGGCTGCTGCGTTTGGTAATTCCTTAATTCTTTAAATGGAAATTCTTGTAAGATGTTCGGCGCTTGTATCTTCATGACAGCATCTGATATGGATGGGCTCATCCAAACAAAACAATTGTTAAACTTATTGTGCATAGTAGTTATAACATTGTTATACTCTGTTTATTCCATAAGAGCTGGATGAGATCAGCTCCATCCAGATAAGAAGCACTACCTATACATTTGTTTCGCTCCTGTAATTGAGTTAAGCATGGCAATTTGATATTCTTTGCAAGTGGCATATAGCAAATGAACAGAAGCAATTTAATGGGCGGATCCAGAGGGTTCCAGGTGGCAGGGGGTCTGGACACCCCCCCCCCCCCCCCGGAAAATCACAAGCGCAGAGCTATTGCCCTTGATTTATGGTGAACATTGGTTTTGGTGCTTGATCTTGGGCATTATTCGATCAATTTTCTTCAAACACTGCACGTGAGTTGATATTTTGAAAGAGTGATATTGGATTGAATAGCATTTTTTTAAGAAAATGCAGAGTTATTGCCCTTAATTTGAAAATATGCTGAAATTTTGTTTGCAATATCTGGGTCCAGACATTTGCAGTAAAGTTTTCATCTGAGTTATGACCTTGTTTTATGCATTGTCTTTGCATCGAAAATTATGATCACACTGGTAAATGTATACGTAGCTTTGCCGGTATTTATTCGTTTTGCCGGTATCTCATACGCCTATTTTATGAAATAAAATGGTGGCGCCTTGACATTAAACAGCGGATGTGGTAGGTGTTTTCATTTTTGTTAGTGTTAATATTATATAGAAAAACATGCCGCATGCCTAAAGGACAATAGCATTCAATTCTTTTGAAGTATTTAGCATGTACATGGCGATTTATAAAAGCATTTAGAAATAGATTTGAGTACAGATCCGTGGGGTTGGTCAGTTTTATAAATTAAGTTACATTTATTTCACTTTAGCAATGCATGAGTCATCCTCAGGTCTCATAGCAACGGGAAGTTATAACAGTTGGATAGTAAAACTTGCTTTATGAGGAAAAAATGGAAAAACGACTTTACGCAGATCTTTTTGCCGGTCCCCATTTTAAAACAGCTGACAGAATAAAATAAGTAGCTTAAAGTGTATGCATAACCAATCCTTTTCCTTCCAACGTGTCAGCCTCGCACGCACGTATACACGAAGGCACACACGCACACACAAAAGGCAACTAACAGAGGATGGTGAGGCTTATAAGGGGAGCTATCAGTGGGTTGCTGCCTGATGCTTATCTGTAGCTGGGCCAATGGTGTCTCAACTTGAATTAGAAGCAAGTAAGGGTGCAAATATCAGGGAGCTTTCTTTAGCTCTGACTATCTGTGAGTCATGAGTCATGAGCCCTTTTCTTTATTTCATCATAGAGTATTAATTTGATTATATTGTTTCTCAGTGATGATACAGTGCAATAGTGAGGAAGACTACATGCGAGCTTCAAACAATACTTTTTGACTTGGTTGGCTTTTTCCAAAGAAACACGCTTCTCACCCAATATAAATTATGCCAAAAAAGTATGAACGTCAGTGTGACGCCAAACGTTAGTTATGGCGTTTCAAAAATCCATTATCTCTGTTTGTTGTTTTTCATGCCCTATTACGTCTCTTTTTAAATCTGAAATTAATATGGGAACCTGGGACAAATTATAAACTGGCAGACTTATTTTGTAGTAGGGTATATTACGTTTATCTCTTTCAGCAATTGATTTTCACCAAAACTGACAATGTCACATTATTTTTGCTAATGTACCTATCTACAGGAGCAGTAGGACTGCGGTAGTAAAACTGCATGTGCACACAAGTGCAAAATGTACATATGTAAATTTTGTCCACGTGATAAGGGGCCATAGTGATATTTTATTCAATTTATGAGCTGAAAATTTGAATATTTCTAAGTTCATAAAACAACGAATCATCATGATAGCACGCCCATGTAAATTGCACATGCCTACACCACACCTTTATATAGTATAATAGGAGTTTTCAGTGTTATATACTATTTCTTTATTTGCTCTAAATCATAGATTTTAGGAACCCGTTAGAACCGCCTCAATGTGGCAGTTATAATATGTACTCACAAACTATGTTTTAATCAAATCTAAGACTTTTTTTTATATAAAATTACCATTTTTAAAACCTTGAAAAATTTCTGCATAATGTATCGGTATCATTGTTCAATACACTTGCCAATTTGAGAAAACTATTTTCATTTCGTTGAAATTGATTTTTTTTTCTGTAAAACTAAGGCAATCTTTACAAGAGCATTCCTGGGGAACAGTACTGGTGTATAGTATACAGTTTTTCATGCCTGTTTGGTGAATAGATAGCATGTTTATCAGTCAGTTTGGTTATTTCCTGGTTTGATTCCGTTTGTGTCACTGTGGCATGCAGGTTTGCCGGCAAATAAGACAGCATTCGGCAAACGTATCCGAAGCATCTGAGAATATCGCAATTGAATAAACAAACACATGAAATTCTAGCAAAATGTGTTTTTATTATGATGTTGGGGTCATGTTGGGGATATGAGTTATACTAACAACACAAAGGCAGTTTACCACTACTTGCGTTCAATCTTTTGAGAGTTGCTCTGTTTGAATCAGTGGATGATAAAGAGAAAATATTTTCATTGACATATTTTCATAAAAGGAATGTGAATCCCAATCTGCACTGCTACCATCCTAGCTACCTTGCCCTGTCCATCCAAACAAAAAGGAAACATAAAAAGCTTTAATCAAGTTAATGAATGGTTTTTGAACGTGAAAACAGCATTTCATTCATTTTTATGAATGGTTCCTCATTTGAAACATATGTATAACATGAGGAATGTTATTCCAAATCACATAATAAGAAGACGAGCCACTTACTTTAAAGACATTCAGGTGGTTTAATGACCCACTTGTGTATGGGGAGAGGGGGTGAGTATGTGCCTGTGTTGTCAAACAATGACTGGCTGACATGCTAGGGGTAAAATGATTAGCTAATATGCACACGACTTAAGCAACCTATTTCATTCTGCCAGCTGGTTTAAAATGGGGACCGGCAAACGGCGTAGTATACACTTTCGCCTAGATCTGCATAAAGTCTTCCCCCCCCCCCCGTTTTTTTCTCAGGAAGGTTTACTATCCAATTGTTACAACTTTCCGTTGCTATGAGACCTGAGAATGACTCGTGCATGGATAAATTGAAAGAAATGTACCCCAGATTAAAACTATATCACGTAAAAGTCGAAAATTAAAAAAAAACTGACCTGCCTTCTGGATCGGTACTCGTATCATCAACAAAAATGAAAATACCTACCACATCCGCTGTAAAATGATAAGGCGCCGCCAATTTATTCCCTTTAGGCATATGAAGTACCGGCAATACGGCAAAGCGACGTGCAGTGGTTTACCAGTGTGATGATGCATGCCTGCAGCGCTTTTATTTATTTTTTATGTCTGTGAACATGCTTTCTGTTTTCAATATACCAATCAAGGGCTGTTTCCAGCAATTTTGGGAAAAAGGTCCCCGGGCCAAAATATGGAAAAAAGATCGACTTAACATCAAAGTTGTGAGAAATTAACGACATAGAACATAAAAAGGGTAGCAAAATATATACTCAAAATCAAGTTATTTTAGGCCCCGTTCACATGCACACATTTACTTACGTAAGCAACTTTACTTACGGTGTCATGTGAACGCACTTGCTTACGTAAGTATGAATACTCCTGGAGTAAACGTATATTTGCACCATCTCTGGAGGTCATGCAAAGGTATATTTGCTTATAAGTAATTATGCTCCATGAGTAAACTATGTCATGTGAACGTACCTCAAATTTACATACGTAAGCAAATTGATGTTTCAAGACCACTTAATTGGGAATATGATTTCATCATCATTATATCTATTTCTTTAAACCAATTTCCTTTATTCTGTACCATATACATGTCATCTGTAAAACATTGTTCATTGAAAAATGGCTGCCAGGAAGAAGACAAGCAGTGTGAGCTCAGAAAAGAAGCCTGCAAAACGGTGCTTATCATTGACTGATGAAGAATCAGAATGTTTTATTTCCTTATGGGCTGAACATAATGTGGAAGCACAAATGGAAGTATAACCTGTGTAAAAGGGCCACTCAAAATAGACAAAACAAATCTCTTCATGAAGGCGAAAGTATTGCAGAATACTCCCCTTGGAGGATTCTGCAAAACTTTTGACCAGCATTAAGTGATAATTGGTCTTGGAAGTAAGAAATAGGGCAAAGATCAGGAATCAATACAATCAAACCAATTTTATGTCATATGACAGTGCCCATTTTACACAGATTTTACTGTAACTAGGATTTTAGATTCATCAAATCCAGAAACAACCTAAGAAATGAAGCAGAAATTTCTTTGTTTATATCAAAATGACTCAAGCGCACAATATCAAATTATAAAGCACATGTTACCTTGTGAATACCACCTTGTGACCCCTGGCTTGTGATATGAAATGTCTTAAAAAGGGTCTGCCAAAGTTTTTGTCAACATTCATGAGGCAAATACTAAAATCAATTCATGGACATGCTGCCTAATGGGGTACTTCAAAATACACAGTATCTGTAAAACCGTATTTCTAAACAAAAGAAATACAGTATTTGGATGTTTTGAAAGCCATATAATCGTTTTATCAGTAAATGTTGGTTTGAACGAAATAACGAACTAACCAGTTTGTCTTCATGCACTTTTAAAGCTTTTAAAGGTTTTCAACTTGCACACTCATTATTTCAGAAAAGACTGGCTTACAAAACTGTTTGGTGAGTAAAACACAGACCCCAGTTGTTTCAAACTAATGATGCTGTTAATAAATGACTGATCATTTTAAATGTTAATATCACAAATACAGAGATTTCTGTTGCTGTTATTGAAAATTGTAACAAATTTATTTATGCAAAATCTGCTAACATTTTTCAACAAAAACAAAACAATAATAATAGACAATTTGGTTTTTCGGTTCCAAAAAGTGACCTCTAAATGAAGTCATTAACCTTACAATGTTATGAATGATTGAGCCTTGTAAGCCGTGTTTTGTCTTCTTCTTTTTATAAAACGTCAGTCACCACCTGCATAAACATAATTTTCCCTCCAAAAATCTAGCAAAGACCTATTCAGTTATCGCAAAGTACGTCGCTAGGTCGTTCCTATGGATGATAGCACTGGATTGAGCTTCCTCCCCATCACCATCACGGTCATCTCGCTCTTCATGCTCTTCTTCCCCCACTTCATCCATGTATCTCTCATGTTGCTTTTCGCATAGGTTATGCATGATAGCACATGTTGTTACAACTGTACTGGCAAAATCTACAGACACATCTAGTCTCTTTTGAAGACATCGCCATCTGCCCTTCAAGCGCCCAAATGTGCTTTCAATTGTCATGCGTTCTCTGCTAAAAATAGTAAGTGAGTATGATCAGGAAATACCACAATCACAAACTGCAGACAACCCCGTGGCACCGCGAGGAAGAGCCGCTCAACCATCACGAGACACCAGGAAGACAAATTAAGCAGAGCAATCAGCTCTCTCTTCCCCATCAAGATGATTGCAATACTAGAATGGACATAAAGTAACGTACAACAAAACACAGAACAAATACAGACTCCCACAATGGGAGTAACAATAAACAAAAAGTCAACAACAACAGAACCACCGCCTTAGAACGGACAGCAGCCTAAGCCACCGGGGGGCTTAAATGCATTTTACTGGTAACAAATCTTCGCCCTAGATTCTGCTGTTGTTGAAGTACAAGAAATGTTCAGCTCGCATGGAGGCCATCTAACTAATGCAATGTATCAAGTCTGTAGTTGAGCACCCTTTGTGCAACTGTTAGATTAGCGCGATTGGTATAAGATTTAAGCAGCCAGGTTTTAAGAGGGTATGCTGCATCCCCAAGAAGAACTATGGGCATTGTTATTTCTTTGCTGGGAAACACCAATTTCTTCGTTTTCTGTGGAAACAAGTCATTTGTCTCTCCTTTGTAATACAACTCTGAATTTCCAAAAACCTCGCATCATGGAACCGCCCTGGCCATCCAGCGTTCATATCGGTTATAATGTTGTTGTGATCACAAACAGCCTGAGGGATGATTGAATACCAGCCCTTTCTATTCACATAATCTCAATGAGCTGACGCTGGAGCAATTATTGGGATGTGTGTACCGTCCACTGCTCCTGCACAATTAGGAAGTCCCCAAGTATTATCAAAACGATCAATGACATATTGCAAATCATCATCTGCAGGGAATTTCACATATGTGTCCAAAATATTCTCAGCCATTGTTGTGCAGACATCATGGATGTATTTATGTACTGTTGATTTTCCAACACCAAACAGATTGGCAATAGTATGGTATTCCGAAGAAGAGGCAATCCAGTACACAGCAATGGCAACTCTGTGATCCAGTTGAAGTGGCTCCCGTACGCACAGGAACTAGTCACAAACCCTTAGAATACAAAAAGTAGGCCTATATTTACTTTAATAGAGAAGGACTGTAACGGTTGTTGTTGGGGTACCCTATATAACTAATCAAAACAGTCGCAAAACTCAACTTATATGAGCAAAGTTATAGTGTCCTGGCTTCAAGAGAAACAAGTCTGTCTAACGATACCAACCTTTTGTTCTTTCGTTGAGTAAGTCCCATGAAATAATCAAGAACAGCACGGATATTAGCGTCTTCTTGAAACTCGTTCGTTTGCACTTTCCTCTGGAGATGGTAAAAACACAGTTCAATCTTTCTTTTCTGACTTTCATCAAAGAGATGCCGATTCAAAGTGATAAGTCCTGGTTTTCAAAAGTTTTTTTCTATATGCGGTCACCAAGTTCTTGAGAACTTATTCCAAATGAAAGCCAAACGGCGTCTTTTTGCAGAAATTACGCCAACCTTTTTCTATCCGATCTCCATGTTTTCCGGAAATCCCATTCACTATAGTCCTGTGACGTCATCGATATGGTATGATTTTGCGATTTTATATCAAGGGAAGTAATACAATCTATTGAGTGTAATGATGTAAACTGAAGCACTCCGAAAATACACCACGTCAATATGGGGATTTTCCAAGCGGATTTTGCCTTTTCTATGTGACGTATTTATAACCTCGGCTTAGCATTATCCAATCAGTGATCGCGAAATTTTCAGAGCTGAACTTTTGCAAACATGGAGTGCAGGTAGAAAAGGTCGGCGTAATTTCTTTAAAAAATTCGCCGATTGGCTTTCATTTGGAATAAATTCTCAAGATTTTGATGACTGCATGTAGAAAAAAGTTATTGAAAACCAGGGCTTACCACATTTAGCGGCATCTAATCGTTCAAAATCACGAAAAAAGCGATTGAACTGTGTTTTTAACAGTCTCCAGAGGAAAGTGCAAACGAACGAGTTTCAAGCAGGCGTTAAATTCTGAGCGTTCTTGATTATTTCATGGGACTTATTCAACGTAGGAACAAACGGTTGGTATCGTTAGACAGGCTAGTTTCTCTTGAACCCAGGGCACTATAGTTTTGCTTAAAAAGTTGAGTTTTCGGGCTGTTTTGATGATTCAAACAGGGTACCCTAACAACTTGCGTTACAGTCCTTGTCTATGTTTACAGATACACACGCCACCTTTTTCATAAAAAAGTTTGTGACAAGTTCCTGTGCCCGTACGGATCTAGCCTGGTCAGGAAAACTAGGACGCAAATCATCATACTAAATCTCGAAAGTGGCTTTTGTCATTCGAAAATTTTCCATCCATTGGTCATCACTAAATGTCCCTTTCACTATGTCAGTCCACCACTCTCGAGATCGTTGTTTCTCCCAAATAGTTTTTTCATGAGACAGCCCAAGGGCCAACCCAGTACACAAATGATATGGCAGCTGTCGCCTCTGTTTTTCAACTAGCAGTCTGTACATGGCTGCTGTCAAAATAAACTGATCTAGAGTATCTTTTAAGATACTTATGTGGACACTATTAGCATGTGAACGCAGATTAAATATACTTTTACTTATGTGTGTATATTTGCTCCGTATAGCAAAATACTTACAGGTGTAAAGTTTGTGCATGTGAAACAGGGCCGTAGATTGTATTATGCCAAGCTGACATGGGTCATTGTTTTTCATAAGAAGTAGTGTCCCTAAAAAAGTTAAAAAAAAAAACCCTTTCTTAATTGGGAAAACAGACATGGTATTGGGGAAAAAGATCGTTTTATTCAATTTGGAATGGGGCCGAAATTCGGCCCCTAGGGAAGGGCAGAAAATCCCCCGCTATCTCAAAAAAATCGTTGAATTTACCACAACATAAACGTTACAATGGAGTTATATTGTTGTTTAAGCTAGCAAAATGTACTGGTCCATGGGCCTGGAGGGGTCACCATACACCCCCTAAGGGTTCTCTGGGAGTGGTATAATATTGTTCATTTGGGCATCTCTGATTAAGAATCAAGATGTTAACACTCGATATCTTGGGTCCTACCCGCCATTTTGGATGGTTTCAAGAGGGCCGCCATGAAAAATACAAAATGCCTATATAGTGTAATATCAGCCTCCTACCATCTGTTATGCTTACTTTTATGAGCGGGCCAGCTATTTTTAAGATCCTCAACTCCATTTCTGATATAAAAAGCTAAATATAAGGTCTCAAAATACTATATTTAATATGGCGGCCAATTTGAAATACCAATATTACATATTTTCATTAATCTTAAAAAAGTTTACAGGAGTGTTTTACAATACAAATAATAATTATATGTTTAAGACATTATTAATTTTGGAGATACTTTTACTGCCAGCATTACTTTAGTCATGGAGTATTTTATTTATCCCAAAGACATCATCTTCAAAGTAATGGATAGTCTGCATACAAGGTTACCCCACCATTTCAATAAGCAAACATTTTTCATGTAAATAAACATAGCTACACTTCAGTATGCATCTTTTTTCACTGATAGTAAAATGAAGTTTACTTGGTTATATTCAGAATCATTATTTTATTGCAGCATACATTTTAAAAAGTTTATTTGGGCCAAAAAGGGTGTAGCATACGTAACATTTTTAATCAAATGTAACAAAATAGGCATCTGAGTCCAAATTAACCTCTGCAGAATCTGTACAATGTATCATTGACATATGGATCCATGCTTTGTATTTACATAATAGACAATCGATTTGTCTTTCACAAACTGCGGTGATTATTTTGCATTTATCACAAAGTCTTCTTCATAATGGTGAAATAAGAATTAATAAGAACACTAGATATAATGGTGGTTTTGATCATTTTAGGGCAATATTAATAATTGCATTTGTCTTAGCTACTATTACTTTACTGATTTTTTCTGATGGGACAATAAGGAGAACACGTCTCATTGCTTATAAAAAGAGCACTCAAAATACACCTAATCTTTAAGCACCCTTAATGGCCCAAATAAAATTTCAAAAATGTATGCTGCAATATTAATTCTTTTTTCACCATTAATATTATGGTTTATTATGGTTTTAATAGAGTCTAGAACAATAGTTCACACCCTCATATTGGTGGCAGCAGATGGGTATTTTGGCATTACACTGATATTTATATACCCATAAGTGTGCACGTAACGTCCACAACAAACCTGTTACATACCAATACCCTATCCATACATTAGGATATGAGTAAGGTTTGGGTGTTAGACTAGTAGGATTTGAGTAGATAGCCCAACGATACCCTTGTCTCTTCCATACTAATACCCTACCTATACACTAATCATACCAATATGGGGTCATAACATCTACCCATATCGCACATTGGTAATGGAAGATATGCGTGGAGGTTAGGGTGGGGTTTGCGTTGGTGCAGGGTAGGGTTTGCATTGGGACAGGGTAGGTAAGATAGGAGTATCTTAATGGGAAGGGTATGAGTATATACTCTGGTAGGGACACTCCAATGGATGGGGTATCCGACCCTTGGCCCAATCCTAGTTTCTACCCAATCCTTTCTTATCCCTAATAGCACCATGCCCTTGTAAGATACAAGTAACTGTCAGGCAGGTTATGAGAAGGTGTAGATAAAGTATGAAATTGTGTCTAGGTCAGGACATTGGTAGGTAAGGACTAAGGGTTGCGTAGCCTACTTTACCTGCGTAATAATACTTCACCCTACAACTACTCTCACCCAAACCATACCCAGATATACATCATACACACACATCTATTCATAGTATAATGTCCATATAGATATGGGGGGAGCGCAGGATATGAGTATGGAGGTGTATGTGAGTGTTGGGTATGTATGGTAGAATAGCAGCACCTTACCCTACCCTACCTGGACAGGCCCTACTCGCATTATACCCGTCTTTACTACTCAAATTCAAGTTCTACTCTATTCCAAATCAGTAAATCCACCCTATAGTCTAATCAGTAGAACTGATAAGGTTGAACTAATTGCAACAGAATTTTTCAGCAATTCTGCGACTGTTTGGGTTATCTTGAGCAACATACTAAAAGTTGCAAGTCCTATCTTGTGGGGAAGTATATAAATTTTCTACTTAAAAATGACCATTTTTGTGATTAAAGTGACCATTGAAGATTATTGTTTAGTCATTTGGACATTTCTTCTACAGTTGTTTTAAGTTGTTTATGCTTTGATTATAGAATTTGATTTGATTATATAAGTATTACACATGATAAAAACCATATCAAACCATATCAAATGAGCCGAAATGTTACAAATCAGGGGTTGAATAACCCCACCCGCCATATTACAATTATATTAAGATTAGAAACATAATAGTTCTGTTTACTTTTCTATTACAACATATAGGTATTATTTTAACAAAGTTGAGGTTGTTGTGATTGGACTTAATGACCTAACAACATATCATATTGTATTACAGTTATATATGTTACTTACTTTCAAATGTATTAATATTTAATGCAGTACTATCTTTAGATCATAGACTGGCAAAAGACCTCTTAGGAATCAGGTTTGTAGACTTTTTTCTAAAATCACATTATACTAGTCACATAATAAAGTAGATTAACTCTTTAGCAGTCGAGGCGTTACCCTGCAATAGCACAATTCACTACGTTACCCTAAAATAATAGGAAATCCTATAGTGTTCTTATATCAAATGATTGCTCATCCCTACATATGAATATTATCTTTTAATTGAAAGCAAATGATTAGCAATATGATTTTACCTAATTTAGACATCTGTTATTACAGTTATATACGCTACTTTCTATTAAATACAATATTTTAATGCAATAACTACTAATGTATGTAAATTACTGTCATTGGAGAGCCCAGTAATGAGAGAAATGATGAATATTGTATTATTTGACAAAACAAGTGACTAAGAAAAAGACCCAACAAAGCATTACTGATAAAAAGGAAGAAACTTGAACCTAAATCACATAAAACGCCATTTCAAATCAGAGTGTAAACAGCTTGTTTAGAAACTACTTATATTTTATGATCAAATTATGTTTCTTAAATGCTTACATGATATATTTTTATCTCTCTGAAACATTTGTGTTTCCTTCTTTTTGTATTTGGAATGATATATACAAGATATTTTAACTGGATACAGCTTAAGTTAAATGACACATTGATGTAAAACAATTGCAGTTGCCTTGTAAGCCACCAAAAACATATTAATCATAGCTTATCAGCTATCGACTAAAGCAACTATATTGATAACATTCAAGGACAAACGTGAACCCAAAACTCCGAAATATAATGTTGTCATTTCAAACAAAATTTTTTTTAGCATATCCAGTTTGGTGAAAAAAGAATACAAATTATTTTAGTTATACAAAAAGAGTGGTTTTGAAAATGGTCACACTTATCATATGCTTAGTCTGGTTCTACAATGTTGTGAAGCATTGCAACAGGACAGATTCTGTTCTTAAGCTTCTTTTTGGTAATTCATTTGAAAGATCTAGGCTTATTATTTTGATAGCTAGCATGTCAAATGAGAACATAATCATTGATACAAAAATTACATCCAATTCATTTTTTGCACGTTTCAAAGCAAACTAAATTGATTATAAATAGTAAACAAATAATAAATCAAATGAGCAAGCACATTTGATTTTGGTTCATAACCCAGTGTTGGGCAATGAAGGAGCATGCGATCCTGTGAAAATGTGTAGTTAGACACAACATAACCTTTGCTGCTCTTATACACAAAGCAAGTGTGTAGATGAAGACACGGGCCATATTTTAGAACGCTATATCCGCTGTATTAGTATGGTAAATTAAAGATGCATTTGCCATGTGTGATAAGAACCCAAATCTCTTGTGCTGCTCCAAATTTTCATTCAAGCTTGTATAAATTACATAAAAAGCATTCAACATTATTTTTTCATCTAAAGGTAACGAAATTCATACTTATACTACTGTCAAATCGACATGGTATTGAATATTTGATATACTATATCATATACACATAACACAAATGACAATGCAAACACTGCTTTATCAACCTCTGAGATTTATAATAACCTTAATACAATGTACAAATAAAAGAAATATGATTTTATGTTGATGATTGAACAAAAGGAAGCATGGCAAATACGATATGTATAAATACTTTCATTAAATTCATGTGTACTTTCTAGACATTACATGTAAGTCTATCATTGGTGACAATGACTGTACTGAATTGAGGGCCCTCTTAATATTAATGTTTGTTAGAACAGTTGATTTTTGTGTGTGTCTATTAATTAATACCCTCAACTTTTTTGGGCGCTTTTACATAATTTCCTATTTACAAGATGGTCACGTGTAGTGCATTTGTTTACTGTCTGAAAAAGGAAAACATTTCTGATACATATTACCGTAAAAATAAAATGTGTTGGTTTTGATTTTATTCCATTTATTCATTAAGTCAATACACTGGTGAGTTTACAATTCATTCTAATATTTTATATTCATATAACGCTTTGTTATCAAGGATTCCATTGACAATATTCCTGTAATAATTTGGCCATACCACATTCTGTATAGTGGAAATTAGCATCAGCATTGTTTGCTAAATCTAAGAAAGATCTCATGATTGCACGTTTTTTTTTAAACATTTGACTTTTCCATCTAATAAAAGTAAACTGTTACTGACTATGTTTGTATAATGTTAACAACAGTAAACTGGGTACACCAAAATATTTTTATAATAACTTATTAGATTTCTTTCAATTAAGTTATTTTTTTTCAGATGAATATCATAAAATCTACATCCACACATATATAAGCTTTTCAGGCCCAATTATATACTGTCTTTAACAGTTTGGACGAACATATGTTCTTATGATGATATATTCTATAAGGTTACATATGTTACTTTGATATATTTGACAGAAAATTGGAATGTATTCTTCTACTGTAATTAAAGAACTATCCTTTTATTTGTTATGACTTTTAAAATCTTTAACTTTGGACAAATCAAAATGAAAATTTTGTAGATAAAAAACGTCCAAAAATTTACTATTTCACAAATGTAAATATATATCAACTTTAGTGTATATATATAGTTTCTTGAGAATAACTGATAATTATTTTAGGACAAACTGGTATCTTGTTATAAATTTAACTGAAAAACTGTTTTGAAATTAAATAAAATACCATATGATCTATACGATAAGGTATTTAGCAAGTCTCAAAGTTTAAATTGTATGTTACATACTTCTGTACAAGCAACAAAATGCTACTTTACACCAGAAACGATGTTATGTATAGCTTATCAATCGTATTAATCCATCAAATGTTCATATATGGGTTTTAAAAGTTAATGATAGCATAACATGATAACTGTAAAAGTAAAAAGGTTCTTACTACATTCAACATTTAATTCAGGATCATCATATATTCAACAGCTTCTAATTCTTAAAGTATTTATGATATAAACCAGCTGCTTGCAGTTTTGAAATAGTCAATTTACTGTCGTTTAGGAATGTTGTATCTAACACCCAAATACTCATTATAAGGCTCATCAAATGAAACTATTGAACACATTTAAATGATTTTTATAAGATGCAGTTGGAAATTAACATAAATGTCATAAATAACATAAAGGTGTGTTTCTGGAAGCAAACAATTTATTTTGATGCTTGTTTAGGCCTCAAAGTAAGCTGTCTATAGTAACGGACGACTGTATGCATCAGCTGGACACCACCTGGATACCATTTCTTATTCAAATGTCGCAATTTTGTTTTAAAGTAAAAAAAATGGGGTAGGGGTATAAAACATATCCTCCTGAAAAACTGCTACAACAATTTGACCATACAGCGTGTCTAGAAAAGTTGTAGAAGGCTAGTCTTAACTAATAAAGTCAAACCTTTTTCAGGCAGGAAAATTATGCCAATCGAATTTTTAAATATTTAGCTCCTTGACTAGTAGTGAGTCTGATTGATGATCTGACTTTTTAAATGTTTTGACAGCAACAGGGGGATGTGAGCTTAAATTTTAATAAGGATACATACTTTCATAAAGATTATTACCTCCCTGTCACTGATTTTCAGTTACTGATGACAGTTCAGGGTGTTCACTAAGTACTGGTAAACGACTTGTGGAACAGAGCAATGATAACTGACCATCATTGTATGATTGAGAAAAAAACTGTTGAAAGCTACAACTTCGTCCAATCACAACAATAACAACAACAACAACAACTACTATAACAACAACTGGTATATTTATTCTGAGATTCACTAAGGGTTATCAGTTTGTTATGAATGTTAGAATAATACTAATAAATTGCAATAGAAATGTAAACAGAACTATTGTGTTTCTAATCTTAATTTATTGGTGGGTGGGGTAATTCAACCTCTGATTTTCAACATTTTGGCTCATTTTATATGATTTCATATGTGTTTAATAACATAATTATAATGTGTATTACTCATATAATCAAATTAAATTCTTTTATCAAAGCATAAAGGACTTAAGACAACTGCAGAAGAAGTGACCCATTGAATAAAAATGATCTTCAATGGCCATTTTAAGCATAAAAGTGATCACTTTAAGTCGAAAATATGAACACTTCCCCACAAGATAGGACTTGCAACTTTTAGTATGTGATCACAGGCATATTAATAAAGCAACTAAAACCAATGGCATTTCTGTTGCAATTAGTTCAAGGTTAGCCTATTTTTGAAGCCCCACTGACTAGTCTACTACTGCTGCACAGTGCTTTACCCTACCTTTACTTAAACCTTTACATACCCTACCCATAAACCCCTCCTAACTTGTCATGTCTAGCCCTACTCAATTCTCTCCATCAATACCAGTGTGAGATGAGTTATAGTATGGAAGAGTGGGACGGTGTAGTGTTACATAGTGATTATGAGTTAGTTACCCATATGTTACATGTATTGTACGTTATAAGTTAAGGTGGGGTAAACATAGGAGAAGGTAAGGAATTGGTTTGGTTATGTAGAGTTGGTGATGACAATGGGTATGAGATGGCTGTTGATGGTAAGGTGGGGTTGTGTAGGATAAATATTGTAGTACAATGATGTGTAAGAAAGGATAAAGAGTAGGACATCCATAGGGTAGGGTTGTTTAGGGCAGGAAAGTGCAGCATTGTTTCAGCTAGGAGAACGGAGGGTATTGTAGTGTAGAATGGAGATGAGCAGTGATGTGTGAATTAACCCAGGAAATAGACATATGAAATCAAGTAAATATCTTTCTTTCTGGTCTAGGGGCCAAATCTCAAATTTTGAGTTCTGTTGCACCCCCCAGGAAGAAAAAGTTGGTTACTATTTTCAGTCAGGGACATGTCTGGGGGCCTCAGAAACCCATGTTTTGCTAAGTTTTCTGTGGTCAGGTTTCTGTAAATGGCCTGTTATCACCGTTACCCCACAAACATTGAAAATAGCATTACACAAAATACAAGACTGATAATATATTTTATTATAGTATCAATGAATTTGTTTGAGGTCTAAATGTTTGATATAGTCATAAACATTAATTGCAGACATCTCTGAGATGTTTTACCGCTCATCAGCGTTACGTATGTTACATTTAATACGAAATTGCAGATAATGACTTTATAGATTGCATATAAGAATGAACCATGTTCCCAAGCCACAGGAAGAGAAACTTGGTTACTATTTTCAGCCTGGGACATGTCTTGGGGTATTCAAACCCATGTTTTAGTAAGTTTTCTTTGGTCGTTTTTCTGTAAATGGTCTGTAATTAATGTTACCCTACTAACATTGAAAATAGCAGTTCACAAAATACAAGACTAATATGATATTTTCAAAAGTATACATGAAATTATTTGAACTTTACATGTTTCAGCTAGACATAAACATCAATTGCATACATGTGTGAGGGATATCTCTGCTTGTCAGAGTTACTTATGTTACATTTTTACGAAATCGCAGATAATAACTTTATAGATTGCATATTAGAATAAACCCTTCCCCCAACCTTAAATGTGTATTAAAAATCTCTATTCTAATGATAAATTTACATTTTCACATATCTAAGGCTATTTACAACTTGTAACTGGCAATAGAGGTTGAAAAATAAATATTTAAGTTTGCTTATGAGCATATCACATCTAATATTAGAAGTAGTGATTTTCTTTTTGACAATTTACATTGCATTGGAATGTACAATGTCTTCCTCACAACTTTCACAATAAAACAAAATAATACTAATAAACAAAAATTAAATACGATGGATAGGTTGTTGCTGTAAATATATATCAGGTAACGTAGGTAACAACATTGTCCCTTGCATAAATGGATAAAAATACTAATTTTACCTGGGCCTGACAACCAGCAAGGCTCAGAATATATTTGAGTTCTCTCCACATGTTATTTAAATATTTTCAATTACGGGCAAATTACTCTAAATAAACTCTTATTCAAGAGATTTTTGTAATTTTGATTGATTATTTTACTTCGATATGACAGTTTACAGGTTTTTAATCAATGGTACATGTCAATATGTAGAATATCTACTTCATCAGTCAAATATTGTACTGAATGTTTTGCTACGTTTCCTGTGGTCTGTTTTACCACGTTTCTTATTGTCAAAGTGTCATAATAGGCCTGTAAATTATGTTACCTAATGAATGAGGATAGAAAATTTGTAAGCCAGTACAAATTACATGCTAATAAGCATATTTATAAAATAATTTCACTACAGTTACAAGAAATCAACAGCTTCAAATATGTAAAAATGGAAATTTACCATTAGGATAGATATCTACATTATAAATTTAAGGTTGGGGAACATGTTTTCGTTCTAAAATGCAATCTATAAAGTCATTATTTGCAATTTAGTATACAACGTAACATAAGCAACGCTGACGAGCAGAAACATATCTCACCGATTCCTGCAATTGATGTTTATGCCCAGCTCAAACGAGTAAAGCTAAAATAAACTCATTGATACTAAAGAAAAATATCCTATTAGGTAAGTGTGTCTTGGTTGGCCTTTTGGTGACTAAGGCTCTTAACAAGGTTATTCAATGATATATACATATGCTATGCAAGAATCCATCATTCACCATATTGCAGCAGCTAATAGCATGAGTGCACACCCAGTTTATCATCAGTTTATCTGAGGTCATGTCTAATGTTTGGAGAAATTACACCACAAAATGTTTATCTAACACAAAATTACAAACATAATCAATTGGTTTAATGTCTGATTTGCTTGATGTAGAAAAAGTCCCTAAGGTGGAAAACTCGCTTGTACTTACATATAAAAAATGCATCTGTGTTTTAACCATATGTGTTTGCTGAAACAGTGATACGTTGCATAAAAGGTTGGTCTTTACATTAAAGTTATCCACTACATGTATAAACCAGTGTTATATACAAGATTAGCTTGCAATTATAATTTGTAGCATACTCATAATTTGTAATCTTAATATGGCATTACACCTAAAATAGAATTGAAGCACTTTCCTTTAACCAGAAACAGCCCTAAAACAATGTAAGTATTAACAAATATATACATGGATATGGGTGCAAGAATGAGTAAGTTTATAACTAAAAATATGTTTCGAGCTGTTGTTTGCAGTATTGCTCACAATTTTTGATTGTTTTGCATACAATAAGGCTGATTCAGTAAATCTTTAAAACCAACAAACTGATCACAAGTCCCTTACTCCTCATGTGTAAACATGTAATAGTGTTACAAATAGCTCAACAAGATCCAAAGTTGCAAAAAAGGAAGAAAAAAGAACTTCCTTTTGAATAATGTTAGAAAGCTAACTACTGCGCGTGAGTTGTGGCACTGATTTTTCAACAGACACTCAGGCGACAATTTAATCTCTGGTTTTCAGAAATTCAAACCATTTTGCTGAATTACAGTGAGTCATGTTTATGATTAAAGCTTTAGAATAACTCCTCAAAATCGACTTGAGAATAAAGCTTCACTAACAGAAAAAACATGTGTAATTAATGTCAACATGAAATAGCTTTGTAATTAATGTTACCACGTAATATGCTTTTAAGTCTACGCGTATTGCTCAGGTTGCTTTACCTCAAACTTGCTTGGTTAACAAACAAAATAATTTCTTTCGAAATTGCTGTATAATAAAATAAGATAATAAGCATTTTACAATATGATATAATGAGATCTATGAGAATAGTGAGAATAGACGATTGCAATTGTGACAGGCCTAGGGATACATTGATTTTTTTTAAAAATAAGTAATTATCAACAGTGAAAATTAATGAATTAAGCACACAAGAAAAAAAAGTAAATGCTAGATCTACAAAGCACCAGGTACATTTTGGTATCAACTGTGCTATTTCTGTAATGATAAGTACTTTGATTGATATCATATTTGTACTTTTAAAAACGGTAGAGGAACTTTAGATTATAACAAAATGCAGCCAAAACCTAAACTGTTCTGTGTTTCTTCCTCACGGTACCTTTGTTTGATCTAAAGTCTGTGATTGTTACATTTCATGGTCATTCTCAACTTTTTAGCAAACATAGTTTTTCCAGGCATGATAAAGTACTTCTACTACCTGCAAAAAAGGAGCAAGTTGTCGCAGGAAAACATATTTAAAGCTAAAATAATCACAATGTGTTGTTACATATGTTATGGGCTTGACAAATATATACATATAGTATAAAGGGTTAATATCTTGTAAAACAGTGAATCGTCAAATTTGACCAATTTGTTACCCATTCAAAGAAGGCTCAGCTGGAACTTTAGTCTAGTTTTAGGATATGTCCTCTGTGTAAAGTCGACAGAAAGCACCTGCTCTGGAAGACACCCACACTATCCTCATGCCTTGCCACCAGATGCAGGAAATATTGCTTTTCTATTTAAATTTATTTATTGAGGTACGGTATATTCAGTCCAATATTTGAATCATAAAGTAAATATTATGTTCATTGCTATGAATCATTGATAAAAAAAAATCTGTAAATTACCATACATGTATCAAAGTAACAGGATCAAACAAAATTTCAAAACTCTCTTAGATGAATGTTTATTTTAAAAGAATTTGTCGATTAATGAAGTTATTAAAATATGTGGAGAGTAGACTCTTCGTGTCGTCAGGCTTAGGTAAAATAGGAGTCTACTCTCCACAATTTTTAGTATGTCCATTTACGCAAAACACCATTGTTGTTACTTATGTTACCTTATTTATATATTGACAGAAATTAAATGTCCATGGTAGTAAAACTTGTTTTTAATGCTGTTATTTCATTTCATTGCGACAGAGATGAAAGAAGACACTGTCAATTCCAATGCAATGTATATGGTTGAAATAGAAAATCTGTATGTTAGTAGAAATGATATGCTTATAAGCATATCTTAAAATCTATTTTACTACAAATCATCTCCAATTACAAATTATAAATAGATTCAAATTTGGAAAAATGGATATTCATCATTAGAATAGGGATCTTAATCGCACATTTAAGATTGGGAACATGGTTTATTATAATATGCAATCTATACAGTTTTTATCTGCATTTTCGTAAAACAATGCAACGTAAGTAACTCTGACGAGCAGAAATACATTATACAGATGTCTGCAATTGATGTTTATGTCTAGCTAAAACATTGAAAACTAAAATAATTCCATTAATGCTGTTGTAAACTATCCTACTAGTCTTGTATTCTGTGTACTGCTATTTTCCAAATTAGGGTAACATTGATAACAGTTCCCTTACAGAAAACTAACCACAGAAAACTTACTTAAACATGGGTTTCTATAGCTCCAAGACATGTCCCAGGCTGAAAATAGTAACCAAGTTTTTCTTCCTATGGCCGGGGAACATGGTTCATTCTTATATGCAGTATATAAAGTCATTATCTGCAATTTCGTATAAAATGTAACATACGTAACGCTGATGAGCGGTAAACCATCTCACAGGTGTCTGTAATTAATGTTAATGACTAGATCAAACATTTAAACCTCAAATAAATCCATTGATTCTATTATAAAATATATTATTAGTCTTGTATTTAGTATACTGCTATTTTCAATGTTTGTGGGGTAACGGTGATTACAGGCCATTTACAGAAACCTGACCACAGAAAACTTAGTAAAACATGGGTTTCTCAGGCCCCCAGACATGTCCCTGGCTGGAAATAGTAACCAACTTTTTCTTCCTGGGGGGTGCAACAAACTCGCAAAATAGCCCATATATCTCAGTTTGGCCCCTACACTATTCATTTGTCTCTACTTTTCAAAGAAGATAGAGTGGAGCTACAGTTTCTTTGGAATATCTGGGTATTACAAGCTACTAAAATCGGCTTCTTTACTTGTTAATTCTAGGTTTTGCCTAAATACTTATGTTAGGTTCATACATTTAAAATGTTGACAGGACTCTTAAATAATAGATATTTATTAAATATTTAACATATAAATATTTTAAAGTCGGTTGTTAGGAGAAAAAATTTACATTAATTTCAAGCAGGTCATATAATATTGCATGTTATGTACGTTATACATTTTAAAATTAGGATATAAAATACATTTAAATGAACGTTTAAGCAAGTAAGGGTGCAAAGATCAGGAATCGATACTATCAAGTACCACACCCAACCCAGGATACCAATGGGAAAGTGACAAACTCACAGTTAGACACCACAAACGAGAGCCAAGAGGTCAGCCCTTTCCCAGCAGGTGACCACAAAGCACATATAAACAGACGCGCACAAAGACATTGCAAACACAAGACAGAACAAAAACATATAAGATCCACAAAAGAAGTACCGCCTTGGAACGGTCAGTAAAATATTTTGCCGGAGGGCTTAAACCGGTTTAACCGCGCCAACCTCAAAGTCATTTTCATTATTGTGTTTATGTGGCTATTAAAATAGATTTAAGCAGCAGCAAATCATTCAAATTAAACATTCAGAATATATTAAAATATTATAAATATACATTGTTTTTCTAAGTACAGTTATACTTTAATATCTGGGGGAAATCTGCGCTCAAAGTTTGATAGAGCAGCAATTTGATAAGGCTTTTGTGTAAGATTTTTGAACTTCAAAGATTGATGAAGAGTCCCATGCTGATAACCAAAGCCATTGAATTAAAAAATGTGTTAGTGTTTTATACCGGTATGCTACTAATGTTATGTGCACACTCCTTATATTGCAACATATCTCAGGTGATTGTGCCTTTAGCATTTCCGAATGTCTCATGCCTGAATAAATTACAAACATTTATCATATTTGTTACAATTTGCAGCTGAATTTCACGTTTTATTAAATTAAAGTGGCCTTTCTGATGTGCATTTTACCCTCCATTTTATCCAGACCCTCTGTCATAAGATCGCACGCGACCTCATTTAATATTTTGTCAGAAAATATAAATTTACATTTTTGGAGACAAATCAGCCCTTAGATTCATTTTGTAATATCATTTTGGGCTCCTGTTTGGACAAGTATAGATCTCGTTTTATCTGTTAAAATATGACAATGAGTAAGTGCTATTTTTAGTTAGGATCAATTTCACGCTGACTAGATTCTATTTCCTCAGTCGACTATTGACTGTGCATATTGCCTCTCGGGATTAAGTGAATTTAACTGGGTCTAGCATCCAGTAAAGGTATGGTTTGTTTATATGTGATATTTGCTATTTAAATACTTAATCGATATCTGCCCTTAACAAAAACACATAGACAACACGTTTGATAAAATCTAACAAAAAAAAAACGTTAACAATTGTAAGGTAGTAGTTGATTCTAATCTTCAAGTTCGCGTTGTGTTTTAAAAGTCTCTTTAGAATTTATAAGTCTTGTAAATTTCACCGACAACTTTCACAATTTTATAATTTTATTAAATCTTCTTAAGTCCAACTAAAATACTTCTAGAAACTATCTATAACCCAAAGTTCCGAAATCTGAAGCTCTGCCACTGGGTTTCATCTTATATACCATGAAGTCACGTGATAGAAGCTGACCACAGCGCCACCTAATGACATCATCACTAACCAATCATATTTCAAGTTTACTATATAGCGCCCTCTACATAGGTAAGCTTCCATTTATACCAACCAATCAGAAGATACAAAAGTGACTCATAGTCACACCAGTTGCGCAATTCCCCAAAGGTCATATGATTAAATGTATTGCGCAATCCTGCCAATCAATGTCAGAATTGACACAATCTATTTATTGGGCTTATGTAATTTTACTAAACTAAGTAACATCTGTCATCATGACCTTTTGAAAGTGTTAAAACATCCCATCAAAATTGACAGGCTAATAAATATGACATTTGAAAAACAATAACAAACTGGTGTCAGAATTCCCTATAAAAACATAAACATGTCAATCACAGATGTCAACACCGCACCTGGCTGAACACCTGCGTCCTACCCAAACCAAGCATTCACAAATATTGTAAATACCCACAGGCAATTCACAATTATTATGAACCCTCACAGACGAAACCAGTGACTACTTTATACACGCCCAAACCTTAAGAGTTTGACTTAATTTTTCAATTAAGTGAAACTCTCCAAGCTCATCTCTCATACACAATGTATACAAATAACATCCACACACACTCTCACACTCACTCACATACATACCACAATATAAATAAAATACTAGCATGCACAAATCATCCTATAACTACTAAACATAATCAATACATATGCATCATCAAAGTACTATTTACAACAAACATCTGCATGTGACAGCGCACTCCAGAGAACCTTGTGTCCACTCAATGGTTGGCCACCCCATCGAGTGTGCAACTGTCCCAAACTCTCAAGAGCACACAGACGCCACAAGCAAATTTACAATCCAATAAATCCCAAGTGAATTCACAACACAATGTCAAATCTTAACTAATCATATATACACATTACGAATCTCATGCACAATAGGGTCAATTGTCACTCCACTGCATCTTCCCGTCAAGCTAACATATACATGCCTCGCTACAGATTGCAGAGATAGACATATGCATGCCAAGCTTTTCCAATGGAGCACATCATGAAACAGCCCAATGCCTACAAAATAGTTGATCAGACCACAAAGCAGGCAATTGCTTTGAAGACCCCACTATGCATAAAATCTCATATACAAAATCAAAAACATGCACCACACATATAATAATCCTATTCCCCGTCCATCAAGTAATACAGTCAATATACAATAAGGTTCATCTTCACTCCTCCGCAGCTAGTCTATCTGTATTGGATCATCCTGCTCCCCAGTTCCATGGTAAAATACAAGGTTATTATCCTCCTGTCGGTTACATTCAGTGTGTTCCTCCATAGGAGTAAATTTGAAATTAATTTTGTTTTCCGCTTGCAATTTCCAAATTATGGTGTCGTCTAAACTCTGTTCAATTTCGTCCAAAAGTTTAATTGCTTTGCTGATATCCAGTATATAGAATTGTGTCTGCTGTCCAAAACACTTTTTTTTAGTTGCTGAATGTTGTATAGCTTATCCATAACTGTATAATGTTAATTTTCTTGTTTAGAATAACTGACTGATAAGTCTAAAATGTATAAGATCCTAAGTTTATTAGCTGTTGTTTACAAAAGTTCACTATGTATAAATGTCATCAATTGTTTGACATTTAAAGGTCACCTTTTCAAAGCTGTCAACAAAATCTTGATTTGACCTGTAATCTGTCATCACTTTGGAAACTGGTTGGATTTTAAAGGTCAATATGTTTCATATAAACTCGATGATACTTGAGGTGAAAAGGTCCCTTACTGTATTCCTTCTTATACATCTCAAAGTCATATACATCCTTCTAATCAGTCTTTACAGTGCATATTTTTGTACACATCATAGTAAGCATATTAATATCTTCACCAGCCACCAAACTTCATATTAAATGACTGGGTTTACACACATTATCAATAACTATTTACATATCTTCATATCATCATCTGTTCACCATGGCACTACCATGGACTCGTAGTCAAGTTTTGTGTACACTTAAGTCATATTGTCTCCATGTTATTCATGGCCATCTCTCTCTCAAAATACATCTTATTTCTTCATATTCTCCAACGAAGCCAATAACACCGCTTCCTTCTGGTGTGGTGCGGAAGTAGGTTACCTTCCTGATTTGCTCCTAACAATCTCGTCATATTCTGACGACACCAACCCATTCTCAACAACTGACAAAGAACTCGTCACAACATTCTTATTGCCACAACAATCAGCTAACCTCTTACCAAAATATACTTTCACCTTCTCATGAAAGCATTTCTTATACATGAAAAGCAGTATCAAAATAAAAACACATGTGCCAAAAATCATTACAACAAATGACCAAATAGAAATTGACCTGCTGTTAAGGGAAATTAGATGTAAAAATTTTCCCAAAGAGAAAAGTGTGTTATATTTCTCAATTTAAACAGTGAACCCCAAGCATCCCGAATATGACCTCTAACCTTTTCTCACAACATAGGGATAAGCACAAATAACCATTTGCAGCCCCACAAGTCATATTCAATCTTACCACATCAAGGGCGGATACAACTCCACTTTGAATGCCTAACTTATCTTGGCAAACAATGGTAAATAACAACCATCAGAAGTTCCAATAATCCACACACCTTAGTGTACAAACTCTACAATTGGCAATCGAGGGTTCAAACACATTATGATCTCATGCATTACAAAACAAGAGGAACAGCTAATTGATACCTTAAACAAAACAAGAATGCTTAACCACGTTGTAACCACCGTTACAACAACACTACATAAAATCCATAAATTTGTAGCGTAAACCACCTACCTAGCAACTTGCAAGTAAAATAACTTGAAGACTTTTACAATAAAAGCCACATATACAAATTGCTCATACATCATGATCCCAAGCAAGTTCTCTTAACATTTACCAACTGTAAACTTGGGTCATCACCTCCTCATCCCAACACAAGGAAAATCACCTTGCAAGCTTTACAAAATAGCTTTTCTAAATCATCAAAGACCTAAGTCTTCCCACAACTCTATTCAATTTCCAAAAATCACAATCAATGTATCCAATCCAATCATTTCAAGACTCTAACAACCTGAATTTTGGTCTACCAGAAATAAAAACCAAATCACTGTTGTGAATCTTATCCATTAAAATCCATCTTCTCAAATAAAAAAAAAATACAAATAAAAAAAAAAATTTTTATCAATTTTAGAAAACCCTCAGATATCTATCAGACAATGAAGCAGTGTGAATATCAGAATTTCTCATGGGTTAGGGAAACACACAACACCCTTACAACCCAAAATTCATTCACACATGGATCACAGTCTGATCCACAACGAAGAGCTCATACAAATGATAATAAGATCTTAATTTTATACTATACTGAAAATTTTCCTACAACATTATTTAGTAACTGCAAAACCAATACATTCTGAATTACAAAAAAAAAATAAAACATTATGCAAGTTCCACCAAGATGCTAATGTCTTCATCATCATCCAGATATGTACCAAATGGTACAACTACTAAAATAAAAGGGGAGAAGGGCAAAGCTCTTCTATAACCACCCCAAACGCCATAAACAATATGACATACACCTGAATCATGCCTGAAGACACCCGCAATCCATAGAACTAATCTCATTTTTACACTCATAAAACTTTCAACATTTTCAAAAAACATTTAAAAATAGTTTACCTTTAAAAACAAAGTTTCATTCGCTCCTTATCTCTTTCAAATGTATTTTAAACATGAAATAAAACTATTGCCATAAAATAATAATAGATAATGAAAACCAAATCATTTCCAATTAAATAAACGTAAAGCAAAACTCCACTAAAATGTCAACGTCTTCATCATAATTCAGAAACGTACCACATGGTACCACAAATACAAAATAAAGGGGAGAAGAATAACTCTTCCATAACACCCCACGTCATCTACAATATGACAAAACATCTGAACTATGCCTGAAGACACCCCCACCTCGTAGATTGATTACTGAGTCCTAAACAAATTTAGAAAACTCTTCAAAACTAATATAGCCAAGTCCGTAATTTCCATAAAATTATAATCTTTCTCCTATAATTTTTTCATTAAAAAAAATAAAAATGCAGAAATAAAAACTAAAATTGAAAAGAAACTTTATTACCATATCTACATTAAAATCTACCAACAAAAGTCTGTCTCAAACAATAAGCCAACAGAGTGCCAAGTTTCATTTGAATTTCCCAATCTCTGAAACACTTTGGATTATAATCAAAACATTGCACAGTCTGTGAGATAGTCTGTGCATAAAATGCAAATGAGACCTCGGTTATTTCCCTAGCCAAATGCTTAAACACATTCTCAGCACCTGCGTCATTCAAAACTGCCATAGTAATTGATTTTAAAAATGGTTAGCTGACTGTTACTTAAATAAGAATAAAATGACAAGTCCTACCGTGTCAAGAAAAATCCACCAATCACTAGTTAACTATTTCTTCAATCACAATCTGTTCACAAACTGTTCCTGTTCTTTTCTGTTCTTCACAATGTGTCCACGAAAACTAAGTTCGATATCCTGGTCTAGTAGGCACCAAAAACGTCCCAGATGTAAGGTAGTAGTTGATTCTAATCTTCAAGTTCGCGTTGTGTTTTAAAAGTCTCTTTAGAATTTATAAGTCTTGTAAATTTCACCGACAACTTTCACAATTTTATAATTTTATTAAATCTTCTTAAGTCCAACTAAAATACTTCTAGAAACTATCTATAACCCAAAGTTCCGAAATCTGAAGCTCTGCCACTGGGTTTCATCTTATATACCATGAAGTCACGTGATAGAAGCTGACCACAGCGCCACCTAATGACATCATCACTAACCAATCATATTTCAAGTTTACTATATAGCGCCCTCTACATAGGTAAGCTTCCATTTATACCAACCAATCAGAAGATACAAAAGTGACTCATAGTCACACCAGTTGCGCAATTCCCCAAAGGTCATATGATTAAATGTATTGCGCAATCCTGCCAATCAATGTCAGAATTGACACAATCTATTTATTGGGCTTATGTAATTTTACTAAACTAAGTAACATCTGTCATCATGACCTTTTGAAAGTGTTAAAACATCCCATCAAAATTGACAGGCTAATAAATATGACATTTGAAAAACAATAACAAACTGGTGTCAGAATTCCCTATAAAAACATAAACATGTCAATCACAGATGTCAACACCGCACCTGGCTGAACACCTGCGTCCTACCCAAACCAAGCATTCACAAATATTGTAAATACCCACAGGCAATTCACAATTATTATGAACCCTCACAGACGAAACCAGTGACTACTTTATACAATTTTATACTGAGTTGAAGTAACGCTGTATTTAAATTTCAGTTATCTGACTCAGGTAAGAAAAATTCGGGCAGCGAAATTGGCATAACATTATTGTATATAAGCCGCGACATGAGATTTCCAACAATGTGGTATGTGCGGCCAGCGAAGGCTCAGGCCAGCCTGCGCATACGCGCAGTCTGATCAAAGCCTTTGCTAGTCGATTGAATATTCTGATTGCTAAGCTACTGACCGAACAGTATTTGGAGTTTCTAAGCTTCAAAGGAGGCTTCACAGGCTGGTCTAAGTCTGCACTTGTCAAAATACCACATTGTTGGAAATCTCATGCAGCGGATCACATGTCAGTTTTAGTATCGTCGTCCGTTTCAGAGAAGTATACCTCAAAAGTCACTTGGCCAAATCAGGTAAGGAGGAAGGCTGCATATGCGTATTTTTGGCTGATTGCATTGGAACCTTGTGATAGAGGACGGGGGATTTTATTATGCCCTTCTCTAGGGGGAATTTCGGCCCCAAATTCAGCCCCATTCCAAATCGAAAATAGCAACCTTTTTTCCCTATACCAAATTAAGCATTGTCTGCGCAGGCGCGATACTCAACGGATCAGTATTTGAATAAATGCTTCCGGTCGATGACAATGCCAAATTAAGAAAAGTCAAAAATTTTCTTATTTTTTTACTTTTTTTAGAGACCACTACTACTGATGTCAAAATGATACTTAAACACTTGTACTTAAGTGGTATGCTTGGCATACGTAAAACAATCTAAAATAACTTGTTTTTGAGGATATATTTTGCTACCCTTCTTATGTTCTATGTCGTTAATTTCTCCGTATTTTGATGTTAAGTCGATCATTTTTTCCCAATTTTGTCCAGGCGTATTTTCCCAAAATTGCTGGAAAAAGCCCTTAAGGAATACTTTGAAAAATCACCTTCTCTGAAACCATTAGACCAACAGCTTATATATTTAGTAAGTATATGTAGCAATGTCAAGTAATCCCCTTCGTAAATTATACCAATCAAGTAATTGAGGTCTAAACTAGCATCGCCATGGGGATCAAGAGATGCCTTAGACTTATAGTTGGAAACTGAGGCCCACAGCTTATATATATAAATATATTGTTTAGTATGTTGAGCAATATCTAGAGTCCTGCTACGTAAATCCTGGGGCCCACAGGGGGTTTCGGGAGATGGGGAGAATGGTAGTTATTTTCAGGGATTTGGGGAGCAAGCTCATAGTTTCGGGGATTTAGGGAGCCCTGCAAAAAAGTTTTAAAAAATCCCACCTTAAAGGAAAAGCCTTCATGTCGTTTGATGTTTAAAAAAATCCTTCATCTTCTGTGGGGCTGCCCCCAAGACCCCCTTTGTAATATCTAAATGTATTTACTTTCATTCTAACGTGCTAATCTGTTTTGGTATTGGCGAATAATTTTTAGTGTTGTGGAAAATTGTCCTTAAAATTGTTGGTTTTTAGGTTGATATTAACGTATTTTGGAACATTCAGAATGCACCAGATTGCACCATTTTCATTAAAATAAATCCGGGGGGGGGGGGGGCATGCCCCGGGACCCCTCTAGCGCAAATCTAAGTAGTATAGGGGTCGGTTTACCCCAACGTTCTGCACATGCGTGGCGGCCATATTGGACGACGTCATCATCTATATTTAGAATAAGACCATTATCTATTTTAAGTAACACAGGAAGTTTTAACAATGGTGCTATTGTTCGTGAATAATAGGATCTTAAGCTCCCATAGAGTTATCATTGAAGAAAAATTTAAAACATCTTCTCTTAAACCATGAGGTTCACAGGTAATATATTAAATCTGTAGCACCGGCATAAATCCTGCCAACTATGCCCCAGGGGTCCAAATTGGCCACTCCCCAGGGTCATTTCCCATAGACTCAAAATATTATCCCTCCAACAAAACTATTGTCTTAAACCATGATTCCAACAGCAGGTGAGCGTTAAAGGCCCATTCAGGCTCTTGTGTTACTTCTGCTGCTGCTACCACCACTACTACTACTACTACTTCTACTACTACTACTACTACATTATATTCCAATGTTTTACATCAAATATCTCACACGCAAAAAGTGCTAATACAGTAAAACCTGTCTTAAGCGGCCACTTAAAAAAGACAAGACAATGTGAAATGGTAGCTTAATGAAGGTCGAAATTGCAGAATGCTCCTAGCATTCTGCAATACTTTTGACCTGCATTAAGGGATAAATTTATTAAAAACCAATTTTTGTGTTCTTTATGAGTGGCCGCTTAAGACAGGTTTTACTGTACATGCTGGAGTAGTATGGTTCTGTATTCCCTAAAGTTTTAGGAGTGCTTTCTCGTACAGCCGCACAAATAATACAATAGCAGCTGCGTGGTTTTCATTTTCCCACATTTTTTCAGATATTCAACACGAAACCGACGAGGAAGATTAGGCCTAAGAACAATTATCATGGTAATTATCTAAACCTTTTCATTCTGAATGATTTCCAGGCATGTTGATATCTGACAGATCTTGAACCTTCTTGTTAGATAGGGCTAGAGAAGGGAACAAGACAATATACTAGAGTAACGGTGCTCTGACAACCTACTTGTTGATCTCTAGTAGGACTATAGCAGCGACTATCGATGTTCGTATCAAACTTTAGTTACTATAGTACGAACTATGTATGCAATGTATTGGATATATTGTATTGCTTGTAAATTCATAGAAAAGAAAGATATAAATTTAGACTTTTCGCCAATTAAAGTTAGAGTTTACAATATTCTCTTCTTTTCATCCAAATTTCACATCATTAAACGCACATTTTGTATCATTAATATTAACCCTTAAAGCGCCAATCATAACAAAAGTCGTCTGTTTTTCTTGTCTGCTGAAATATATAAGAAGCCTCTATGGAAGAAGTGTGGACCCAGATTAGACTGCTCCTATAGGGTCTAGGCTGTTTGCTTCTTTACTTATTTCGTCAGTAATGTTAGGCAATTATTTGCAGCAGACGACATAATCGATGATTACGTTGAACCTGCTGCAATTTGATGGACACATACTGCTCCTATGGATTAAATTAAGTATCGTTTGCACTAAAAACTTGCATCATATTGTATGCTTACAATGACTCGAAGTGTTTGTTGCGTTTCTTTATTCCTTAAGTATAAATATTTGATATGGTCATGTGAATATTATGTTACTTATTACATAGGGAAATCTGTATAACGTTGTCATAGCGTATATGTGTATAAAGTAATAGTATTTGACAGTGTCCTGAAAGATGCGCTAGATTTATGGTTTTAGATATACAGAGTCTTTGGTGTCTTTAACAAAACCCACTGGACTTTGAAACCAGGTAAAACAATGACGAGAACAAAATGCTGTATAATAAAATGGGCCTCGTCGCGTGAAAACCTGTTATTGTTGCATGCGAACAACAAAGGCACAGACCAACCTCACCATCCGCCCATGTCAATTGTTATATCACTCCTATAAGAGACATCCTCTTACTGGCTGAAACTAGCTTTCATTGGTTGTGACAGATCTTGATGTCTACCAGTGATGAGCTAAATTTAGCCCAGGACAGGTAGACATCAGGATTTGTCAGTGCTGACAGACAGCTAAAATATATTGAATAAAATTTAACCTGGACAGGTAATCATCATGTATCTTCACCGCTGCCTGACAGTTAAAATAGACAGTGGGAAAATTGATTCAAATAAATGTATATCGCAGTCAAATGTTTTGTTTAAAGAATTTATTAATTTTTTGAGAACAGTAATTTAAAAAACGCAATTCTTTTGAACATCTCATTTGATTTACAGGAATTTGAAAAGCAATTGTTGAAAGAATCCTGTTTTCAGTGCACAAGGAACATCTGACTTGAGTAAATTTATAAATATGAAAATACTTTATATAGACATATAGGACATACAGAGTCAACACTCGAACATCACTATTCTCAGGTTGACAAATCCTGATGTTAACATCAAAAGAATGCATAAATTGTATATTGCTGTCTGGTAATATTGCAAAATATCGTGCCTGTAGCTGAGTCGGCTGGTTTAAGTATTAACTTGTCTCAAACCACGAGGGCAAGGTACGTTGCTCACCACGAGCTGTATCAACGACATACCACGTGATAGGTATATATGTACCATTGTTGAAAACAATAAGACTCTCAGATGACAGAAGCTGCCTAGCGGACATAGAACTGTAAATTTTGGTCTGAGCCTTTGTCTATGGACTTACTTTGTGTGTGCGAGCAGCGAAGGCTCTAGCGAGACTGCGCGGATGCGTATGCTCGTCTGATTCCCTAAAATTCACAATGCTACATAGCCATCATTCACTAGTGGGCACTCATCGGCCCGCCAGCGAAACGCCATTGATGGCGTTTCGCTGGCGGGCCGATGATGGCCCGCTTTTAGTGCTATTTGGATCCTCTTACCCCTCATCAAAAAAGGAGGAAAAAAACGTTTCAGAATTGGACCCTCTCTGGCAAAACTTTCTGGAACCGCGCATATCTGAGTCAATAAAGTATATCATTTCTATTTTTGAATTCTGACTGACTCAAAAATAAATGTTTTCGTTTATATGTTTCCGTCTCTTCAATTTCAATCTGTTGCCATTGAAATAAATCAACATGTATATAATTTTTTTCATTAGCTAACAGTGGTATTATGGCTATATATTTTCTAAAAACATTTTTAGTGGAAATGTCAATTTCATCAATGTCTTGTGACATGTGTCAGGCTTTCGGATATGAGTTCGTGGAAAATTATTTTTCTTATTTTTCAAACAAATAGGCATATGTTGTGGGTGCTAAAAACCGTGAGACGGCTCATTTAAGCACCTAAAAGACATGTTTAAATTGATTGGGTTTTTTGCTAAAAATCCTATCTGGACCCATGAATATTCTAAGAGCAAATTCCGCTATTATTTGACTTGACCCAAGCACCAAGCCTGAAATCTCAACAAGAATTTCTTTGTGTTCATATGAATGCTAGATGAATCATGATTGTTAATTTAACAATAATTATTATTTAGCTCCGAGTTTTTGACTTCCGTCGAGGGTTCCTGAAAACCTTTTTAGTCAACAACTTATTTCACAAGGGGTCCGTACCAATAGTTCTTAGGAAACATATAGCAACTTGTATTTTTTCCCAATTTTCCAAGAGGATGGGGATGGTGTGTCTAGACCCCCTGTCTCATTCCCCTCTGGACCCGACCATACATTGTACGCATCTGTACAAGCTAGCTTACGTAACGTAACGAATACCTGACCAGTAATGACCACTGTTTTTTTTTATTAATCTCGATGTATTCCAAATCGAATCATCGCCAATTTTTGTTCTGATTTCAGAGTTTTAAATACAGCAAAGAGGATGAACGAGATCCCTATTTTATCCTGCCAAACAAAGGTAGGTAGGTATACACTGTGCCATATTTAAATGAGTAAATTCATGAGATTTTTGTACGTATCGCATATGCTTATATCAATGCTTTAAACTTGCATGTACAGCTATGTCATTGGGCTAAAAATTTAGCTTGTACTACCCTTATTGTGTGTTTAAGAAGCAATGATCTGTGGTATAATAGAACTTTTTGCTCTGTGTAAAGGCGGCTATTTCATCTGCTAAACAAGGGAAATCAGGCTCTATTTATAATTTGGTGAAGAATCAATAAGTTGTTTGGGCCGCGCCAACGTGTGTGCATTTCATGAAAATCCTAAATGTTTACACATTGATCTCACATTTATAAACCCTTAAAGCGCATAATCACAAAACGTATTTTTTGTCGTTCACTAAAGAATTTGAAGACTCATAGACAAACAGTGTGGGCCCAGGTGAGACTGCTCCTGTCTGATCTGGGTCCACCATGTTTGCCTCTATGCTTATGTTAAATACACTGACCCAAAATGAAAACTTTACACTTTATTTCTCTGAATAACTGTTTTGTTAGTAAACATGTCGTTGTAACATTTACGCATGCATATTGGGACATCGTCGCAGATAACGATTATGCAATTTTTATTCAAATCCCACGTCTATTCAGGTGTCAACGCCTGAAAAACGTGTTCCTTGCGTTGCACGTGCTGAGGAACAGGTGGTTCATTAACAGCTTTAAAACCGACAAGAAAACATTTGCAGCTGAGTACTGGTAATAAAAAATAATTTATTGTAACAAACGCTTCCATTTAGTGACGGCACGTCTTCCAAAAGATCAAAGAACCCATGTTATTGGCTTGCTCATGGCGGTGTCTACGGTAAACGATATCGCGCTCTAGACAGACTATTCATTATCGTATGAACCGGTACAACAAATCTGGGTATGTCAGAGTTCGTGCAAGACCTGGTCGCGCACGTTACGTCCTTATCGCGTTAACACGTTAACTCACCTACGTAAACGTTTTAAACGGCAACCATTATTGCTCGTCTTTACGGGGTTCATGTACAAATGAGAATAAGTCATTTCGTGCAAAATAACGGACCTGGCATTTTCCAGCATGAAAATGCAAGGCCTCACACAACGCGTAAATAACCACATAATTCCATGTTAAAATAACGTCAACCTTTGGCTTTGGCCTGCTTCATCCCGGGTCATGAACCCAACGAACACGTATAGGATGAATTGGGTCGGAGGGTCAGGTCCAATCATCAAAAGGATGTGTTAAATGACTCCAATATGCACCTCTGTTGGCATTACATAGGTATCCCTAACGTGCCTATAAAACGCTACGTAAATTCAATGAGGCGACGTATTCTGCTTAGCATTCGTACAAAAGGAGGTTACACTGGTTACTGATGATCTTTTTAACATCACTTAAAGCACGCAGCCAGTAATTTCTTGCTTCCAAATCTGTGTGACTGTTTTAATTGTTTATCGAAATTTTTATTTTGACCCCTCTGAACTGAATTATTCATAAAAATTATGCAATTTATGATTTTCATCCAATATTTTTTTCAGAGACGTTGATAAGGCATTGAAGATTCGATGACCGAAAAAATTAACCCCGAAATCTAATTTATCATCAAAATATATACTTTTGAATACTATGTAAAGTTTTCATTTTGGGTCAGTGTAGACATTTTCAGATGCAGTTATTTTGGTGGCGTTTTTAATGACTAAATCATGTGTTTCGCGTCAATACTGAGGTAATAGCGCAAGATGATACAGTTACTTTTGAATAAAACCACGCCTCATTTCCAGCCAGCTTATACCCATGTTTAAGGTTGGTCAGTCCTACTTACGCGTTCATGAGGTGCCGCCTTTACAGTAACCAAAAAGTCATATAATATTACATCGTCTGCCAACGCATCAGTTTAGGGGTTTACATCACATATATTGTTATTTGGATTGCATAAATAATCTGGACCATTACTTAAGCTTTGGAGGGGAGAGTGTTGAGGTTTTGCCTTGAAGGTTTGTAGGTTTTATATGTAAGTATATACTGTTTTTCCCCCTGCTTATCTAGTCATTGGGCCATTCTTCTTTGACCCGGATTGTCCTGGTGGGTCATTATCAACCGCTGATCCTGTTGGGCCGTTGGCCCCTTCCTGTCCCCTTTGGCACGGTGCTGGGTGATCCCGGATGGTCCTTTGCCCTGTGTCCTCTGAGTCTCCCTGTCCTCTGGGTGGCCTTGTTGAGGGGCTGTCTAGTCTGCAGTGGTTGTGATGTGATTTGGGGGTCATCATTTCCCTATTATCTATAACACTGTTTTTATGCCTGCTGATCTGGATCCCTTTTGTTTTGTTCAAAATCCATGTATCCTTCACCGTAATGGTTTAATTCTTTATTTTGGTCTGCTACTTATAGAAATATATTTTTAGAGTATGAATCATACCTGTTGGCCATTGAACATTACCATATTTGGGGTTCAGTCACTGTCTCGGGGCTGTTCCAGGACTATGAAAACCGCAGCGACTCCTTGCTTGGGGCTTCCGCTGTGAAACTTCTGATGTGTTCCCACGTTGGGTTTTCCTGTAAATTTGGGACTTAGCTTTGATTGAGTCAAGTAGAAATAATGACTTTGTTTGGGCTGATAGTTGGAATTTTCTAAGAATATAATTATGGACATATTCCATGACCGTGTGTCTGTGTGCTTCAACCAAGATACAGGACTAGATATATTTAACCTAATAAATAAGTAATATCATGTTGGACTTCGTAGTACTTTTGCTCGGTCATATGTGAATCTTCTCATGTGGAATAGACTGTTATGAGAAGCAAGAGACGATTCGAATGAGTAGTTAATATAATTAGATAAAGGAGGTAGCGTCAGCATATAAACTTGTACACTGGTGGTAGCAGCCTCTTTTTAAGAATATAACAATAAGTAGGCAGCGGTGGGATTAAAGACTTTCAACTATCCGTTGATGAGCGTCTGTTTTATAGACATAACACTATATTTATTTAATATTTAAAGTAATTGATTGCTTGGGTATCAATCACTTTTATTAAGGCCAGAATTTTTTTATTAGTTGATTTACGAACCCTCCTACTGTAATTTTCCGGAAAGTAGGAAAAAATAAAATTTAATTTCTAAACAAAAATTTTAATTTTATCCGCCGACTCTAAATATTATTTGTTTGGTTGAAAAAAATAATATTTTTTGAGGTTCTGTCTGTGTATTTTTGCGAATGACACTGTTAAAAGTGATTGTCTTGTCCAGATTTTTAGGAAAATGATGAAATATTTAAAGATTACCTTACTAGTTTTACTGTTTTTCTGGAGACAATAAAGAAAAAAAAAGCAAAAAAAAAACTCTGAAAAAAAAAACTCTGAAAAAAAAGCTCTGAAAATGACCAGTCAACTGGTCATTTTCAGAGCTTTTTTATTTATTTTTTTCCGTCCCCCCGACCCTAAATCTGAAAAAAATTCCCGTAAATCAACTAAAAAAAAAATTCTGGCCTAACTCTTAATCTGCTAGTGTTGTCTGTTAAAAACTTTTGCAGATAGATTCAAACAATTTGACACGCTTATCTTATTCCTGAAATTTTTTTTTCGAAAAAAGAAAATGATTTTGAGAAAAATCATCAGACGACAACAACGATTAAAGTTTTCAAGTGTAAAGAGTTAAGTTTTGGCTAGATATATTTTCTTCCAGGTATAAGATCAACATTGGCGATGTTGTACAAAGACTTCATGGAGGGTAAATTGACCGCTGAGACTTTAGAGAAGAACAAAGCACTTCTTGACGAGTATATGGCAATAGGTAGGTCTGCAGAAGAAAACCAGAACCGAGACAAAACCTTATACAGTTTATAATATACTGCTCAACAAATAATAAACTGGGCTAACTTTTTTCCTGGATATTTTCAGGTTATCTACTGTACTACCAGTCAAGAGTGACAGTGACGTCATGTTTTATTTACAACTATTAAGTAAAATATTACCTTGAACACCCCACTTGCGCTTTCGTATATATATAAAGTAAAACGTATCCTGTGGATAGGAATAATCCACAAGTTGTCTTTCGATTCTAAGTCTCTGATAACTTTGTAAACAAAACATGACGTCACTGTCACTCTTGGCTGGCAGGACAGTACTGTTTATGTTATTTTACTAACAGAACCAAATAGTTTATTTGAGAAAGTAGACATGTATCCATTTGTTACTTGACGCCGAATATGCCTTGAGCTGGCTATAGACCCCCTCCCCCCAGGGGGAATTTCCTGCACTATCATTTTCTGAAATTACATTATACAAGACACAAAATAAAAGATGTTAGCCCTCTGAGAGTGGCAGCGTTAACGTGTAACGTCACGTTATATATGTTACCCCCGAAATAGCATTAAAGGTCCCTGATAATGTCTCAACTATGATAGGTTCGTACATATTTGCATGCTGACACATGTTCATGAACTTCTTTTAACACAGTAACATATGTATGCCCCCAACTTTGGAAAAGTTGAAGGGGCATATTGCTTAGGGCTCGTCCGTCCACCCATCCGTCCGTGCGTCCGTTCGAATTTTTTAAGATACAGTTTTGATATCTCATATATGGATTCTTCATCAAAAATAATTGACACATATTTGTTTATCTCCCTTTGTGGAGTTGTGTCCCTTTTAAAGGGTGATAATGATATTTTGTAATCAAAAATGTTGACAAGCTGCAGTGCCAAATGCTTCTGAAAAAAGTACCAAAGCGATACACATTCTGACTATTTCAAATTGCACGAACATGAGCTTACTTCCACCCTGCTTTTCTGTCCTTGAGATGTACATACACAGTATGAACTATCAAGTCTTTCCCATAAAAACAAGTAATGCTTTCTAGATATGGACAAACTGTGTGGAAAATAAATGGGAAGGAAATCGAGTACCTCTGGGTGAAAGAAAACTTGATTGTACCCTAACAAAATTATATGGAGAATCTTACAAACATGTAACTGCTTTAGGTATACATGCTAACAGTGAGAGCTCTGGACATGCTGTGTATACATACGCGGATCCAGAAAGTTTTTTCAGGAGGGGGGTCCGACTTTCACAAGTTTTTTTAGTTGATAAGAGGATCCAAATACCACTATAAGCGGACCATCATCGGCCCGCCAGCGAAACGCCATTTAAATGGCGTTTCGCTGGAGTGTCGATGATGGACCAGCATGGAATGCTGGGTTGGTAGCTATGTTATTTTTGAGGGGATGCGGACCTGTATTGCTAAGAAACTCTATATTTTTATGATTTTTCAGGATGGGGGGCGGACCCCCTGTCCCTCTCTCTGGATCCGCGCATGGCATATGCGTAGACTCGCCTGAGACTTTGCCGTTCGCCGATGCGATAAGTATAGACATCCCATGCGCTGACAAAATTTTTTTTTTTTTACTTTCATGACCATCGTGTTCCAGTCGTTTGCAAATATTGTAAAGGTGTCTATGATGTTGAAACAAGGTTCCGTGGAGTAACTGGAGAAGCCCTAACACTCCGTGTGAAACAGATTGAAAAAGGATTCTGCTGCGATAACTGGCGTAACGGTTATCATTTTGTGGTAAGTGAGAGAGTATTGTCCTGCCAGTCAAGAATGACAGTGAGTCATGTTTTGCTTACAAAGTTATCAAGGACTTAGAATCAATAGATCACTTGTGTATTTATCCTAACCACAGGATAGGATTAATAAACAAATGATATATCGATTCGCGTCAGCTAAAATGGAGTGTACAAGTTAATATTTCACTTAATAATTGTAAACATATAACATGACGTCACTGTCACTTTAGGCTGGCAGGACAGTAGTTGATTATAAAATGATAACAAAGCATCTTGCAAGCAGCTAGATAAGGGGTAATTTTAGCCTGTTGAATTTGTATTAATATACTTTTCGCTTTCTGTAAAGGCGGCACCTCATGAATGCGTAATTAGGACTGGTCAACCTTAGACAAAGGTGAAAGCTGAAAATGGAGCGTGGTTTTATTCAAAGGTAACTGTATCATATTGGCCATTACCTCAATATAGACACAAAATACATTATTTTAGTCCTTTAAACGCCAGCAAAATAACTGCATCTGAAAATGTCTATGTAACATAGGCAAAGAGGCAAACATTGTGGACCCAGATCAGACTGATCCTACAGGAGCAGTCTGAACTGGGTGCACATTGTTTGTCTATGAGGCTTCAAATATTCTAGTGGTCGACAAAAAACATATATTTTGTGATTATGCGCTTTCAGGGTTGATAAATGTGAGTTCAGTGTGTATACGGTTAAGATTTTCATGTAATGCACGCACGTTTGCTCGGCACAAAAAGCTTATTAACTCTTTACTAAATTATAAATAAAACCTGATTTCCCTTGCTTAGTAGATGAAATAGCCGAACCACGCCAAGATATGATTTTAATGTTGCCGCCTTTACAGTAAGCGAAAGTCTATTAATACCCTCAACACCCAGACAGATGTGTCGAGTCAAGCATGCGGACCTAATTGCTCAAATTTCAATATAGGTTTCAGGGTCTGCATTGCATTCCCAATTTGATGCAATGTTACCTGTTGTTAAAGAGTCGGTATTTTCAGAGGCAGCAATTTTAAGGGTAAATACTTTTAATCATTGTGTCTTAATATTTTGGTAAATACCACTAGGGTCTTGCATAAGATGACAGGAGTGTAAAATGAAAAAAAAATACATTGAAAAAAGTGGATCTCAGACAACCTATTTCTCTCACAGCATGGAAGCACTTCGGCTTTTCTTTTATATAATAGATTTTGTTTGTTTCAATGAAGATCTGCTTGGATCAAGGGTTATATTAAGGCCAGACTTTTTTTATTAGTTGATTTACGGGATTTTTTTTCAGTTAACTGGTCATTTTCAGAGCTTTTTTTATTTATTTTTTTCATTTTCAGAGCTTTTTTTAAAAAAATTTTTTATTAATATATCCAGAAAAACAGTAAAACTAGTATGGTAAACCAACAGTCTGTATAAAATCTTTAAACATTTCATCATTTTCCTAAAATTCTGGACAGGACAATCACTTTTAACAGCGTTACTCTCAAAATACATAGACAGAACCTCAAAAATATATTATTTTTTTCAACAAAACAAATAATTTTTAGAGCCGGCAGATAAAATAAAAAAAAATTGTTAGAAATTAATTTTTTTTTTTTTCCTACTTTCAGGAAAATTACAGTAGGAGGATTCGTAAATCAACTAATAAAAAATTCTGGCCTAAGCCCAATGTATTGTATCTATCAGGTCTTTGTATTTGCTCCATGTATACTTAAGGAATCTTTCAACGCATACAGTAAATACCTTGCTACACAAGCTTAATAATGTTAAAAGTGTTTAATTTTTTGTTGTTAAACAAAACATAAATATTATTCACATCATATGTTAACATTTCATAACAATGCCATTGGTATTATACAAAATAAAGCTATTGAATTTGAAAGGGTCAAAATCGGAAGTCACAAAAAATTGGAAATAAGGCTCAAAATAAATCTGTGTTTCATTTTTACGAGCTATTGCCCTTTGCAAATTTGGGCATTGAAAAATTGTAATCAAGATATTTCGAAACTTATTATATCTAGCAGCAGTCAACACTTTTTCAGTTACGACGGGACGGGTCTATCAGGTTTGAACCAGTACTAAGTAAAGGATAAATGTGTCTTGCTCAGGACACAACACAGTGATGCCAGTGAGGCTCGAACCTGCAGCCCCTCGGTCTCGAGTCAAGCACTATGCCACTGAACCACTGTTTTCCCTACACACTCATGATGATTCTTATAGAGGCCTCGTTGCGAATAAACCTGTCTTCGGGGTTTCCGTCAAAGCGAGATTTAAACCAGTCTCCTCAATTACAGAGACGATCTAGAAAATTAAAATTTCACCAGATACAAGTTTACATATAAAATTTTCCAAAAAGTGAATAACAAAGGCGCTGATCAGACTGAGCGGATGCGCAGGCTGGTCTGCGCCTGTGTTATTCGCAAACCCCCCAAGACAGGTTTTCTTGCGATGAGGCCAAGTTTTCTTATTTCAGTGGATGGGAATGAAAATGATTCATTTGATTGTATGGGATGACAAGAATCTGCCACTTTTATACATTCTTGTGAAGAATAATTGCGACTTGGAGGATTTTACAATATTCCACAAACGTTCACCTTTAGTGATCGCTATCCGTACACACAGTCCAGAAATGGTGAAGTGTCTTGTTAGGAATTATGTTGAAGTAAATGAGGCCTATCCAAACAAATATAGAGATGAGTGTCCCGATGATCCAATACCACCACTTATCAAAGCCATTAATGTAGATGATGTAGAAGTGTTTAAAAGTCTACTAGAATCTCCAAGAATCGATGTTGAGATATTAGGTACATCTGGTGAGCCGCTGTTACTAGAGTGCATTAAAAGACATGAAGAATATGTTAAACCATTACTGGAGGCTGGCGCAGGTCCAGATTGCAGAAACAGGAAACAAGAAACTCCATTATGGTATTGCGCTTCTAAGGGAAAGGTTGATCTTTTGAAGCTACTGATAGAACATGGAGCAGATGTCCCGCGGCAGATAATAAAATCACTTAAACAAGGTAAATCTGTGACAGAGTTATCCTAATTTTGATGCATTTAAATCATTTAGTACTAATCCCATCAATTCACTAGTTTATAGGCCGCACTGCCAATTCTCATGCTAAGTTTTTTTTTATAATAAAAGTACCAACACATAGGTGGACAGCAATCAGAAAAATCCACTAAATTTGATGATAAAGGTAAAAGTTTTCTGTAAGCCAGACTATTTGGACCTTTTTTTGTATTAAATGCCATGTTTTGGTTTATTCGTTTTCACTTGCCTACAGTCATGTTGACAAGCTGTATCAGATGAAGAATACCAACTTTTAGTTTAAAAGTATATTTCTTTGTTTGTCCATCTGTCTGTCTGTGCATCCGTGAATCCACAAGTGAAAACATGAATTTCTCTAAGACCAGTCAGCCAATCAATGTCAACTTTACTCTGGAGTTTTATTAGGGAAGGGGATTGACTGCATTAGGTTTTGGGCTAGATCGGATCAGAACTCTGGTTTCTCTGGCAACTGATAGCTCCCATAGGGTTCTAATGGGGAATATCTTGTGACCAATCTAACTCCTTTATTTTTAATTGGTTCTTCTTATTCTTACAGGTAACGAGGACAACTATAAAACTTCGGATGGGTTTAAATTTAGCATGATCCAACCAGGGACTGCGGTGTTAGCTACCCTTGAGCATCTAGAAAAATCCCCATAGATTAATATTGGAAAAATGTTGTGACCATTCTTGTGCCTTCATTTTTTATGGATCTTCTTTCTTCTTGAAGGTAGCAAGGAAAATCATAAAAAAGCTTGGACAAGTTAGGATTTCGTCTAGATTCCATAATGAACTTCGGAGTTAGCTTCCTTTGAGCATCTGAAAAATTATTGAATATTGCTGTGACGACTCTAGCGTCTTTATTTTTGATCAAATATTCTTCATTCTTGAAGGTAACAAGGGCAACCATAAAGTCTCAGATGTCTTTGTAATTCTGCAATATCAGATTTTTGACTGCGGAGTTAGCTACCCCTGAGCGTCTGGAAAAATCCCCATAGACTTATAAAGGGAGAAATGTTGTGACTACTCTAGTGCCTTCATTTTTTGATGGATCTTCTTTATTCTTGCAGCTATCAAGATCAACCATAAAGGCGAGAATGTGTTTGAATTTCTAGAAGATCCCATCACATATTATGGAGTAAGTTGCCCTTGAGTATCTTAAATATTGATAGATAATGTGGTGACCACTCTAGTGCCTTCATTTTTGATTGGATCTTCTTCATTCTTGCAGGTTACAACGACAAACTAAAAGTTTCAGATGGGTTGGTAATCCGGCCATATCAGACCTCTGACTGCGGAGATAGCTACCCTTGATGGAAGAAATGTTGTGACCACTCTAGTGCCTTCATTTTCAAATGGATTTTCTTCATTCTTGCAGGTAACAAGGACAATCATAAAAGCTTGGATGAGTTTTGTCAAGATCCTATCACTGACTACTGAGCAAGCTGCCCTTGAGCATCTGGAAAAAACAATGAATAATAATAACCACTCTAGCGCCTTTATTTATGATTGGATCTTCTTCATTCTTGCAGGTTACAAGTACAACCATAAAGTCTCAGGTGCGATTGAAATTCTAGACGATTAGACTTCAGACAGGGGAGTTAGCTGCCCTTGAGCATCCAGAAAAATCCCCATACTTATAATGAGAGAAAATTTTAGTGTGCACTCTAGTGCTTTATTTTTTGATGGATCTTCTTAATTCTTGTAGCTATCAAGGACAACCATAAGAGCTTGGATTCGTTTGAAACTTTGCCAGATCCCATCACCTTTTATGGAGTCAGCTGCCCTTGAGCAGTTTAAAAATTGATAGATAATATTGTGTCCACTCTAGCGCCTTCATTTTTGATTGGATCTTCTTCATTAATGCAGGTAACAAGGACATACATAAAAGCTTCGATGAGCTTTAATTCCCAGTAGACTGTGAAGTTAACTGCCCTTGAGGGTCTGAAAAAATCTGCCAACATATACAATGGGAGATCACTTGTGACCACTCTATCCCCTTAATTTTTAAATGGATCTTTCTTATTTTTGCAGGTAACAAGAAACACCATAAATGCTTGACTGACTTTGATTTTGGGTCACATCCAACCACCAAGTTTAGAGTTAGCTGCAATTGAGCGTCAAAAATAATGCTGTATAATGTGACCACTCTAGCACCTTCCTTTTTAAATTGATCATCTTCATTCTAGTAGGTAACCAGGACATACGTAAAAGCATGGATGAGTTTGAATTTGGGTCAGATCCCATCAATGACTACGGAGTTAGCGGCCTTTGAGCATCTGAAAATTTTAGTTTCATCAGGTTTCCTCTGCATTTTTATTCATATACTTGCAGATAACTAGACCTGGCACAAAAACTTGAGGCTGATCACTGTTTCAAGTTCAGAGTGACCTGCATTTGAGCATCGTAAATTATGGTGTCTCCAAATGTTATGCTGGCTCCCAGGTGAGCGATAGTTGCCCATTGGGCTACTTGTTTATTTATAACCTGAGCCCCCTCGATATAAACAATGATCTATCCTGACTATATTGCATGTAGCTTTGTGAAAAATTGAAAATTCTCTTTGTCTGAAAAGGGATAATAAATGTTTTTTTTATCATATGACGTCACGTCTGGGAGTGAAATAACGCCATGCAATAAAATCGATTAACCACTAGTGGTTTATAGATTTACGGGAAACGTTATGACGTCCATAACAACGTTGCGTATAATGTCAAAATTATAACGTTTTTACGGAAGAAATGAGATTTCAAAGTTATCTTAGTGTCATATGATAAATAGAATCTAACATTCGTGCTCTTGTATTATTTAATTTATTAAACTCGTTGCGAAAAAAGATAAAATGCTTGGCAAGCCTCGCATTTCATCTCTTTTCCCCAACTCGTTTAATAAATTCAATAAAACATGAGCACTCATGTAAGATCCTCTATTTTTTATTTTTCAGGTGATCTGACTACATCTACAGTACTCATGACAGCAGGAGCTGATGCTAAACAATGCATGGAAAAAATTAGTGACCAATCTCTTCTTGAATTCGCAGCCATAAGGGGTCGTTGTGATATAGCTGAATGGCTGATTAAGTATGGAGGAGATCCTAATTTTACAGATGAAAACTCATATTCACCTATTCATTTGGCTGCAATAAATGGACATTTAGCATTTGTAAAGATTCTGTTAGAGGCTGGTGTTATTCCAGATATCAAATCCTTTGACAAGACCACACCTTTAGCTTTGGCAGCAAAGAACGGCCATTTAGCAGTGGTGAAGTTATTTGTGTCACTTGGCTGCGATGTGAATAACGTAGACCACATAGGAAATACACCTCTACACGTTGCAGCACATAACGGTTGGACAAAGTGTGTTAAATTACTATTACAGCATAATGCCAATATCAATGCTCGAAATATTGATAACACAACTGCTCTATGGTTTGCAGTTTACAAATCAAGTAAAGAAATCATACAGCTATTGCTGGATGCTAACGCAGAAATGGAAATTATGAGTCGGGCAAGAAATCCCTGCAGCTTTCTCACTTCTAGACCTTTGTGGATCTGTGAAGTGCCTCGTTCACCTCTTTATATGGCTACAGAACGAAATGACACTGATACTGTGATGCAATTGATCAAATTTGGCTATCAGGTGCATAATGTGAGGTGGCTTATTAACGGTGATATTCCACGCAAGAATGATAATGCACACCTAATTGATATGATTGGCGGTGATATTCCACACCAGAATGATAATGCAGACCTAATTGGTATGCTATATAATTATATGCAGAGCCCACTTACCCTGTTTCAGATCTGCAGAATGTCTGTTCGGCGTAGCCTAGGTCTGAAAATAAATGAAAAGGTTGAGATTTTGGAGCTACCTAAACGCTTGAAAGGACTTCTTACATTGAAAGATTGAACAAGAGGGGTCGTGTGATTTCATTTGAAAACAACAATAGTAAACAACAACAATTTAATGATTTCCTAACAAAATGTACAATTAGAGCCGTGCCATGTGATTTCCAACAATGTGGCATTTTGACAAGTGTAGACTCAGACTAACCCGTGCAGCCTCGTTTTAAGCTTAGAAACACCAAATGGTGTTAGGTCAGTAGCTTAACAGCCATAGAATATTCAAGCGACAAGCAAAGGTTCTGATCAGACTGCGCGTATACCTAAGCTGGTCTGAGCCTTTGCTAGTCGCACATACCACATTGTTGGAAAGCTCATGCAACGGCTCAATTTAATGATTTTCTAACAAAATGTACCTTTGAATCTCTATGTGCCATACTGTTGATATTGTATTGCCTTGTATTGTACTACATAGTTACAACCCCAAATGAAAATATTTGAGATTTTAGTATTATCACTTAACCAGACAATGGAAGCTCATGCTAGTGTTTGCATGTGCACTGAATGGCTAGAACCTTCGGTGTAAAGTAAAGATGGGACAAAAATTTGGACTTCTTCCCTCCCATCCATCTGGTTACGTCAGTATAGGCATAAATATCAGGCTTTTGCACACGTGCGATAAGGACCAAAATACTACGTGCTGGCCTGGTTTTTCATTCTAGAAATTCTTATTTGCTATACAGTTAATAAAAGTCAGGTGTTTGGGAATTTGTTGAAATAAATAATTTTACATGATGTTTTGTCAAAATCAACAGCTTTGTAATTCAACACACATGGTGCTAGCAATTACCTTACCTACTACTGCAACTTTCTGTACAAATGCAACACTCCATGATTGATAGGGTCTCAGGCGGGGGGGGGGGGGGGGGGGTAACTCCCTATATATGACATAGAACGGATCTGCGTACCGAATAGCCCCCTTTTTCAGCGCCGCCAGGTATGTGATAAACTCCTTTTTTTAGCTCACCTGAGCCTAGGCTCAAGGTGAGGTATTGTGATCGGTCTTCTTCCATCGCTGTCCATAAACTTTTTCTTTAAACAACATCACCTCCTGAGCCACTGGTCCAAATTTCATATAACTTCACATGAATGTTCCTCATGATGCCTATATTTAGAATTGCATAAATGGTTTCGCTCCACTGAACAGGAGGGCCGCCAGAGCTACAGATAAGAAATCTTTTGAAAGACATCTTCTGAACCACTGGTTCAAATTCGAAATTAATTCACAGAATCGTTCCTCATAATGTCCTCTACCTAAATTACACATATTGTTCCGCTCCCCTGAACAAAAGGGCCGCAAGAGCTCCAGATAAAAAAAATCTTTAAAAGACATATCCTTAACCACTGGTCCAAATTCGAAATAATTTTAGAGAATTGATACTCTTGATTTCCTCTACCAAATTTGTACAAATGATTCCTCTCCACTAATCAAAAGGGCCATCAGAGCTCCAGATAAGGAATATCTTGAAAAGGCATCTCCTTCTGAAGCACTTCTGAAGCACTGGTCAAAATTCAACATTGGCTGAACAACGTGGCTACCAGAGCTAAAAATAGAATAAATTTTAAATCATACCATATCTCCCTAGCCACAGATCAATGCATCATTTACTCATGTGCCAGGACTCAGGTAAGCGATCCAGGGCCCTAGGGCCCTCTTGTTTAAAAAGAAACTATAGGAATGGCCCTATTTTCTGATTTTGATATATATGAATGGCCCAAATGTTCCACAAATGGCGAAATCACTCTAGCTGCAATAGCTTGATGCAGGTAAATTATACTCGGCCAGCCGCGGTTTTTAACATCGGAAATATGTCTTTTAAACTATTCACGAAATTTAAAATTCTTGTAAAATTGTAATTTTTTTTGACATTACACAGGCTATCGTGGGCTGTACCTATGCAATCGTTTTTTTTTTTGAGTAAAAATGGCGGACGCTGGAGGATGCACCACACCAGAGGGAGATATGGCGAGGTTAATACATATTTTGCCTGTTTGATTTAACAGATTGAATGTGACTTCCGCTTCCAACATATAATTTTTTCTTTAAATGTTTCTTAATTTCCGAATATACATGTTTCATTTTACTATGAAAAAAATGCTGCTGGGTTTTGGGTCATTGAATTCACATTTTTGTTATGATAAGCTATTTTTATTTCATATTTTCTTCATGTTAAAACCGTGACATGAAAAGTAAAATAAATATGTCCAAAATATATTTCTATTTCTGAACTTCACCCCACTTTCATGGCCATTCCCAGACTGTACGCACACCGAAAGTTCCACTTATATGGCGTTTTTCGAGTTGAGGTGGATGGGTATTTCGAGTTATGTAACGCTTCTGGGTGAGTATTCTGAGCATAATTTCTTTATGGGTATTTCAAGTTGCAAAGCTTTTAGCCATTCTGAGTCATAACATGTCTATCTAGAGAGGCAGTCAGACAGACGGACAAACAAGCAGCAAACTATCATAGTTCTACTGCTTCTGAGCAGATTCAAGACACTTTACTGACAAGATAGTTCATCAACAGAATAGATATCAGTTCACTAACAAATTTTATATTGTAATTTTATTGGAATGTCCCAATTCTTATTCATTTATTATTGATATAATAAACAAAGGCCTAATATAAAGTCAATTAAACTAAGATACATATTAGCTATTGCACCTCGATTTTATTGGGTATACACATAGCTTATGTATATAAAGCCACCATTACATTGTCTGTGCAAAAAAATGTTTTATCACCAAACATAAAAGCTTAACTCATTGAAGGTATGAAAGAAAAAAATATGGTATGCCTACAATAAATCTGCTTCGGTATTTAAACGGAATGCTTTTCATCGTTGACAAACTGCATCTAAATAAGACATCTATCTAGCTATGTGATGATATTAGTCTAGCACTATGTATCCTTCAACTGTTTGCCTAAAATTTATCAGGTAAACATAGCAAAGTATTTTTTTAAAAGCAACAACTGATCTTGGTGCCTAGAAATGTTGTAGAAGGCTAGTCCTAACTCTGTATGTTAGTCACCCAGTATTGATGTAGTTAAACGCAACAGTAAAAATATTCTCTAATTGTCAGGGAAATGTTTTATCAGTCACCTCTAATATAAACTGAATTGCTTCAACATAACCTAATAAACGTTTCCTATCTCACGGCTCGTTACCTTTATCAGGTCATGATGACATTGCACTTTTTGAATGACGTCGCTAATGACGCTGAATCAACACAAAAAAAAAGAAATACGTCATTATCGCTAGTTTGAAGAGTGTTCAACAACGGGTAAACTGATAAATAGAATACCAGGTTCGCGTCTTTTGATATCAAGTTTACCAGGCTCGGCTTTGAGAATGCTTGTTGACATCGCTCGGCAAGCCTCGGGATGTCAACAAGCGTTCTCAAAGCCTTGCCTGGTAAGCTTGATATCAAAAGACATTCACCTAGTATTCTCCATATCTCGGCAAGCCTGGCAATGTCAACAAGCGTTCTCAAAGCCTTGCCTGGTAAACTTGATATCAAAAGACACTCACCTAGTATTCTCTATATCTCGGCAAGCCTCGCGATGTCAACAAGCGTTCTCAAAGCCTTGCCTGGTAAACTTGATATCAAAAGGCACTCACCTAGTATTCTCTATATCTGGGCAAGCCTCGCGATGTCAACAAGCGTTCTCAAAGCCTTGCCTGGTAAACTTGATATCAAAAGACACTCACCTAGTATTCTCTATATCTCGGCAAGCCTCGCGATGTCAACAAGCGTTCTCAAAGCCTTGCCTGGTAAACTTGATATCAAAAGACACTCACCTAGTATTCTCTATATCTCGGCAAGCCTCGCGATGTCAACAAGCGTTCTCAAAGCCTTGCCTGGTAAACTTGATATCAAAAGACACTCACCTAGTATTCTCTATATCTCGGCAAGCCTCGCGATGTCAACAAGCGTTCTCAAAGCCTTGCCTGGTAAACTTGATATCAAAAGACACTCACCTAGTATTCTCTATATCTCGGCAAGCCTCGCGATGTCAACAAGCGTTCTCAAAGCCTTGCCTGGTAAACTTGATATCAAAAGACACTCACCTAGTATTCTCTATATCTCGGCAAGCCTCGCGATGTCAACAAGCGTTCTCAAAGCCTTGCCTGGTAAACTTGATATCAAAAGACACTCACCTAGTATTCTCTATCTATCAACCTTCTATACAACGATCACATTCAATCATTATTCTCACTACAGTAAATCTACTTATTACATTAAATCTAGCGTGTCTCCAGCTGTCAAATATTTGTTTAGTAAACCATGCATATCTTTACATATAGCGTCCAATCTTCAAATGGCTGAATTTGTGTTCTACGCACAAGGAGAGAAGTAATATTACAAGCAAAAAAGAATTGGTTATAGGACATGGTATCTCTTGGCAAATATGGAACTTACGGTGGGAGTCAGTCTATATCAAATCATCCATTATTATATATACTAATGATCAATTATTTTCCTGCCATATGTCATTGAGCATAATACAAATGTGTTGATGAACTGTCATCGAAAGTATCAAGGGACTGTCTTCAATTCTGTCATCAAATTTTCAGGTATTGTCTGATACTCAAAATCTGCTATTTTAATTGAGAAGCTAATTATTTGAAAATTCAGTTGACAAAAGTTTTATGCCTGAAAAAGTTTGACTTCATTTAGAGTTAGGACTAGACTTCTGCAACCTTTCTTGATACATCATACGGTCAAATTGTGGTAGAAGTTTTTCAGGGGCAGATGTTTATACAACTACCACATGTTTTGCTATTAAAGCAAACTTGCGACATTTAAAATTAGTATCCAGATGGTATCCAGATGATATATACAGCTTTTCTTAGTTTGGGGTTTAATAAAAATAAAGGACCTCTGACGGTGGTAATGGGAATCACAGTGGATCGCTGCCTATAATTTTGCTAAAAATTAGTCAACTAAATGCTTCCATCTTCATACAGGTCCATTAAAAAGTTATTTCACTACGCAATATTTCAAAAGTATTTTTCACATTTTTATTATACATTAATTGCCTATGTTTTTACATACATGTAATTTAATCATCATGTCATTTTGTTTCTATAACTCATATCAACGTATAATCAGACAACATTTGTATATAAATATTAAATACATTCCAATGAAAAACATAACAACATACTTTAAATACATTTCAATGGAAACACAACAACATCATACGCCTACATCATAAAGTCTGTATTACTTTGGATCAACCTTTGCTTTATAAGATCTGCAGTTCTGCTTGGCATTGGAATGTAAAGTTCTTTAAGTATGCTCGGTGTAACACTTTACCATGATTCACATACTCGCTTCCACATCTCTTCTTTTTTACATGGCATTCAGTTACCAATCCCTTATTTTCATTATATTCCCAACGTTGTCTATTGAATTCATGTCTGGCGAATTTCCTTGTCATTTCAGAACAGGTATTCTTTAACATTATATTAATGTTCTAGTACTGATAGAGTAATGACATGTCGCGAGATCATGTATAAATAAATATCACTTATGTAGGAACACAACGCATTCACATGTCATTTCAATATCATGAATTATATCACTCTGGTATTTTGCACTATTGATGTTACCATCCACTTCTCTCAGAAGAGACATACTTCTGCTGCTAATGGCTCCACAGACTTGCAGACGTACTGGTGATTATACAATAATCTGAATACACTTAGCATGATATTTCTCATTCTGTTCGAGCCAATCACGACAATGGTGTCAATTGTTATGACTGTGAAATACAGACTCGAGTGAATGCGGTGTGTTCCCACAGAAGGGATATATCTTTATGCATGGCCTTGAACCATGCCATAACTCTAAAAGAGCTACATGTAGAACATTTCTAGCATGCAACGGAAACCCTATTCTGGAATGTCCAGGGAATTCGCCAGAAATGAATTCCATTATCTAAGAGAACGGTTAGAATATTATGAAGAAAGAGATTTGTAACCAAATGTTGTGATTAAACGAAGTGATGTCAAAACAAGTATGAGAAAAATGGTATAGTGTAGAACCCAAGGTCCTGGAGAAACTTTACAATTCAATACTAAGGAGAATTGCAGATCTTATTAAGCAAAGGGGGTCAACGAAATACTGACTTCATGATCTAGGCGTACAGGTATGGTGTTGTGTTTTCATTGGAATGACTTTAAGTATGTTGTTGTGTTATCATTGGAATGTATTTAATATTTATATACACGTACAATCGATGTCTGATTATACGTTGATATGTCTTATAGAAGCAAAATGATATGAGAATAAAATTACATTATTGTAAAACATGAAACATTTATGTTTGAAATAAATGTGAAAAAACTTTTGAAATATTGCGTAGTGAAATAACTTTTTAATGGACCTGTATATAAGCTCGCTGTTGGTCTCTATTTTATGATTTTGCATTTGATTTCCTATTTCCATGAATGTACGGCTTTATTTTGGGGCTAAAATGGTCACTTTTTGTATTATACATATAAGATTTAGAAAAATATTATATATCTCCCCTCCGAGTCCCAACCAATCCTTTTGCGCGTAAATGTGTTCTCATATTTTACATAATATATTTGAAAAGCTAGTTGGGACTCGGGGGGAAATGATATCCTACAGTCCAAAATGTGACGTCTGGTCGAGCCTGAACGCTAGCATTTGGATTTTGGAGTGCTCTCTTGAAAATCTTTATTTCCAGTGTGATGAAATAATTAGTACAAGTAAGCTTCCTTTTCATAACCCAGTAGTCATGAAATTTTATAACGTTTTTAGCATATTTTTCTTCAGATTATGAAAGTTGTCCTTTTACTAAATTCAGTTGGTAGATTATTTTGCACATATACTGTATCTATTCAATACACAAAAGCTACATGGTCCTTGACTAGGTGTATTGTTTGTCTACATTGACCTGAGACATATGAATATTCAATGACCTTCCTTCCAATCTTCGGGAATCTTCGTAAAATGTGTGCTTTTAGATTGTGGCACAATTTATTTTCTAAATGAAAAATAATACAATTCCTCGATAGCCTAATGGATAAGAGGCTGTCCTTTGCACTCAGATAATGTGGGTTCGAGTCCAGTAGCGTTTCCTTTTTTTCTTACTTTTAATTTGCTAGTCTTTATTCTTGATTTTGTTTACACATGGATATATTTATTTGAATCTGGCATACGTTTATTGAACAAATGTACACGAAAAAACGTGAATAATTTCCATAAGCCAAAATGTAATAACTCTTTTCACGCTGGATGATTTTAATACTTTTGTTGTCATCTGCTGACTTTTTTTTCAAAATTAACTTTTTCAAAGTATCTTTCAGGAACACTATCAACGTGTCAAATGGTCTGTATCCGGATGAGGACCAACGGTCTGTCAGTACTGAACTGGGAACAAACTGCTTGCAAAGATTATCAGCAGACTACAAAAGTCGCCCCTGACAAGAAAGTGTGAGGAAAACTAGTTAAAATTGAATATAAAAGCGACTAAAAAATGAAAGATATAAAACTCACCACGAGATGACGTTAAATACAAGAACAATCATAAATTAAAAAAAGGATTCGATTTGACAATTACATTAGAAAGGATTCTCCAACTTTCAATCCAGGTAGGCTTGATCTGTAAGTTGCCACCTAACCACTAGGCTATCAGACCATTTGAGCCAGTGCATGAGATTTCCAACAATGTGGTATGTGCGACCAGCAACGCCTCAGATCAACCTGCGCATCCGCGCAGTCTGATCAGAGCCTTTGCTAGTAGCTTGAGTATTTTATGATTGTTAAGCTACTGACTGAACACCATTTGGAGTTTCTAAGCTTAAAAGGAGGCTGCAGAGGCTTGTCTGAGTCTACACTTGTCAAAATGTCAAATTGTTGGAAATCTCATGCCGGAGCTCATTTGCATTTATAAATCAACAGTATCTTCATATTCCTGTTAAAAGCATGACCAAGGTCGGAGTACTTCACGAAAACGCACGAATATTACGAAGATTTTGGCGAAAATTTAATCAGTCTCATGTCAATTTGGGCAGACTACACTTTCAGCACGGATGAATCGTAATAGTGCCTTGCTGCATTATATTGCACCGGGTAAATACATTGCCATCAAGATTGAATATGGACTACAGTTGCACGTCAAAATATTTCTTAACAAATCAGATAGAAAAAAACACAACAATAATAATAATTAAAATGCTCATGATTTTGGACTTTAAAATACTTTCACTGTGATTTTTAATCGGTATTGATGATATAATACCCTTGCACGTAAAAATAATTGAGCGCCGATCTGACAAAAGGGTCCTTCGGGCATTTTAGCAGTTTATGTGTAATCAAAATTTCAAAAACGTCTAAATTTTCAAGATTTTGCATGTTCTTACAATAGACTCAAATTGCTTCTAACATGTAATACAATCAAAGGCGCATACATTTCTGATAAAATTAAGTGATACGTATAATGTATGTTACCATGGCAACAGCTGTGCATATAGACTACACACTTCCTTAAAAACAGGTTACCTCATTTCAAATGCTTTTGTAAACAGGAGATGTGCGTATGTGGGCTATTTGTACAGTCTATGCAATTGCATACACATCAAATTTACAGAAAAATGATTCATTCTTGAAATATTGCTCCTAACGTCTTTGCATTAGCTTCATATGTCAACACAATGACGTTGACGTCAGAACGTCATTAACAACGTTAAGTGATGTCATGTTTAAAACGCATCATATATACGAGTTTAAACGCTCATATCTTTGTTATTTGTAAAGATAAGCTCTTCAAATTTTCTGTAATTGTTCACAACAGCTGGGTCTTTCTTTCTCTGTAAATATCTCACTTTTGACTTTTAGTGCCAGAAGGTCCCTTTTGTCAGATCTTGGCTCAATTGATTTCTAAATGTTTTGGTGAAGTCATATTGTGCAACCCCTTCCCACTTTGGTAGCGTCTCCTGTTTTGTCGCAGAGGTCTGCCTGTTAGTCCGAGAGCCAGCAATACTTTTAATCAAGTGGCTGAGGCCAAAAGGTTTGAAGGTGTGTTCTTATGTAGAAAAGTATGCTAAAGTCAAAAATCAAACTCTTAAAAAAAATCGGCTTATACACAAAAATGCTGTGCGCAGCGGAATACCCCGGGGGTAGGCAATTTCTCAAATTAGCACTGAAATGGGGTACCCTATACCACAGAATCTAATTTGACCTACCTTGCACCCCCATGACAATTTTTCATTGGTACCAAATTGTTTCTTGGGACCCCATGAAAGAGAAAAAAAATGTTTCTGAAAAATACACACATTTGGGCCTTGCGAAATTGCATGGTTACCATGGTAACCATTGATGCAATTCTTACATGTAGGGGTGAACATACAAATTCAATCATATCTTAGCTGATACTTATCATATACTGCTAATCTTGGTACCAAATAAAAGGTTAGGCATATGCCTTTCATCCCATGACCTGAGATGCAAATTACCTAAATTGCATATTCATGAATATTAATGAAAACCTTAAAAATAAGGGGGAAATCGTAAAAAAAAAACACTATAAATAACTGATTTCAGCCCCAAACCATCATCAAACCACCACTTTTGCATGTTTTTATATCATCAGTGATACAATTTAACAAATACTGTCATCTTATGGTCCTATATGGAAATTATCACATTTGCATATTCATGAATACACTGAAGGACTTTAAAAACGCAAAAAATGAAAATTATTATTTTTTGCATCCAGAACATTTTTGCCTTCTTTAACAGATAAAAACGGATGATAACGTCACTCTGCTCCTATCTATACCCAATACCGGTGTTTTAAAGACACTGGCTACCTCCAGCTATGCTTTGCTGGTTTGCTATGTTTTGCACGTGGCGTCCCCACGAATCAATGAATCAAAATATTTTATCATTTGACATGTAGCTTGTATGTATACATGTTTAAAAACACAGCAGCTTTAGCTTTATAGCTTTATTACGAGGGGGGTTCAATATTAAATGAAAACAGCCCAGTATATCCCAAAGTTTTATATTTACACACTTCATAATTACTTTCATTAAAAGATCTGTTTTTTGGCTAGATAAATGTAAAATTGCAGTTGTTGAGCTCCTTACCAAATTTACACAAGCCACTTTCAAGATAGGGTACTGAAGTACACTGCGATATGAAATAAAACAATGTTTTCAAAAGCAGATAACTACATGAACGAGGGATGTTTTCAGTCTGCCTCTTCGCGTGGTATATCCTTATATTGGTGAGTTATACCTGCAAAATTTTTTTGATATTGCTTTATATTCTATGAAATACTGAGGCTCTCATTTTGATTAAAATCCTCCTTGATGCTACATTTTCTTGCTATCCATTGACAGAGTCGTTTTTGCGTGAACGAATGCATAGCAAAAAATTATACGAAAATCATTGGTAACATTTTTTCTGGTCTCTTGGATGTTCATTTGCAAGTAATATAGCCGATTTTAAAATTTCCATATTTAATCTCACTCATAAAGTACCCCCAAGTACGTCATTTGAAATAAGAAAATCACTTAAAAGAATGCCATCTCTGGATTACACAGCTATGGATCAGACAAAATACCGCGTTCCATCGATGTTTGCATTCAGATGCATTATTTGGACATTGTTACACGTATTTACATGTACATAATCTGGCTGGCTAATTTCGGACAATAAAATTTTAGGAAACGAAAATGGTATACCACTCAGATGAGATACTCCTAGATATTGGTTTCAGTTTAACTGGTCTGCTGCCTATGCACTGTGTGTATTGAAACTTCGATACAATCAAAATTGTCCTGTCCTGGTACAAAACCACATTTCCGATTTTCAAGAACCGTGCGCATTTTAGTATTACGTCCATTGCTTTAAACGATTTCAAAGTAAGAGGGGGTAACGTAATAAAACCGTTTGCACGAGAAATCGGTAGCTTTCAAAATTTGTATAGTTATAGCAGATAAAGGGAAATGAGTCAGAAAACTATGAATATGTGATTCATGCATGTTAAATGTTTGTTTTAGAAAATGCAGCATGCCTTTCTACCTTTGTTAAAATGAGTCTTTACAATTCGGATGAAAATATATGCAGTGTATATTAGTGTGCTTTTTAAAAAGTGTCTAATTTATTAAATTTGGAAAGATAAAATAATGTTTCATACACCATTTTAACGGCGACGCTTTGATCTTTCGTTTGGCATATGGTATAAGATCCTAACACGTTTGTGGATGGAGTTATGGATGGGTTTTCATTACATATTGAACCATCCTCGTATTTATGCGACGTTTGTCTGAACATGAATGATCTGGCGCAATTGGAATGTTAAAAGCTGGCGTGCGTGTTTCTGACTTCGCCAGATATCATAATTGCCATCCGTCAACTATACAGCGCATCAGAGATCGTTACCAGGCTACTGGGACAGTTAAAGATCGACGCAGGTCTGGTCAGCCAAGAATGGCGACCGGCGTTAAGAGCCAAGTTACGTCGACTGTGTATCGACGATATTTACATCGACGATATCCATTCCGGCTGGGTACTGCCAGTGCCAGACGAGTAGTAGGGCTCCAAGGATAATTTGTTTCTGATTTTTTAATAAAAATATTTTATCAAAATAACTAAAAATCGTGTCCAGTTTCTCGACAAACTTCAAATTGCAGCTTTAGAATCATAGGGTATTGCTATTTGATAGACTGTTGCTCTAACATTATTTATTATTTTGACATAAAATTTAAAACATGTTTTGCTGGCATATTGATGTCCATTTTTGCTAAATCTCAATAAAATTGAGACATTAAAAGTTAGTAAGTATTATGAATTTCGATTTTTTTGGCGTTTTTGAAGTCCTTCAGTGTATTAATGAAAACTTAATAAATGAAGGCAAAACCATTACATAAACTGGAACCCCAGGGGGTAATTAGACCTAGTTCTACATTGAGCTCCTGGTAGGAGCCTTTCTTATTCATGTCAAATGGTTCAATTAGGTCACTTAAAGGCAAAACATTGTGTTCCTCAATAATAAATCAATTTGCTAATGTGAAATTGCATTGTTTCCATGGCAACCCATTATGTAGTTTTAAAATACTGGGAGCGTACCTACAAAAATATTCATATCTCAACAATAACACATCCTAGAACAGTAAATCTGGTATCAAATTAACCTGCAGACATAGCACTTTTATAATTATGGTTTGTTTTTGTTTTGTTTGACTTGATTCTTTATGTCCCATCAACAATCTTTCAGTTAAACAGGGACCGGTCTTCCTGGGTTGAACCAGTACTAAGCTAGGATAAATGTGTCTTGCTCAAAGACCACAACGCAGTGACACTGGTGAGGCTCGAACCCGCGGCCCCTTGGTCTCGAGTCAAGCACTCTACCACTGAGCCACTGCGCTCCCTATTTTATAATAATGGTTGGATATTCAAATTATTTATTTTGAATTTGCATGAATGTTCATGAAAACAATAGAAATGAATAAAAAAAGTGCAGAAAAATCAAGGGGCAATACTAACAAAATTACTAGTATTTCACTTGATAATTGCCCTAGAGTACCAAACATGATATCACAGTAATGCTAAAATATAGTGATTGTACCTTACAGGCGGATTGGAAAAGAAACTAATTTATAATCATGAATTTGAACGAAAACATAAGGAAAGAATGAAAAATCGTGGAAATTTTTTTAAGATTGGCATACTTACAATTTTGCTCATATCTCACTTAATAAATACCCCAGAGTATAAAACTTATTACCAAAGTAATACAAAGTGTTACGGGCCAGGCACCCTCACCTATATATCTACATAAGGTAGATTTTGCATAGCTTCTAGTATATATTTAATCTCTGACAACTGCGTCAGACAGTCGACTCTTTGGATCAGTGGTTAGAGCATTGGTTTCATACCGGGGCGATGCGGGTTCGATTCCCAGCAAAGGCAAGGGAAATTTTTCAGCTATGCTTTACTTTTTTACGGCTATCATGTCGTAAGAAAAGACATATCACTCTTATCTTATGGACACATATGAAACAAATTTATATGAATGCTAATTAGTCTTTACGAAATCATTATAAATTAGAGAAAATTTGTGGAAAAATCAAGCCGATATACTTACAAAGTTATTCATATCTCAGTTTATAATTGCCCTAGAGTACTAAACTTGATATCAGAGTAATGCTATGACAACGTGCCTTTACCTTATGGGCAGATATGAAAAGAATCTAATTTGCATATCCATAAATTTTAACGGAAACATTTGAAAAGAATGAAAAAAAATCACAGAAAAATCAAGGGGGCATACTTACAAAAGTGCTCATATCTCAGTTGGTTTTATTCTTAGGCTTCTAAACTTGGTATGGAATCAAAGCCAAGATAATAGTATTTAATATGAGACCCAAGTGTGTTACTCTTAAACAATCAGAAGAAGAGAAATTAGTAATTTTTATGTATGTGCCTTTCAGTTTGCAATAACTTTTCATTCTTTTCTGAAGTTTTCATTATAATTTATGAATATTCAAATTAGATTTCTTTAATAACAACCCATAAGGTAAAGGTACTATGTCTATGCATTACTTTGATATTAAATTTGGTACTCTGAGGCAATTATCAAGGGAGATAAGAGTAATTTTGTAGGTATTACATCTTGATTTTCCGTGATTTTTTCATTTATTTCTAATGTTTTCATTAAAATTCAGGAATAATCAAGTTAGATTTTTTTTGTTATCACCAATAAGGTAAGAGTACTTTATCTTAGCATTAATTTGATATCAAGTTTGATACTAAAGAGCAATTATTAAGCATGATATAAGTAATTTTGAAAGTATTACTCCTTGGTTTTTCAGCGATTTTTCACTGGAGTTCATGAATATTCAAACTAGATTTCTTTTTTAACTACTCATAAGGTATTAGTACCATGTCTTAGCATTACTTTGATATCATGTTTAATACTCTAGGGCAACTATCAAGTGAGATATGATTAATTTTGTAAGTACTACCCCTTGATTTTTCTGCGATTTTTCATTTATTTCTAATGTTTTCATTAACATTCATGAATATTCAAATGAGATAATTTGCATATCCGACAGTCCTGTAAACGTGCTTTGTCTGCAAAATAGCTTGATACTAGATTTAGTGCTCTAGGATAAGATGCTGCTGAGATATGAATATTTTTGAAGCTACACTCCGAGAGCCTTTAAAATAGCATAATGGGTTGCCATGGAACCTATGCCAATTCAAATTACCAAATGGGTGTATTATTGAGGAATATAGAGTTTTTACTTTAAGTTGCCTCATTGAATCATTTGAAATCAATAAGCAATGCTCCCAGGAATTCAATGTAGGTCTAATTACCCCTTGGAGTTTCAGTTTATGCAATAGCTTTGTCCTCATTTTTAAAGATTTCATTAATTTTCATGAATATGCAAATGAGATAATTTCCATATAAGACCAAAAGATGACAGTATTTGTCGAATTATATCACTGATTATATTAAAAAATGTAACAGTGGTGGTTTGATGATGGTTTGGGGATGAAATCAGTTATTTTTGGTGTTTTTTTATGATTTTACCCTTATTTTTAAGGTTTTCATTAATATTCATGAGTATGCAAATTAGATAATTTGCATCTCAGATCATGGGATGAACGGCATATGTCTAACCTTTAATTTGGTACCAAGATAAGTAGTCTATGATAAGTATCAGCTAAGATATGATTGAATTTGTATGTACACCCCTACATGTAAGAATTGCACAACAGGGTTGCCATGGTAACTATGCATTTTCACATAGCCCAAATGAGTTCATGTTTAGGAACATTTTTTTCTCATTCAGGGGGGACCAGGATTTTTTTTGGCACCAATGAAAACTTGTCATGGGGGTGCAAGGTAGGTCAAATTAGATTCTGTTGTATGGGGTATCCCATTTCAGTGCTAATTTGAGAAATTGCCTACCCCCGAGGTATTCCGCTGGGCATAGCATTTTTGTGTACCAGCCGATTTTTTTAAGAGTTTGATATTTTAATTCAGCATACTTTTCTACATAAGAACACACCTTCAAACCTTTTGGCCTCAACCACTTGATTAAAACTATTGCTGGCTCTCTGACTATGTCTAATTATAACCTTAATTCATTCCTAATGCATCAAGCGATATATTCCAAGGATACTAGTGATATCTTATGCATAGGGAAATTTTGGGAAGCATCTGAAAAATAGGCAGATACCCTATCAAAGTGTCAGAGGTCCTTGTTTGCTTCCAGAAACACACCTTTATTTATTGCAATTAAAATTAACACGGTCGCTTACAAGAATTAATACGGTGAATTAAGCAAAGATTCAATACTTCAGAAATTTGAGCTAGTAACATATTTTGTTGACAACATATGATGCTGGTAGCTGGACTTGGTCCAAAGTTTATGATCAATCATTAGCTTATTCAATTGACCGATTATCGATTAGTCACAAAAATCGTTCTAAGAAATTTAAGTGCTGCTGTTTGATTCTTAACATCAATAATCTTTCAGTTATAACTGTAAGCTTGTTGATGGGATGTTAAGAATCAAACAGCAGCACTTTCATTTCAACTGAAAGATTGTTGATGGAACGTTAAGAATCAAACAGCAGCACTTTCATTTCTTAGAGCAATTTTTGTGACTAATCGATAATCGGTCAATTGAATAAGCCAATGATATGTTACCATAGGGACGGGTCTTCCTGGATTGAACCAGTACTAAGCTAGAATATCTGTGTCTTGCTCAAGGGCACAACGCAGCGACGCTGGTGAGGCTCGAACCCGCGGCCACTCGGTCTCGAGTCCAGCACTCTATCACTGAGCCACTGCGCTCCCTAAAGTACTGCTGTGATAAAGTGCTTAGGCAGCCTTTATTTTAAATAATGTGGACCTAAATCAGACTATTCCCAAAGGGAGCAGTCTGATCAGTATTCAGTTTTGGTTTGGTTTGATTCTTAAAGTCCCAGTTACATAGTGCTCGCTTCCGTGATAAAATCTAGTCTGACGTGCACTTTGAATATTTTCAGCAGACATAAAAGCAGTCGCTATTTGATATTTTCTAGACAAAGATTTACTGTAAATTCGGAAATTTTCGCGAGGGTTTTATTTTCGCGAAACTTCGCATATGCGAAGTTTCGTGAAAATATAACCCTCTCAAAAGGGTGAAATCATTCTGTCGATTACTGATATAGGAAAATCATGCCCCAGGCGCGAATTTTTAACTACACAAATATGACTTTTAACGCTATTCGTGAAAATAAAATTCTCGCAAATATTTCCGAATTTACAGTAACTGGGTAAAGGTTAACTTTAGAACAAGAGACTTTAACCGAGTATGGTTATGAAATACCACAATTACACACTGCAGACCAACCCACGGCATCGCGAGGAAGAGCCACAGAACAATAAATAGACAAAAGCTTAACCCTTAAAGCGCCAAGAAAAAAAATGCATCTGAAAATGTCGTTTGCTGAAGTCGTCTGCTGCAAATAATTGCCGAGCATTACTGACGATTTAAGTATAGAAGCAAACGGTGTGGACCCAGAACAGACTGCTCCTACAGATTCACACTGTTTGTCATAGAGGCTTCTTAAGCATTTCAGAGACGAGAAAAGCAAACGCCTTTTTTGTGATTGGCGCATTAAGGGTTAATCGATCACGGATAGCATAATCGATTTTGTACTCGATTGCCTTACACAATTAATTATTGGGGGTGCATATAGACATCTTGAAGGTGCAATCTACAGAAGTACCTACATGTATATGTCAATTAATCTTGTGCAATTCATTATTTGCTCAAGAGGGAAAAGTCTTCCTAACCAAATTCAAAAACATAGACCTATATCTCAGAATCATCCAACAACCCAGATCTTAATGAGGCGCTTCTTGTCAGCACACACAACACAGTTTTACGCTCAAAACGTTTCCTTTTATGGACTTTCTCAGTCTACTGTCCTGCCAGCCAAGAGTGACAGTGACGTCTTGTTTGTTTTCGAGGTTATTAGGGACTTAGAATCGGTAGATCACTTGTGTATTAATCCTATCCACAGGATAGGATTAATACACAGGTGATCTATCGATACACGTTTGCTCAAGTGGAGTTACAGGCTAATGTTAACTTAACAATTATAAACGAAATATTACGTCACTGTCACTCTTGGTTGGCACGATAGTAACAGCACATGTTTCTGAGACCATGACAATTACATCACCAATCAATTAGTTAACGCATTTTGAGCCGCAACATGTAATTTCCAACAATGTTGCTTTTTGGTAAGTGTAGACTCAGGCGATCCTTAGCAGCCTCCCTTTAAGCTAAGAAACTCCAAATGCTTTTCGGTCAGTAGCGTAAGAGTCATAGAATATTCAAGCGACTAGAAAAGGCTCTGATCAGACTGCGCGTATGCGCAGGCTGGTCTGAGCCTTTGCTGGTCGCACATACCACATTGTTGGAAATCTCATGTCGCGGCTCATTATACTATTTTATTATAAGAGGACAGCTGTCACAACAGTGCAGCGGTGGTATCTTGTATCAGGTCCTAGTAAAGTAAACATTTCAAATGGAACTGTCAGCTCGTCTTATTTTGTTGCTACCTATGTTGCTAGAATTGTGTTTTGCTGGACAAATGCGGAAAGCGGAGACTAAAAAAGTGGATACGACAATAGGAACTATATTTGGAATTGTTAAAAACGTGGATGTATTTGGACAGCAAAAGAGAATTATAACCTACTTTGGGATACCGTACGCCGAGCCTCCTATAGGTGTACTGAGATTTAATAGATCAATTCCTAAACGTCCGCTAGAAGAACCTCTATACGCCAGAAAACACGGGCCTGCTTGTTTACAAATGAATGTATTGCCTTTTAGAGAATTGCCTGTGAGCGAAGACTGTCTGTTCCTCAACATGTATGTGCCCGCTGACAACAACAGCTCACTTCCGGTAATGGTGTTTATTCATGGTGGAGGATTTGTTTCTGGAGCTTCCGATTATTATGTTCCGTATTCACTTGCTGGCTATGGGGACGTGATTGTGGTTACTTTTAATTATAGATTGTCGGCCTTGGGGTTTCTTAGTACGGAAGACGAGTTCGCCCCAGGTAACTATGCATTATGGGACCAGCATCTAGCTATCAAATGGGTAAGCGACCATATAAGAGACTTTGGCGGGGACCCCTACAGAGTAACACTCGTGGGGTCTTCAACGGGTGCAGTTTCGGCGCTGGCACAAAGTGTGTATGAAGGAAACAAAGGGCTGTTTCAACGTGTGATATTGCAGAGTGGTAGTACAGAGGCTAGGCCATTTAATTTTAACTTTGCCAATCCATGGGAAGACGCCTTGCAGCTGGGGAGTCTGTTAGACTGTAAAGATTTGAACTCTGAACTATTAATTAAGTGTCTAAGGAAAGTCCCATTTGAACAAATTAGAGTTACACTTAACCAGTACTCCAATGGCTTTGTGAGATTCCCTTTCCCGTTTATACTAAACCGAGCAGATGGTGAGTTTCTTAAAGAAAGTCTTACAGACATATTACATGACGACGGTTATATTTCCATTGACGGTCGAAGTAATTTCGCTTCACTCGACATCTTGTCTGGTTTTAACACAAACGATGGCTGCAGTGTTGTGATGTCACTCGTTGACGTCCCAGATCTGGAGTCCAAACCATTACGTTCGTATCAAGAGTATGTCCTCATTCCAAACATACTGGAAATGGCGTTTGGTTCATCCGTACCACAATTAGTCAAAGATCTCGTGTTTCAATTCTACACTAATTGGACGGACCCGGATGACGTCGTGAATCTGCGGAACCAACTGATCAATCTCTGTACAGACCTGTTTTTCGCCGAGTCACAGGTGGAGACCACTCAGTTGCATGAAAAACTGGCAGGGGACAATGGAGGAAAATCATTTCTTTACGCCTTTGATGTCTTACCGCCAGCGCATTTTCTGCCGAGTCAGCCGTCTTGGTGTGCCGGGCCGTCGAAGGGAGATGAGCTTTTATATCTGTTTTATGAAAAGAGAGGTGGCATGTGGTCATTTATGCCTCACGCACGTGACCATCTAGCGGACTGGGACATAGCGGTGGCCAAGAATATCATGGCCATGTGGACGAACTTTGCCAATAGCGGGTAAGAAAGGTTTTATTGCTAACCCCTTTAAAGCTGCATACTCTGTAACTATGAACATTTTTCGAAAAATTTTATTTTCTTTTTAAATCATTTGTAAAAGTACAATTAAGCTATGTTTTCACAATAAAAATGTTCAGTACAGCTGAAAACTGCATGGAAAAGTGATTAATCTTACCAAATAGGTGTATTTTTCTCTTGTTGGTAATTATTTGCGTCCCTCCAATAATTCTAGACCGTTGAATTTTAACATAAATACAGTTGTTTTGATAGTGATAACTTGCTAAGATTTACGAAAATGGTAAAATGTGTACCTGAATTTGAGTATTTTTACTGTGTTCTTGAAAAAGAAAAACATTTTTTTTAAGATTAGAAGATCAAAAGTTACAGACTATGCAGCTTTAAGCCGGTGTCCCAGTTTATCTTGCCCCCTGGACAGCTTGCCCCCCGGGGGGCAAGCCAACCGCGGTTGGCTTGCCCCCCGGGGGACAAGCTGTCCCGGGATATCTTGCCCCCCACCCTGGTTATCTTCACCCCCGGGGGGCAAGCTGTCCAGGCCGGTTTATCTTGCCCCCCTACTAACACAAGTAAAATATATACATGTTATTTTGTTATTTTTCTGTATCATTTTAATGAATTCAGATCCTCCATAAGTCATAAAGTAAGAAATTGGTGCCTGTGGGGTTAATATTGGTAAAACTTTAACATCATCTTGAATAAAAATATCAAGATTAAGTGATTTTAAGCTTAATTATTTGCTAATACTACTTATTTTAAACTATCTGAATGTGATGATGTATCAATTATAAACATACTTCAAGTCAAATTTAGCTGTTTTCTTTGTTGGATTGTTCTGTATGCTTAGTTGCAGGGGTGGGGGGTAAGCTGTCCAGGCCAGTTTATCTTGCCCCCCATCCACCTGAGTATCAAAGTAAAAGTATTGTGCTAATTTTCTCATTTTAAACCATCTGAATGGGAATATGTATCAATTATAAACATAATTCAAGTGGAATTCAGCTGTTTTCTTTGTCAGATCATTCCGTATACTTAGTTACAGGGGTGGGGGGTAAGCTATCTAGGCCAGTTTATCTTGCCCCCCCACCCACTTGGGTATCAAAGTAAATTTATTTTGCTAATTCTACTTATTTTAATCTAACTGATTGTGAAGATGTATCAATCTAAAACATAATTCAAGTCAAATTCAGCTGATTTCTTTGTTGGATTGTTCCAGATACTTAGTTACAGGGGTGGGGGGTAAGCTGCCCAGGCCAGTTTGTCTTGAGCCCCACCCACCTGAGTATCGAAGTAAAATTTTTTTTGCTAAGTTTTCTCATTTTAAACTATCTGAAGGTGATGATTTATCAATTATAAACATAATTCAAGTCAAATTTAGCTGTTTTCTTTGTCAGATTGTTCTGTTTGCTTAGTTGCAGGGGTGGGGGGTAAGCTGTCCAGGCCAGTTTATCTTGCCCCCCACCCACCTGGGCATCAAAGTAAAAGTATTGTGCCTATACTACTTATTTTAAACTATCTGAATGTGAAGATGTATCAATAATAAACATAATTCAAGTCAAATTTAGCCGTTTTCATTGTAGCATTGTTCAGTATGCTTAGTTGTAGGGGTGGGGTGTAAGCTGTCCAGGCCAGTTTATCTTGACCCCCACCCACCTGAGTATCAAAGTAAAATTATTTTGCTAAGTTTCTCATTTTAAACTATCTGAATGTGATGATGTATCAATTATATACATAATTCAAATCAAATTCAGCTGTTTTCTTTGTCGTATTGTTCCCTATACTTAGTTACAGGGGTGGGGGGTAAGCTGTCCAGGCCAGTTTATCTTGCCCCCCACCCACCTTCTTTTTTAGGCATAATACTTTTACTTTGTGCTTACAGAACAATGCTACAAAGAAAACAGTTGAATTTGACTTGAATTATGTTTATTATTGATACATCTTCCCATTCAGATGGTTTAAAATAAGAAGAACAGGCACAATACTTTTACTTTGATACCCAGGTGGGTCAGGCAAGATAAACTGGCCTGGACAGCTTACCCCCCCACCCCTGTAACTAAGTATACGGAACAATACAACAAAGTAAACAGCTGAATTTGATTTGAATTATGTTTATAATTGATACATCATCACATTCAGATAGTTTAAAATGAGAAACTTAGCAAAATAATTTTACTTTGATACTCAGGTGGGTGGGGGTCAAGATAAACTGGCCTGGACAGCTTACACCCCACCCCTACAACTTAGCATACTGAACAATGCTACAATGAAAACGGCTAAATTTGACTTGAATTATGTTTATTATTGATACATCTTCACATTCAGATAGTTTAAAATATGTAGTATAGGCACAATACTTTTACTTTGATGCCCAGGTGGGTGGGGGGCAAGATAAACTGGCCTGGACAGCTTACCCCCCACCCCTGCAACTAAGCATACAGAACAATCTGACAAAAAAAACAGCTAAATTTGACTTGAATTATGTTTATAATTGATAAATCATCACCTTCAGATAGTTTAAAATGAGAAAACTTAGCAAAAAAAATTTTACTTCGATACTCAGGTGGGTGGGGCTCAAGACAAACTGGCCTGGGCAGCTTACCCCCCACCCCTGTAACTAAGTATCTGGAACAATCCAACAAAGAAATCAGCTGAATTTGACTTGAATTATGTTTTAGATTGATACATCTTCACAATCAGTTAGATTAAAATAAGTAGAATTAGCAAAATAATTTTACTTTGATACCCAAGTGGGTGGGGGGGGGGGCAAGATAAACTGGCCTAGATAGCTTACCCCCCACCCCTGTAACTAAGTATACGGAATGATCTGACAAAGAAAACAGCTGAATTCCACTTGAATTATGTTTATAATTGATACATCATCACATTCAGATAGTTTAAAATGAGAAAATTAGCAAAATAATTTTACTTTGATACTCAGGTGGGTGGGGGGCAAGATAAACTGGCCTGGACAGCTTACCCCCTACCCCTGCAACTAAGCATACGGAACAATGCGACAAAGAAAACAGCTGAATTTGGCTTGAATTATGTTTATAATTGATACATCATCACATTCAGATTGTTAACAATGAGTAAACTAAGCAAAATAATTTTACTTTGATACTCAGGTGGGTGGGGGTCAAGATAAACTGGCCTGGACAGCATACCCCCACCCCTGCAACTAAGCATACGGAACAATGCAACAAAGAAAACAGCTGAATTTGACTTGAATTATGTTTATAATTGATACATCTACACAATCAGAAAGAATAAAATAAGTCGACTTAGCGAAATCATTTTACTTTGATTCTCAGGTAGGTGGGGGGCAAGATAAACTGGCCTGGACAGCTCACCCCCCATCACTGCAACTAAGCATACGGAACAATGCGACAAAGAAAACAGCTGAATTTGACTTGACCTATGTTAACTTTATAATTGATACATCATCACATTCAGATAGTTTACAATGAGTAAACTTAGCAAAATAATTTTACTTTGATACTCAGGTGGGTGGGAGGCAAGATAAACTGGGCTGGACAGCTTACCCCCCAACCCTGCAACTAAGCATACAGAACAATGCGACAAAGAAAACAGCTGAATTTGACTTGAATTATCTTTATAATTGATACATCATCACATTCAAATAGTTAAAAATGAGAAAACTTAGCAAATTAATTTTACTTTGATACTCTGGAGGGTGGGGGTCAAGATAAACTGGCCTGGACAGCTTACCCCCCACCCCTGTGACTAAGTATACGGAACAATCCGACAAAGAAAACAGCTGAATTTCACTTGAATTATGTTTAAAATTGATACATCATCACATTCAGATAGTTTAAAATGAGAAAACTTAGCAAAATAATTTTACTTTGATACTCAGTAGGGTGGGGGTCAAGATAAACTGGCCTGGACAGCTTACCCCCCGACCCTGTAACTAAGTATACCGAACAATCCGACAAAGAAAACAGCTGAATTTCACTTGAATTATGTTTATAATTGATACAGCATCACATTCAGATAGTTTAAAATAAGAAGAATAGGCACAATACTTTTACTTTGATACCCAGGTGGGTGGGGGGCAAGATAAACTGGCCTGGACAGCTTACCCCCACCCCTGAAACTAAGCATACAGAACAATCTGACAAAAAAAACTGCTGAATTGGACTTGAATTATGTTTATAATTGATACATCTTTACAATCAGATAGTTTAAAATCAGTAGACTTAGCAAAATAATTTTACTTTGATACCCAGGTAGGTGGGGGCAAGATAAACTGGCCTGGACAGCTTACCCCCCACCCCTGCAACTATAAGCATACGGAACAATGCGTTAAAGAAAACAGCTGAATTGGACTTGAATTATGTTTATAATTGATACATCTACACAATTAGATAGAATAAAATAAGTCGACTTAGCGAAATCATTTTAGTTTGCTACTCAGGTGGGTGGGGGTCAAGATAAACTGGCCTGGACAGCTTGCCCCCCACCCCTGAAACTAAACATACGGAACAATGCGACAAAGAAATAGGTTGATTTTATCTTGAGTTATGTTTATAATTGATACATCTTCACAATCAGATAGTTTGAAATAAGAAAAATTAGCCTAATAATTTTACTTTGATACCCAGGTGGGTGGGGGTCAAGATAAACTGGCCTGGACAGCTTACCCCCCACCCCTGCAACTAAGCATACAGAACAATCTGACAAAGGAAACAGCTGAATTTGACTTGAATTATGTTTATAATTGATACATCCTCACATTCAGATAGTTTAAAATAAGTAGAATAAGCAAAATAATTTTACTTTGATACTCAGGTGGGTGGGGGTCAAGATAAACTGGCCTGGACAGCTTGCCCCCCACCCCTGCAACTAAGCAAACGGAACAATGCAGCAAAGAAAACAGCTGATTTTTACTTGAATTATATTTATAATTGATACATCTTCACAATCAAATAGTTTGAAATAAGTAAAATTAGCACAATAATTTTACTGTGATACCCAGGTGGGTGGGGGGCAAGATAAACTGGCCTGGACAGCTTACCCCCCCCCCCCCCCCACACCCCTGAAACTAAGCATTCAGAACAATCTGACAAAGAAAACTGCTGAATTGGACTTGAATTATGTTTATAATTGATACATCTTCACAATCAGATAGTTTAAAATCAGTAGACTTAGCAAAGTAATTTTACTTTGATACCCAGGTTGGTGGGAGGGGGGGGGCAAGATAAACTCGCCTGGACAGCTTCCCCCCCCCACCCCTGCAACAAAGCATACGGAACAATGCGACAAAGAAAACAGCTGAATTTGACTTGAATTATGTTTATAATTGATACATCATCACATTCAGATAGTTTACAATGAGGAAACTTAGCAAAATAATTTTACTTTGATACTCTGGTGGGTGGGGGGCAAGATAAACTGGCCTGGACAGCTTACCCCCCATCCCTGCAACTAAGCATACAGAACAATGCTACAAAGAAAACAGCTGAATTTGACTTGAATTATGTTTATGATTGATACATCATCACATTCAGATAGTTTAAAACTTAGCAAAAAAAACTCGGACCATTTTGGGGGTTTCAAAATTTTGAATTTCAATATCTTTTAGGGTTTTCAGAAAATATAATATCATCACAGAACTGGATTATTTTTGGGGTCATTTTTACTCATTTTAGAGCTTTTTATTAAGGTCAAGGTACTGAATCGGAATATTTTTATGGGTTTTCAGAAAAAAAATATTCTTTTTGGGGTATGATTAAATTGCGGATAATTTTTGGAGGTCATCACAAAACTTGACTATTTTGGGGGTCATTTCTATACCTTTTAGAGCTTTTCCTTCAGGCCAAAGTACTGAATTGGAATATTTTTGGGGAGTGGCTAATTTTCAAATATGTTTTGGGGTATACCCGTTATTCCTGATACTGTTTGGGGATAAACAGTAGATGCTGGGTCCAAGCCTACGTATCAAGAAAAATTGAGAGTACTCCCCCTGTGGAACTTACCTACCCTTATCAACAGGGAGAGCCCATGTCCAATATAAGGGGTTTTGGTGGTACATTGTATTTTTCTTCTACATCTATATCCCAATTTTCATAGAACATAGAGTAATGAAAGAGTGCAGATCCGGTGTCTGATCTGGAACTGCACTGTTTGCCTACAATAGGCTTAAATGGGGTTGATCCATTAGGGCCTCGTCGCGAGAAAACCTGTCTTCGGGGTTTCAGTCAAAGCGAGTTTGAAACCTTTCTCCTCAGCTACTGAGACTTGCTAGAAAATTGAAATTTCACCTGTATTAATTTTACATATGATACTTTCCAAAAAGCGCATAACAAAGGCGCTGATCAGTCTGCGCGGATGCGCAGGCTGGTCTGCGCCTTTGTTGTTCGCAAACACCGAAGACAGGTTTTCTCGCGTCGCGGCCCATTTGTATCTTGAGTCCTACAAGTATGAAATGTACGCTAAAGGATCCGTCTCAGAAAACTGTTTAGCCCTTTGTTTTTGGGCTCGAAGCCAATATTTACAGTCACGTACCCAAACATTGCGTGGCCCCTAACATTGGCACTAGCCCAAGTGACCATGCCATATTTAACATGCTTTCACTGCTGAGCAGGGGTAGATTTCGGCAAAAATTAGAGACTGTAAAGAACTCTCTTACCGTAATTTCAAATGTAGGCTTCAAATTATTTACTTTGAATCAAGTTATTGCTAAAGTAAATTGTTGAGAACAACCTGGTGTTACTTTCCCTGGTATATTTTGTAAAAGTAATTAATAAAAAGATATGTTATTGAAAATTTTGCAGATAGTAAGCAATGTTAGGGGCCTTTTTTGTTATCCTAAAACAGGAAGGTTGTGCACTTCAAATCAAAGTTGCTAGATATCAAGTAAATATTTTCATTTATAACTTTGTGCTAATACAGTATAATGATTACTTTATTTATCTGTGAACTTTTTTTTCCAAATTTGTTCCTTTCTTCTCCCACGGAGGTTAAAACGGCTTAAGTGCGCAATTTTAGGGACCTACACCGTATATTCTTGAAGGAAGATGCATTTCATCAGAATCTACACTGTTTGTAAAGTAAAAAAAATCTCCAGAAAAAATAATATATTTACAAATGCATATTAAATACACAATACAAAATACATTTTTAAAAAAAAATTATAACATGACACCCTAGCAATGTACAATGTACTATCCCTACTCTATTGTATCGAGCCAGAAGGAAGAATCTATAAGTATAGAAAGGGTAAGTGTCCTCAAACATCGGTATAAAATGAGCATTATGTGTTATAATTTTCTCACCTATCGGTTTAAACATTTGCTATGTGGGCGGGGTTGGGGTAAATTAATAAAATAGACTATCAATATTTTGCTAGACTGGCTCTAATGTCATTTTTGTAGTAAAACTGATAGTCTCTCTAAGATAACAATTTATAATCTTTACTAGGAGTAGTTCTTGGATTGAGCACCAGAGACCACTAAATTCGGCTATCAGAGAGGATAGACTTTTTATAAGATGACTTTTTTCATAGTTAAATATGATTATAAATGTAATTATATACATTTAGTGGACTGATGCCAGTCTAATATTTTGCATGTAGCAGGTTTACATGTTCTTTATGCCCAGGTTATACATTCAAGGAACCGGGCCGCATAGCGCAGTCGGTAACGTGTCTTACAACAGATGCGAGCGGTCGCGAGTTCCATCTCGGCCCAGTCCCATACATTGTGGAGATTTATCATGAAATAATTTCTACGGTCATTCTCCTCCCTCAAGAAGGGCTGTTGTCAGATACAAGCGAAAGTATGTGCACAAAGTACTGGTTAACTGCTTGTTCAAGCTTGCCCAGGAGAAAGTGTGATTAGGTGAAATGACTGCCCCGCCATTACCATAGCTGTTGACTTGGGACGTAAAGCAACAAAACAAACATAACAAATTGAAGGATTGGACACCGCATTAGCCACGGATACGATCTGGAATCATTCGTGGCAATCTGTATTGGTCTGTAGATTTCCGTATTGCATCTGTAACCATACGTAGTAGTACTTGTACATCCGTGACCATCCTTGAAAAGTTTTTGAACATGTTCAAAATTTCACTACGGGTCAAACAACCATAGCACATCCTTAGTAAACCGTGTTAGAACGTACTAATCTTTTTTAGTCGGTATTTAATCCATACTAATCCTTACTTATTCGTAGTCCGAAAGTCGCCGAAGTTTTCTACAGTTTAAATACGAACTATTACTGTTGCACCACGTATTGGCTAAGTATTACGTCGTATTGTCTAAATGTTACGTCGTAAAGATGGTCATGACGGAAGAGGGAAAGTTTTATTGGATGACCCCTGTTATGCTTTGACAATACCACCAGGGAAAGATAATGCATGCACCTGGTTCACTATTTCAAAGTACTTATGTACAAAAAGAAACAAACAAAAAACAAAAAACAACAACATCAATATCACAAGAATATACAAGAACAATACATACGTTGTTATCTTTGCCTAGTTGGCCATCCCTTTCTGATCTAAGATGGTTTCCAATGGAAGCAATCTAAGCGTGTCTCGTTTCATTCGTACGCCACCTATACAAAAATAAGTAAATGTAAAACCACTCACAACCCAACTAGTAAATAATTCTCATGAGCGCAGTGTCCAGCTGTTCCTCGCGAGTTCTATAGGTTTTTTATTTGATTTGATTCTTTACGTTCCATCAACAATCTTTCAGTTAAACAGGGGCGGGTCATCCTTGGTTGAACCAGTAATAAGCTAGGATAAATGTGGCTTGCTCAAGGACCACAACGTAGTGACGCAGATGAGGCTCGAACCCGCGGCACCTCGGTCTCTACCACTAAGCCACTGTGCTCCCTAGTTCTAGTGGTACTTCTGCGGCTTCTTCACACTAATATGTCTTATCTTTGGTGACCGCACTCTCTGACACTTGGGTCAGTCTATTATATTTTTTTGCTTTAAATGCAAACACTGAAAGAGTTTTCCTGACACTTGGGTCAGTCTATTTTATATTTTTATTTCTTATGCTAGCTTTCAATGCGTTTTACTGACACTTGGGGCAGTTTAACATATTTCTTCTTTCGGCACTGGATCTGGACCGACGACTCTTGGTCTGGCAAGGAGAACCGTTCCCCACTCTGTTAGTGATCCAAGGAGGCAAACTATTTCTGCCCCCTTATATAACAGGAACCTCTGGCTTCTATGGCCTATCTCTCCCCAGCGTCGGAGGGGACACAAATAGAGACAATTCTGTCGAAAATAATGTACTGATAGAATATTGGGAACAGCATTCTCTGTTTACTTATATTAAGCTCCAAAACGGTAAAAACAGTTAAAACAAGACTACTCACATAGCTTCTTCCATTGTTAAGTGCTCGCGAAGCTCATGTCCGGATGATCTCGTAAATATTTCATTTGCATAACCGTTTAATCGCGCCTTACGCCATTACCACCGGTTACATAGCCCTATGCTACATGATAAGGGATAACATCGAGAACCTTCAACTTTCGAGAATAATAGGGTTTCCAAATATAGATGCGGAGAGTTCAATCTTGGACAATTGTTTACCATAACTGTTGACACCTATTCAAGCACCGAAATCAAATAAATTTCAACAATTATAAACAACAAGTCTTCTTAGTTTATGATAATTAATAAATAAAAACACAGACAAAGCTATTTTTGGAAGTAAATATTATTTCAGGTAGGAATTCCAAATGTTGTGTGTGATTGTATCTTGGGATGGCTGAGTGTCATGTACCAGTTTTGGGGTCACTGTCACCTTGACCTATTTTCTAGAATTATTGCGTCATACTATTTGAGGTTGGTATCCCAAATTTGGTGTGTGTGTGCATCTTTGGATGATGATATGTCGTGGGCCATTTTTAGGTCACTGTGACCTTGACCTAGTTTCTGAAATAATTGTGTCCGGAGCATATTGACTATATAATTATTTATTTTTGTACCAAGACGTGGTATTGGTTGGTCGGAGGTCGGATTCTCCTAAGAAACTAGCTTGATGCGTGCACGACATGCATGCAGCCTTTCTCCCCCCCCCCCTTCCCTAAAAAAATAAACATCTACCCGCAGGCGTTCTTACCAATTAATGTACCACAAACGGCGATTCTGATGTTGCTTGTATTTCGATGTGGTTACTCTCATCCAGCATGTGCATGGAATTAATAATTGTTGGCATTTTCAACTTATAAGTAGGATGACTACAACATCAGAGAGATTAAAATAAAGAAACATCTTTATTTTTTACTATTTTACCTTTTTTGAGCAATTGAAATTTACTGCGATGCCTGGTTGCTGTGTGCATTGTTTTCTTACATTACCATTTTATGCATGTATCTTGGTTTGTCCTTTTTTAGTGATTGGTATATACACATTATCATAATAGTAACTTGATCTGGCGTGCTGTTTCACGTCGAGTGGATGAGGTCATACCATCGGATCACCCGAGACGCGAAACGTCGAGGGTGATCCAATGGTAAGGCCTCACCCACGAGTCGTGATTCTGTACGCCAGATCAAGTTACTATATATTATGATAATATGTTTATTTTATACTTTTTCTGACATTATTCTGATTTCATTACCTGTTTTGGACATTACTCCCGAAAATTGTTGGAACGTTTTCCTTTGACGTCACGGTTTTCGTCTCTGGTTCCATGCTTGGAAATTTTCTTTTCGTAACGTCACCGCAAAAACAGGAAACCAACGTTAGCCTCGTTTTATTGGATAGTTATACGGAATCAGAAAGCCTCAGTTCGTTGATTCGGTTTTCTGTAGCCAGAAAACAGACAGTTCAAAAGATGATTTATGGGTATAAAATAATGTGAATTTGAAGAGTGTTTTGATTTTTATGAATATCCCATAACAAACATGCTGACATTCTGTAGAGCGTTAATAACAAAAATGTAGATACGATACGTTCAGTCATTGATCATTTCATAACTTCAAAGCAGCATTCATTGTCACTGCTTTACACGCTTTGTGTGGCATATGCAACCATATATCGGGCTAATACACTTTAATAATAGGAACATTTGATTTCCTATATGACATTTTCCACGAGCATGCGCTAAATTAGAATATGGTCGATTTGTGAAGTTTAAGATCAAGCCTCATTACATATCCTATAAATGTGCAAATTGTATCTTTGACTTTGGTTTAGAAATAATCAGGAAGAACAAATCCTTTAGTAAAAGAGAGAAAAATTATGACACATGATACGAAAATTAACTCAGTAAAAGCGGGCCACAATCGGTCTGCCTGTAAAATGCCATTTAAATGATGGCCCGACAATTGTAGCTTTATGATACTTCATTATTCATAAGGAAACCTTTCCAGGGGGTGGGTCATCGGCCAAATTTAAATCCGTCTGATTACACGGAATTGACCTAGGATTTCCAAGTGAAATCTAAGGAATCAAGCAAACCAAGGCCCTGGTTGACCCGACCCCTTGTGGTGAAATTACAATTATGGAAAATATTTATTATGTACTTTATTAATGAATGGTGAATTATTGCCAAGTCCTGTTAAGTATCATTTTGAGCGTCCTATCCCATCAATTTAAAGGTATGCCTTGGATCCACAACATATGCCTTTTTCGAGGAATAAGAAAATAATTTTCAATTATACACTCTTATCTTATTATTTTGACTTCTGGCGACGTGGTACATGAACATTGCTTAGTTTGTCTTTCTGGTGTCTCGTGATTGTTGTGTTGCTCTTCCTCGCGAAACCATGGGTTTGTCTGCAATTTGTGATTGTGGTACATGTATTTCCTGATCATACTCACTTACTATTTTTAGTAGTAACTTATTAATAATATACTATTTTAGGGACCCAAACCAACCAATGCCTGTGGGAGTTGACTGGCCCGAGTTCACGAGCGACGGACAACAGTATTTACATATCACGAGGAATATGTCATCAGGCTCTGTAAAGAGGCATCTGATTGGAGGAAGGCTACATCTATGGAATAAAGTGATCCCGCCATTGTTACGCACACTTTTCTGCTGCCTGGAGGCTTGTCAAGACGGTCCATATGGTGGCACTGGTTGGACATCTACGCCACCTTAGGCCAGATTTTTTACTAGTTGATTTACAAACCCTCCTGCTGTAATTTTTCCGGAAAATAGAAAAAAAAATCAATTTTTTTTATCTGCCGACTCTAAATATTATCTATTTCGTTGAAAAAAATAATATATTTTTGAGGTTCTGTCAGTGTATTTTTGAGAGTGACACTGTTAAAAGTGATTGTCCTGTCCAGATTTTTAGGAAAATGATAAAATATTTAAAGATATAATACAGACTGTTGGTTTACCTATTACTAGTTTTACTGTTTCTGGAGATATTAAAAAAAGAAAAAAAGCTCTGAAAATATGAAAAAAAGCTCTGAAAATGGCCAGTTCAGAGCTATTTTAATTATTTTGTTTCGTCGCCCCGACCCTGAATCTGAAAATGTTTTCCCGTAAATCAACTAATAAAAAATTCTGGCCTTAGCCAACATAAGATACATAATGTGTTCTATCATTAAGTCTAATATTTAAACACGGGAATGGTACAAAATCTGGTGACAAGTTTATCTTTTACGACTCGACGCAAGGAAATCTGTCTTTGGGGTGACTGAAAGCAGAGCCTAGTAGATTAAATATTGAACAACAAAGGCGCTGATCAGTCTGCCCGAATGCGCAGGCTTGTCTACGCCTTTGTTGATCGCAGGCATGTCTTGAGATTTTGGTAGTATTGCAAATACACTTAACAAAAATTCTAATTGGTCACTTTTGAAACTCATTATTTCTGCCCAAGCGCTAATAACATTGAAATAAAATTTTGCTTATATATGTGCAGTTTAATAGGCAAAAGTTTAGCGCTATTTCAGAAAAGTTGTCTTTCAATCCACGTTTTTTTTTGGCAAATGCAAGAATTTGCTTTTTTGAAGAAAAAAGGTTTTGTGTGAAGTTTTTATTAAATTTAATTGCAGTTGGTAATAAACTGGTCTAGTCGACTTCAAAAAAACACAAAACACTTGAAAGTTTGACTAAAGTAGATTTTTATGCATTTTTTGAAAATATCACATTTTTCGAGATTTTTGAAATTCATTAGTAGCTCGTGCTAAAATTGTTGCATGCATTTTATTTTATCTGAATAAGACAGCTCAAACAGAATAGAACTTGATTTGTTCATTTTGTGATGACAAATTTTCACTGAGGCTTGGCACTTCGGGTTTGAATGTAAAACTTCAAAAGTCAATTTGACGTTACTTTGCATTATTTTTTCAATTTCCAAACTAGAACAGTGACATCTAGTAGTGATAAATAATCGCTGAAAATTTCAATGCCGTGTCGCATATAATAAGGCGTACAGAACAGTGCGAACTTCCTATGTAAATTGCATGCATAAAGCTGTATTTCTATGATTTAGCTGCTATTAGTGTTTGTCTTCATGTTATTACGTAACAGAAAAGAGGAGTCCGAGTGAAGCAAAACATTTGAAGCGTGTTCGTCTTTTAATCACAGCAGTCAGAAACATCTTCAAACAAACATAATTACAAATGGATTGCGTCTCTGTGGAATATTATATACTGTAGAGAAAATGTGACTTTTTGTAATGAGGGTACCTTTACTCTAGCATCGTCTGTGCAAGAAGTACTAATCATTTTTAAATGAAACGACCTGCAGAGTCTTGGCAAAGCCTTGGCTGATTTATAGAAGCATGAACTTTACATAACCGAATCTTACTTTCAAAACTAGCCTAAAAATGTAAGGTGACCAATTAGAAATTTTGCTAAGTGTATGCGTATATACTTGTAGACATTTTTAACAACATGCGCAGCCCCCATCTACTGTACTGACGATCGGGTAACGTGTCATGAGATTTCCAACAATGTGGTATGTGCGATCAGCAAAGGCTCAGATCAGCATGCACATACGCGCAGTCTGGTCAGAGCCTTTGCTAGTCACTTAAATATTGTTCGACTGTAAAGCTACTGACCGAACATCGTTAAAGGACCGCTTCGACAAATGTAAATATTAAAAACTGAGCCGGTATCCAACATGAGGCATAATCTAGCATGTGCGTACAGTTAAGATTCATATCCATATCCATTGATATCAGTCTGCGCATCCGCACAGTCTGATCGGAGTCGTAGTATTCCGCCTGATGAAACAGTTGAATCTTGGCTACCCTTAGAAGGCAAAGAGATTCCGACCAGTCTGCGCGCAGGCACAGGCTGGACTGAGCCTTCAATGGGCGCATATGCCTTCGTGTAGCTTTTGGACACAGGCTCAATTTGATTATTTAACTTCTGGCATAGAAGTGTATTCTTTCCTTCACTTTCACCAACTTTGTGAGTGCAAGAAGTGTAGACTCTTGGCGAGTCTGTGCCTTTAAGCAGGCTCGTCTAAGCATTTGCTACTCGCGTATATGCAACATGTACCGAAATATATAGTTTGCATATATGCAATAAGTATCAAAATATATGCGAAGTTCTTAACGTACAACAAAACAAAGAACAATTACATGCTCCCACAATGGGAGTAACAATACACAACAAGTCAACAACAACAAAACCACCGCCTAGGAACGGACAGCAGCCTAAGCCACCAGGGGGCTTAAATGCATTTTACTGGTACCAAATCTTTGCCCTATATTCTGCTGCTGTTGAAGTACAAGAAATGTTCAGCTCGCATGGAAGCCTTCTAACTAGTGCAATGTATCATCATGTAGAAACACTCTAATCTAATCAAGTTTCTCCATTGTGCAAATGTGTCGCCCCTCCTCTCTTAAAAGTGCTTTACATATATAAGTAACCAAGCATGACTGCATGCTTTTCACACTCCCAATGTTCTTTAGTTAGATCAAATGACAGATTGACAATAGTCCGGTAGAAAACCAGAATGACCTGGAACTTGATTTTAAAGTTTTTTTTCTTTTCTGGTTCTTGTTGTTTAGACATTGTACTTGATGAATCCAACTGATGCCACTCTGGCATCATTGAGCGTTTTGAAATATTAAAGATGGCGTCCAAGATGGCCGTCAGTTAGGCTCCTAGGACGTATATGACCAACATACTCGATAAAGAACATGTAAATTTTGACTTTTTATAGATGTTTAGAGGCTAAATGGTTCAAACAATTTAAATAGAATATTGTTTTGATTCAGAAAGTTGAAATATTAAAGATGGCGTACAAAATGGCCATCAGTTAGGCTCTGAAGATCTATTTGACCAACATACTCAATAAAAATCATTTTAGTTTTGAATTTTATGGATGTTAGAGGTTATTAAATGATGCAAAAGATTAAAATGGAAAATTGGTTTGATTCCCAGAGTTGAAATATTAAAAATGGCGTCCAAGATGGCCGCCAGTAATGTTCTAAAGACCTATCTGACAAATAAACTCGATAAAAAGCATTTAATTTTAACTTTTTTATGGTTGTTTAGAGGCCTAATGATTCAAACGATTAACACAGAAAATTGGTTTGGTTCAGAAGGTTCAAATATTTAAGATGGTGTCTAAGATGGTCGCCATTTTAAGGCAAAATTCAACCTGATCACAGTTGAAAACTATTTTCCGATAGTTTTCAACAGTGGTTGCATTTGGAGAATTCGACTGTCATTATTGTTGTTGTTTTCTGCGTTTTGAAATATTCAAGATGATGCTCAAGATGGCAGCAATAACAGAGAGGGGAATCAAATATTTTTTGCTATGATACACTACACTGAAAAAATAACAGACTCATACTTTTCGTAAAGTTAGTTTTTGTCTTTGTTTTGGTAATTGTATTCATCAATCCATACACCACTTTCGGGACCACCTTTGGCTAGATCTTATAAAACCATATTATCATAGTACCTTGGGAAAACACTCTGTCCAAAAGATGAAGAGATAAATGCCAAGGTATACTGAACGGACGATATAACTAAAAACGTTGTGATTGGGTATGAGCATAGGGACATAACTGCAGGTCTGAGGCATGTGTTACAGATATGCCTGCTGATTCAGCCCCCTACAACTACAGATGTGCTCGCAAGTCAGTTGCAACTGATTCACACATATCAGGGCTTTTCAAGCAATTTTGGGAAAAGGCCCCTGGCAAAAATTGGGGAAAAAAATGATCGACTGAACATAAAAATTAGGAGAAATTAACAACATAGTATATAACAAGGGTAGCAAAGTATATCCTCGAAATCAAGTTATTATAGATTGCATTATGCCAAGCATACCACTTAAGCACATGTGTTTATGTATCATTTTGATATGTGTCATTGTTTCTCATAAGAAGTAGTGGTCTCTAAAAAGTTAATATTTTTTTTACTTTTCTTTATTGGGAAAAACAGACATGGTATTGGGAAAATGTGGCTTTTTCGATTGGGAATGGGGCCCTAATTCAGCCCCTAGAGAAGGGCAGAAAATCTCCTGCATATATGCTGGTGATATGCATGCTGGTAAAGTGAAATTGTAACCAACATGCCTGCTGTTTTATAGCAGAGTTTAAAGAGACCTGAGCGCTTCAGCAGGCCTGCTAGTCTCGTGAAGCTGTTACAGAAAAAAACGCTTAGTTTCAGACATGTGTGTAGGTCATGTGCCACCTAATCAAACATGTGTAATGTTAAATATGTCTGTTAACCCTGTGGCAATGATGATTGGGCTGATGGTCTAGTGCAAGTTGAACAGGTGCAGTTTTAACATACATTATTGGTAGTGCAATGTAACCTACGCAGATTACTGCTGTCCCTGTGTCTCATTTACAGGCAAGTGTGCTGATTCATTACCACATAATTAAACACGTGTGATAGTAAGGATGTCTGATGTGATGACCTTGTGGCAAAACATGGCTGCTGTTTGGTTAAACTTCAACAGTTTGCCTTGGTACCATTCAATCAGACAAACATCCAGGTCCATTGGAAATCAAAGAGAAAACTTACTAGACTAAAGCCCGTCCATCATACATGCCAACTAACAGTGTGAAACTTTATTAGGCAAGACTGTTGCCTGGTCGAGTGCCACTCCAGAGAGTTGATATGCTGTTGCAGCTGCAGCATATATGCCTGCTGACCAAGTGTATTTACTGCCACAAACACCCCTACCATTCAAATATGCCTACTGGTTGAGCGATGCTGCAAGATGGATGCTTGCTGGGTCTTTGTCACCCAATCCTGCATGTTAGCTGGTGTTGTGCTTCTCTATCTGCCATAACTGTTGGTATGGTGTCTCACTATCAGCCGTGCCTGCTGGTCTGATGCCTCCCTATAGGCCATACCTTTTGATATGGTGCCTCAATTTAGGCAATGCCTTCTGGTGTGGTGCCTCACTATCAGCCATGCCTGCTGGAATGTTGCCTCCCTATAGGTCATGCCTTCTGGCGTGGTGCCTCATTATCAACCATGCTGATTGGTGTGTTGCCTCACTATAGGCCATGCCTTCTGGTGTGGTGCCTCATTATCAACCATGCCGATTGGTGTGTTGCCTCACTATAGGCCATGCCTTCTGGTGTGGTGCCTCATTATCAACCATGCCGATTGGTGTGTTGCCTCACTATAGGCCATGCCTTCTGGTGTGGTGCCTCATCATCAACCATGCCTGTTGGTGTGGTTCCTCACTATAGACCATGCCTGTTGGCGTGGTACCTCACTATAGGCCATGTCTTCTGGTCAATTGCCACTGCAATCAACATTTTACTAGTCGAGCGCAGATGGAAGAAGGGTGGTTTCAAGTCTGGTGGTAAATGTACAGAGGTGCCATTATATCAGACATGTCGAATGGTCCGCTGCCACTCTCAGATATGCCAGCTTGTACAATGAAACAAATATAAGACATGCATGCTGGGTTCATGAATTCATCTACGCATGTTTGTTAACAACGTGTCTGGTCTGTTACAAATCCATCAGACATGCCTACAGGTAGGATGCCGCTCCCACAGGGTTGTAAACTTGTCGGGTACCATCCTGGATGCCATCTTGAATATATCATAATCTGAATGATGTATTAATAGCATCACTGGGTTGTTACAAGGATAATAGTTTTAGTTCAAAAATCAGTAAAATAAAATTTTGCATGCAAATTCTTTAAGCTTTACAGTCTCAGGGAAGATTTTCTTATATTTTTTGTTATAAACTGCCATCATGGCGGCCATCTTGTCCGCATTATTTTCTACTTTTTATCTGGTTACAAGCTAAGTGTCTACAATTAGATTCCAGCTTCATATCATTCAATTTAATAAAGAAAATGGGTTTGAGACATATTTTCCGTATCACACATTATTTTCACTTATAATTGGCTTCCATCTTGGACGCCATCTTGGATATATGGAAATGCTCAATGATGCCAGAGTGGCATCACTCGGATTTTTCAAGAACAATGTATTTACTACCAGAATCAACAATGAAAAAAACTTTAAAATCGAGTTCCAGGTCCTCCTAAATTTCGCCCAAATTCTGCCGGACTACAAAGATTGTTATTCAATGAATCTCATGCATATCGTGCTGAGAACTTTTTGATCACACTTTGTAGAAACTTGCTTGAGCAGGTACCAAATATATAGTTTGCTTATATAATGCAATTACTACTAAAATATATAAAGTTTGCTTGAGCAAGTACCAAAATATATAGAGTTTGCTTGAATATTGAAAGACAAACAAAGAAAATGACAATAAGATATTGGCTTGTACTATATACATATAGAATCTAACACATACACATTATCATAATAGTAACTTGATCTGGCGTACCGGTTAAGGCTATACCATCGGATAGCCCGAGACGCAAAGCGTCGAGGGTGCCTAATCCACGAGACGTGATACCGTACGCCAGATCAAGTTGCTATTAAGATAAAATGTTTATTATATACAATTTCTGACATTTTCTGATTTTATATTATTTGTTTTAGTCTTTAATCCCGAAAAAATACGGGAACATTTGCCATTACGTTACGTTTTGTGACGTCGCCATCATGTTTCCATCTCTGGTACCATGCTTGAAAAATTCCTTTACGTAACTTCGCCGCAAAAACAGGAAAACGACTTTAGCCTCGTTTTACATTTACTATATACCTTTTTTGAATGGCCTGTTTTCTGGCTATCTGATACAGAAAGCCGGATCAATGAACTGAGGTTTTCTGATTCCGTATCACTATCCTTTAAAACGAGGATGTGAGAATGTTTTTATCCATCCGTCTCATCGAGACGTTTCTCAGTTTTGAATACCCACAGCATATGGTTTGGTTGATGTTTGTTTGTTTGTTTTGTTGCTTTACGTCCAAAGTCAATAGTTATGGCGCATGTGGCGGGACGATCAGTTCACCTAACCACACTTTTCCTGGGCAAGCTTGAACAAGCAGTTTAGCAGTACTTCGGCACATACTTTTGCTTGTAACTGACAACAACCCTTCTTGAATGATTCAGTGGAAGGGAGGAGAATGACGGTAGAAAGTATTTCATGATCAATCTCCACGAAAGTATGGGACCGAGCCGAGATAGAACTCGCGACCCCTGGGTCTGCAGTCAGACTCGAATCTGTTGCCAGACACGTTACTGACTGCGCTACGCGGCCCGGTATGTTTTGGTTGAGAAATAGTAAAATTAACTTTTGCTCACCAAATAACTCTAACTCAAATAACTGAAAGAAAAAATGTTTAATTAATTCAGTTCATGGTATTTTGTACTTATCACATATTCGTTTAGTCAGTATGTTAACTCTAAAAGCGCCAATCACGACTGCAGCAGGCGACAAATTTTGCTACATCTTTCCCATTTTGCAAAAAAAAAGGAATGCTATTAAATGAGCAGACGACTCTCATAAAATATATCGTGCCTTGTTTGTTATTTTTGAAAAAGTGGCAAAATTTGAAATTGTCGTCTGCTGAAAATTATAAGTGGCGTTTTATGCATGCAGAAGAGCAATGGCGTTAGCCTTGAGATAAAAGGGTACTATATAGTTCGAGACTCAACCCAGGCGGAGTCACTGTGTTGTGTCCTTGCACAAGGCACAATGCACTTTATCCACTGTTTAGTACTGATTCAAAACGAGGAAGACTTAAAATCGTCCCAACGTGACTAAACTCTTGTTGACTGGGAGGTCAAGCATCGAAACAAACACATCTTACATGCATGGACATCCATCTAGTTGGGCTGGAGGCCTGAATTTTGAGTCAAGTTTTTATCTGTATCCTAGCTTGGTGTAATCTTTTGCTGCGATAACTACCAAAATCTCAATAACTGGCTTTGTTATATGACTGGAGAGAATCCTGTCTCTTGATTGGCTTAATTTGTCTTCATAAATCTCTATGTCTACCTGGAAACTGGTCTAAACCTAATATTGCATGAAAACCAGCTCGAACTAGTTTCCAGAAGTTAATATTTTTGAAACTTTTGCAATATTACCCTCTAGAGAGCTAAAAATAGCATGATGAGTGTGAAACTAGCATGTGCTGCATGAAATTGACATGATTTGCTGTTTCACCTCCCAAGAGGTAAATTAAAGACTTTTATGAATTTTTACAACATTTTTTTTGTTTTGTTTGCTTATTTATCTTTGTTTTAATAAACAAACTGTAAAAACAGTTTTATGATAACATTTTATATTCCCCATTAAGAGAATTAATATACATTTGAAAATACAAAATACTAAATTATAATATTTTAATAAAAGTTGCTAAAACTTGAGAGAAAGTCCTTAGATGTCTTAGCATGTCTTTAACAACAAAAGTGAAAGTACCAAAATTTTCATTCTTAAATGAAAAGTCATATAACAAAAACATTTATTGACTTCAATTTCGGTAGACATAAGGATTTATCTACCCGAAAAAGAGATGATTCACTTTTTTGGGTAGATAAATCCTTATGTCTACCTCATCGAATTCAATAATTGTACAATATTTTTTCTGTACTATTTTTTCATTTCATCCCAAAAAGTATCCTTTAGGAAATAAATAAACTAGTTTCGTTTTAATACTGAAATAGGCCATACAGCGTTTTTTCATCATGTATATATATCAACACCTTGTCTCGAATTTTCAAAACTTTTTCATGGTCAACTCAACTGAACATTATCCTGCTCATTACCGGTGAAATGCCAACAATGGTTGGGATTTTAACATTTACTAGCAGGATAAATTCACCATCTGAGTGTATTAAGCGTTGAAAAGTATTTTAGTTTTTATTAGTAGGGTACATTTATGCTCAGTTGAGTTTAAAGAAGTTACGTACTGATACTACGAAAACTCAACGCTGAAGAGTACATGTTCTTGAAAACCTTGGAATGTATTCATGAAAATACATCGTGCACAAAATATGGCCTGGCATATATCCATTTTGTTCACACATCTAAACTATAGAGTTTTTCATTTACAATGTTCTTATCATCTTTTTATTGTAAATTCAGAAATTTCTTGAGGGTATAATTTTCGCGATAACGTTAAAAAAGTAAGGAAGAAGACAAAGATCAGGAATCGATACAATCAAAGACCACACCTGACCCAGGACAAAACACACAAGAAAACACATACAAGAAAGCCAAGAGGTCAGTCCTTTCCCAGCAGGTGACCACGCGGCTGCAAGGAACAGACAAGACATAATGACACCAATAACAAAAAGGATCCACAAAAGAAGCACTGCCGTAAGGAAATTACTGGATGGCTGAAACATGTTGGACGGTACCATGTTTACAATGTTAAAATTCGCAACTGGAGCATGTTTTACCTACATCAGTAATTGGCAGAGTGATTTCACTTTCATGCGCGGACCCAGAAAATTTTGTCAGAGGTGGTCCAACCTCTGAAAACGTTTTATATTTATTTTTTTCGATGGGGACAGAGGATCCAACGAACACTAAAAGCGGGCCATCATCGGCCCACCAGCAAATCGCCATTTAAATGGCGTTTTGCTGACGGGCCGATGGTGGCTCAACATGGAATGCTGGTTTGGTAGCTTCCTGATTTTTCAGGGAATCTGGATCAGTTTTGCTTAGAAACCCTTTATTTTTGTAATTGTTCAGGGGGGGGGAGTCAGGACCCCCGGCCCCCTTTGGGTCCGCGCATGACTTTCTGCAAGGTTTTGCAAAAATGAAACCCTCGCAAAACTTTCTGAATGCACAGTATATACTAGACTGGCTCCAGTCCTTAAAACAATTTTTATTTTTCATCAAGGGGTCATATCATAAACTTGTAGCCAGTCTAACTCTGACGGCTCAAAACAGAGCCATCAGAGTAAGACTGGCTACAAGGTTATGGTATGACCCATTGCTGAAAAATTGTTTTATGAACTGGAGCCAGTCTAAGTATATACATATATCGTTAATAAACACGTAACATTAGTCAGACTGGAAATTTCGATTTTGCATACATTCAATGCTCATCTTTTGCTAATAGTCTAGTTGCTCATCAACGAAAAACTGATTTAAATCACCCCAGGCCCCCACTCGAACCTCGGCGTGCCTCAAACTGTTGGCTAGGTAACAGGCGCCTCTACCGTAATTGTTTCAAAAATATTCTCCCGTTTTTCTGAAACCAGATCGATAGAGGTGCCTGTAACCATTGATTACCATGCTGGCATTTTAAAAATAGGTTTTGTGACTGTGCTTTGTAAGTTTGGTAGTTTATCATGTTTATAGGCAAAAAAATGTAATTCACTTTTAAATTCAAACAATGATTATAAGCACCTACTGTGATTCCTTTCGCTTACTTATCAAACATTTAGCATGTTTAGTAAACGTGTTTTATTGCTAAATACGAGTATGGTCTATTTTAAAAGTTTGTTTATTCACTATTTGATCATTATTTCATTACCATGAAACGGAAAATGAATTTTATAAATTTTACCTAGTATAGCAAAATATCCCACCAAAAGAATCAGACCACGAAGAATAAGTAAAAAATTTCAGCTTAAAGGGAGATATTTTTTTCATCCATCAGTGCTAAAAACAACCGGTTCTTTCGAGCACTCGGGCGAATTACGTTTGAGCGGAAATCACTCCGTGGCGGAGTTTGAAATGAGCAGAGAACCATGCAGTCAAAAGAGCGGATGGATAAAACATTCAAATGAGCAAATTTTCCAGGTAATGACCTTTAAATAAGTATTCGCTCAGTTCTATTACCTGTTATGGCCATTATTGCTAAGTCCTTAATAGATGATTTGGAGCGCATTACAGTGGCGATCATCCAGGGGGGAGTTCAGGGTTCGCCCCCAACCATCCCGCTATCAAATATTCTATGAAAATGAAATAATTTGATCTCGATGAGACCAAATCATTTCATTTTCATAGAATATTTAAGAAAAATGATAAAATCCACAAAGCGAAACCAACATCTTTTATACGTATGAAACCTATTTTCAGGGATCCTTGATCCGCCCCTGCATCTGGATGTTTACCTGGAAAATTCGCTCATTTGAATGATTCAAACAGTCGCGATTTTGCCTTATGATTCTCCGCTCTTTCGGAAAAAATAAATCTGCTCTTTCATATTATGGATCCGCTCAAACGTAAATCTCCCTGAGTACTCACATATGCTTTGGTTGAAAAATAAGAAAATGGTTTTACACCTGCTCCCTTTTATATGGGTATCTGATTGCTTTTAGACAATTATGTGATACTTGTTTATATTGTGATATTACGTATAGGTTATAGATCGTATAATTGCAATTATAAAGGAATAAAGTGGGAGCGAGCGCAATATATGATCTATAACCTAATCATAGTTTTCTCCTCCTATATAATATATACACATCTGCTTGTTAAAGTTTATTATATACAAATATACCACAAAAGGAAAATGTGTGAACTTTTGATGTTTAATCTTTTGAGCATATTCTGCTCAATATGAGATCTTGTGATCATTAATTGCTGGCAATCATCCTTCGATATACGACGAGCACATTTTAAAATGATGATAAGCGATTAATTTCTTTTTATGAATATTTCTATATCGAAAAGCAAATAAGGGGCAAATAGTTTAATGATCAACGATTTGGCACCCCAGCCCCCATCCAGACCCTCATACGTATACCCGCAAACATTCCATTAAAACGATACCAAAACTACTCCGGATGGAATTTTACCAAAAGTCAAAATGATCATTTTGATTGGCGGTTCTCTTTTACAGTTGTAGAAAAAGAAACTTGAATTCCATACAGAATTTAATATGGCTACATTGGCAAATGAACAGTTAAAACTAAAATAAACCCTTCTTGTGTAAGTTGTTGATAGTCCTTGGATACCCTCTACATGTACCAAGATTGTTTAAATAATACTGATCATCAAAAACATGCCCACCAGGCATTGGGGTTATAAAACTTGAGTACAGTCTCAGACTCAAAATAAAGCGCTATGCTTGGCTGCTTGCGGACACGTGTCCGTAAGCAGCCAATCATTGCGCTTTATTGTGAGCCAGAGACTGTACTCAAGTTTTATAACCTTGAGGCCAGGGAAACATACAAGAACTTTGCTACAAAAAAACACTGGCCCCGAGTTGAAAATAAATTGCTTCAAATAATCCTTGGGTTGCTTGCTATCAAGATAAATTTATTCTGATCACATTGTGTATTGTTCACATCTGAAGTCATTCATCTGACGTCACTCGGTGATATGATGCTCCAACTTCCCATTGAGTTGTTTCTCATAACCCTAAAGGCAGGCGAGCTCCGTCTTCTCTGTGTAGCTCTTCTTCTTCTCTGTAACTTCCCAACCACCTGCTGAAGTATGCGTTCTTTCTTGTCTGCACCTGAAAAATAATTCAATGTGCATAACTATTGAGAGGGCGTGGAAGTTACTGTTCACTGACACCCAAAGCGTTGCTTTAATCGAAAATCAAAGAGGCCTGTTGTAAGTATTCTACGAAAAATATACTGACCCACACTTCCAACGCAAAATAATTCAGAAATGTAACTTTAATTAATATACGAGGTCTTGCCGAAATCATTGTACCTGTCAGGGGTTATGGCAGACATTCACCCAATCAGGTTATGATTAAAAGAGAGTGAGTGACCGATGAAGTTCTACTTTCATTTTTATACTTAAGTGTTTTATTTTTGATAAAATTGCGTTACAATGGATGAAACAATATATGGAATATTGAAGTTTCTGTTTGATTTTGCGTTAGAATTGTGGTTCAGTATAAATAGAAACCATGATCAACACTATGCCCCCAACCATGGAACTGTCCATGAGGATGGTGCTCATTCTACAAAAAGCTAACAAAAACCACATACCATAACTACGATGATAGTTATTTCATACATATATAGTTTTTTTTAAATTCCTTCTAAATGAATCAGGTTACTGATCATGCATTATGTATTATCAGTCACCCCTAATATTATCTGAATTATTTCAACATAACCTAATAAACGTTTCCTATCTCACGGCATGTTACCTTTATCAGGTCATGATGACGTTGCACTTTTTGAATAACGTCACTTATGACGCTGAATCAACACAAAAATAAAAAATTACATCATAAACGCTAGTTTTGAAGAGTGATCAACAATGGGTAAACTGATAAATAGAATACCAGGCTCGCGTCCTTTGATATCAAGTTTACCAGGCTCGGCTTTGAGAACGCCTGTTGAATCGCTCGGCGAGCCTCGCGATGTCAACAGGCGTTCTCAAAGCCTTGCCTGGTAAACTTGATATCAAAAGACACTCGCCTAGTATTCTCTATTTATGAGCTTACATACATTTAAGAATGCAGCTCTTACAGTTTGTGAGATATCAGGCTCTGCACTTTGTGTTTCTTTCATTTAAGAAATAGATCAGCTCTAGCAGTGAATTGTTGTGTAATAATTCATTGTTTGGAGGTCAGTTGTAAAGAAGATCAAATCACGAGCGCGCAGCGCGAGTGATTTATCTTCGTACAACTGACCGACAAACAGTGAATTATTACACAACAATTCACGCACATGAGCTGATCTATTTCGATTCTAACACACAATAAACAACGAAAACACATTTGAAGTCTTCAGCTTCTTCCAACTTTCCGCCATTGCACTGAAGAACTCCCGCCAATGCTTAGACTACGTCGCATTCGTTTATGTGTATTTGTAACGTCTTTCAAGCGTAAAAACGACGTTACACCGTCTAACGGCATGAATGACGTCATTTTACAGCAGTAAATGACGTCAGCTGGCACGTACTTTCCTCGCGATTGCTAAACTGTGAATTATTGTTTGATATATCACACTTGTTTAGCATTGGCTCTATAGGCGAGGTGTGTTAGAATAAAATATATATTTAACTTTGGTCATACCACAAACGGCAATTTGGGTTGCTTCACTTATTCCGGTGTTAAGGTATCTTTCTCATCATGTTCAATTTCTTAATTTAATCACAGATAAACGCCCTAAATTGCTTTGGTTCAAATTGATTTTTGTTCATCTAATTTGCATTGTATCTTTTCGCTTTAAAATTATATGAAAACTTAAATTTTTGATGCCTAGGCATGTAAAAACTAATTACAGTTTTGCCATAGTGGATAATTAATCAATGACAAAACCGTATAATTATGACTAAACTGTGATTGAAAAAAAAATTTAATGTAACTGTAAAAAACACGTTTGAAATCTGATTTTATCTCCGTTTTGGCAAAATAACACAGAGGTTGTTAACTAGACGATGTAATCTCGAAGCAAACATATTCGAAACCTCTCATTTTACTATAACACCAGAGTGGGTGACAAATCCCAAATTGCCGTAGTAATATGACCACAGTGAATTTTTATACCAAAAAACAAAATTCTACATCAAGCATGTCTGAAGCTGAAAAAAAACGCTGTTTAAAAGGGCATAATTCATCATTATTTGTCAAAATTCAGAATTCTACACCAAGTATGTCCGAAGCTGCAAAAACGCCAACGTTTATAAGGGGCTTAATTCCGTCATTTTTTGTCTTGTTCAACCAAAAGTTAGTTAATCAAGCTAACTCATCAGTCCAAACCATTAAACCAAATAATAAAACTCTTGGTTAGATATTTATGCATGATATCTTGCTAACAAAATTATTATCACGTTTTATTCAAAAGAGCAAAACTCAAGAGTAGATAAAATCTCAAACATGAAAAAATATGAGATATCTTTCAATGCACAACCATAGACCTTCCAACGAGAGGATCTGCAGTCCACTCAGTCACAACAATTAATTTAAAAGTTTAAACTAGGTAATGGTCAACCTAAGCTTATTATTGAAGCACATTTTGTATGGCCCAAATCACCAATGATCAGCAAATGCCATTGTCATTTAGCTCCAGAGAGTAAGATTTTTAACTGGTTTTACTTTATATTGGCATGGCGGCCATTTTGCCACATGGCCTTAAGCTTAAATTCATATTTAGATTGTTGAACATATTTGAGATGGATCAACCTAATGGTTTATGAGAAAAAATATGTTTAGATTATTTAGTAGAAACTCAAAATGAGCGACCTTTGATGAAAGGCCCAATTAACCTTTGGTACTTATCTGTAACCAGAGTTTCATTAGGTAACACATATTTATTAAATAGAATGACTTTGGCTTTAACAATAAAAACTCATTTTTCAATATATTTCCCATATAAATGCATAAGGAATAGCATTTGACCTTGCCATATAAAGTAGTCAAGGTCAATCTAAGATCATACCAAATGCAAAGTCATTTGCATTTTGGTTCCAGAGAAGAAGAGTTTTAAAGGGTCTTTAGCTTATATGCGTCCAGAAACATTTGTGCAAACTTTCGTTCCATTACCCTATAGAGTCTGAAATATGAAATTTGAGTTGAGTTGGCTTAGCGGTTTCAGAGAAGTTTGAAAACGTTTGACAGGTGGACATATGCGGGAGGCATGGATATTCTTATAGCTGACCTTTGAGACTTCAACTCAGGTGACAGGCGTAAGGACAATCAGATGGAAGGGCCAGACAAGCCAAAGGCAGGATGCCCCATCAATGTTTTTCAAAGTTTGGGGCTAAAATAAATCTTGATAGGAATATATTAAGTCTGGTACAGACATTAATAAATTATATTCTAAACCAGAGTTTTTAAAATCTCATATTTTGATTTTTTAAGGGAAATAGTACAATGACTCTGGAATAAAGAGCTTATCTTGGTTTAGAATTCAAATGTAAATGATTGGCCGCTGCAATAAATTGAAATGATTTTCTTTTCTATTTTGAAATAAGTCTTCAACAACAGCAGAATCTAGGGTGAAGATTTGGTACCAGTAAAATGCATTTAAGCCCCCGGTATCTTAGGCTGCTGTCCGTTCTAAGGCGGTGGTTCTGTTGTTGTTGACTTTTTGTTCATTGTTAATCCCATTGTGGGAGTCTGTAATTGTTATATGTTTTGTTGTACGTTGCTTTGTGTCCGTTCTAGTATTGCAATCATCTTAATGGGGAAGAGAGAGCTGGTTGCTTTGCTTAATTTGTCTTCCTGGTGTCTCGTGATGGTTGAGCAGCTCTTCCTCGCGATGCCACAGGGTTGTCTGCGGTTTGTGATTGTGGTATTTCCTGATCATACTCACTATTTTCAAAATTTGCCTTTAGCATGCTTATAACTTTTAAACATTAAAATAAAATGAATTAACTCTTTAATCACAGAATCAAATGAATCTAGATTTAGCCTGCTATACAAGCAGTGTTTATCCAGTTGAAGGTGGCTGACCAGGCTGATCAGGAACTAAATTATTTGCCATGTAAATGTAGGTTGTGTTACGCTGTAATAGACGCATTTGCAAGGGTTGGTTGATTGATAATCAAAAGTAAATAACTTGTAAAATTTACAGAGTAGCTATTTTTTTCAATTGCCTTTTGAAGACAACTATATATATACACTGAACCGAAGTTCTAAGTGGTCGCTTCTCATTTTTTTGTCTGACTAAGCACTTATGGTATTGAAATAAATGTATTTTTGCCTAAATATGTGCATTCGAATGGATTAAAGTTAAGCGGTGCTTTAGTATAGTTTTCTATAACTTCACAATTTTTGGCTTCAAAAATGCAAAAATCAACTTTTTGAAGAAATTAAGAGTTTTGAGAGCAAGTTGTTTTCGAATTGAAGTTCAGGTGATTACAAACCTGTCTAGCCGACTTGAAAAACGCCAAACACTTGATTTTTTGCTTATGACCGATTTTTTATGTTGTTTTTTTAAAAAGTCTCAATTTCTTCATTTTCTGATTTTTTCGAAAATCATCAGATGCACATACTAAAATCGTTGCATGTGTTTTATTCTATGTGGCCATGTTAGACCAAACACAATACAGCTTGATCAACCCATATTCTAACGATGTTTTTTCAAGACTGGTGTCTACTTCCGGTTTCAATGTGAAACTTTAAAGGTCATTTAAATTGCTTATGTAGAAGATAATTTTATTTTTAAGTAGAACAGTAACGCCTATTCATACTAAATAATCGCTGAAATTTTCAATGCCGTGCCGCAGATAGTAAAGCGTAAAGGGCAATGCAAAGTTTGTGTGCAAATTTCATGATTAAAGCTAAAACTCTTTGACTAAGCTGTGTTAGTGTTAACGTACAAGAGAAATGAAGAGTTCAATTGTCACAAAACTTTTGATTCTTTTTCATCTTACATCACAGCTGTTTTAATAGCTAGAAACTTATTAAAATATAAATGGATAACGTATCTGAGCAATATTATATATCACACTAAAAAGTATGACTTTTTGAAATGAGGGTACCTTTTCTCTGACTATGTTTGTTTGTTTGGTTTGATTCTTTACGTCCCATCAACAATCTTACAGTTAAACAGGGAAGGGTCTTCCTGGGTTGAACTAGTACTAAGCTAGGATAAATGTGCCTTGGTGCCACGGGGTTGTCTGCAGTTTGTGATTGTGGTATTTCCTGATCATACTCACTTACTATTTTTGCTCAAGACCACAAGGCAGTGACGCCGGTGAGGCTCAAACCCGCGGCCCCTCGGTCTCTAGTCAAGCACTCTACCACTGAGCCACTGCGCTCCCATTGAATTTGTTTGTGCAAGATCTACCTGTCATTTCAAAATTAGATAATTTGCAGAGTCTCGACAAAGCCTTGGACTTTTGCATAGAATTTAAACTTTGTGAGAGCGATGTTTATTTTCTGAACAGGAGCAAAAAATGTTAGGTAGCCACTCATAACATTGCTTCAGTGTATATAGCATGTAGCATGTATTATATTTGACCCTTGTAGCCGTTTTCTTGTTTTCAGTTTTGATTTACCGATCCTACCAAGATATTCAGTTTAGCCTTTTTTTTAAACTAATTATAACTTTCTTGAAAATACTAGTATGGAAACTGTGAAGAAATCTGAAGTATAGTAGAACTTGTCATATATTTTCTAGGGCAACATGCACACTAGACGTTTCCTTTACACGATTTACGCTGTAATATATGGAAAAAAGTGTTCAATTTCATATCGTACGAGAAATTGAAATATAAACTATAGTGAGTAACCTTTAGGTGTTATATCTGAAAAAAAGAATATTTAGTACGTTTAGGGCACATGCTGGTGTTATACAACCATTGATTTTGTACGAAACGTACACTCATACGAGTACTATACAAAGACATTGCGATAATAAAACAGTAGGTCACTACGTTGTATTATTTGCTACGATCAATTAAACGTCAGCTCAGCTCTTTTGTCAATTTTATCTGGATCTTAACAGCTGCACGAAATGCATAATGCATTTTCATGAAATTTGTTTTATAACATTTAAAAATTGAATAAGAAAATAATTATTTGAAGCAAAATCTTGTAATAGTTTAGTAAAATATATTACTTATATATCATGTAAACTGTAAAGGAATTTTCAAAATTAGCAATTAGAAAATCATTTATGTACAATTTATTAAAAGCTCCAAGAAAAAAACTTCATTTCTTCAATAGAAAACATTCGAGAAAAATTCTAAACATTTCGTTTCAGGCAGCATTTTTAAACTCTTGAAATTTGACTACTCATATACAGAAACTGTTTCAAACCAATGAATAAAGTTAAGAGATATTTACTTGTTGATTGTATATTTGTGCAGATCAGTTTAACCTATATATATAAACTAATTATTACAAAAATAATGACAACTAAATATATAACTGCAATTTCAAATGTGTTCAAATAAACACCAAACACCTCTTGTATCTACTTATGTTGGTATGGTACACATAACTTTTCTAAATTGATACATCAACTGGGTGTTTAAACTTCAGACTCTATGACAGTTCCAACTTAAAGACTAATCGTTTGATGAGATGGTTGAGGCTTGATGCTATGGCTGTTGTCAGACCCACCAGGGTTTACCTGTTGGATTTCGTTTGCTCTGGCATTCAGTTTTATGTACTGTTGAGTCCTTACCTTTGCTTTATCTCCTTTTTATATCTTGATGTATATGTTCTAGGAGATGATGCATAGATACGTTAGGGGTCCTTTATGCAAACCAGAGATCCATGTGTCTAGATCCACATCTGAACTGGGTGAGGTTGGCGCCGTGAAACTGGTTTAAGCCCTCCAGTAAAAATACTTTTACTGACCGTTCCAAGGCGGTATTTCTTTTGTGGATCATTTGTTTCATGTTTGTAATGCTTTTTGCCTGTTCATCTACGAGGGACGTTTTTTATGTTCGTAGAGTGATAGGTTTAATGAAAACTGCGAAAGTAAATGCATACATCATGTATATATTTGAAAAGATTGAGCTTTTTTCTATACACACAACCTAAAATTATTTCAAAATGCATTATTTTAATGACTTCTAAGTGGCAAAGACATGCCTATATATCGGACACTGGAAATGTGATAGAATTATGACATTTATGGACTTAGTCTCTGACAGAGTGTTAGTAACAACCGCATGAAAATGGGACTATAGCCATACACAGCTTTTACAAATTTGTCTGCAGATAAAGGACACTTAGTGCCACAATATTATATGACCATCAAAGCATATACGCACCATTTTTTGGATAGGGAAGATTTATTTGGAACCTCGGCGAATTGTACAGTAGGCATATCGACTTTTATTGTAAAAAGTTGACACAAGTGGAAGTCGGATGAGGGCTTTTTATTGTTGCTTAATATGTTAGCTGAAAAGCACTATTATAATTTTTCTTGTTTGTATGGTAGATGGAAGTGTTATGGTAACTTTCATCCACAAAAAAGTTCATACTTTTGTTTTATTAGAAATGAACTGCAAAATAAATAGCCTAGGGGTGCTAAATCCCTTATTGTTTACATAAATGACGCCATGGAGCGTTACTATACTCAGAAGAAAAAGTTTAGTCAGTATTTATGTTGTCTCATAAAATCAACAATACCGCATATATCATTGTATTTTTTTAATGAGTTGTATTATAGTAACTTTACATTTACCTGTCCATTGCATGACAAATAATGCCTCTATTAGACTGTATCAACCAAATTTCAAAATGCACGATGTGCACCTGCTGCGGTAAACTGGCAGGGTTAATTTCTCATATACTGTAAGATATTGAAAGAGAGTTGTTCCTATTGCAATAATCCGGAAAAAATTCAGTGCTAGCAAGCTTAATTCGCCAGTCAGGCTACCTACAAATTACAGATATACCGCGTTTTGACGTCTTGAAACAGGTACACGTGTTGCTGACGTAACACGCAGTTTTGGGTGCAGTGAACAAACAATTTATTGTCTGCAAGCACGTTTTCAACGGCCTGGCGGTAAAAAAGACAAGCCTCCGTTGGGGAGACCACGGACAACGACGCCATTTGAAGTTCGGGTTATAGTGACGTCAACATGACGTAATCGCTTCATGGCCGCTTTGAAACTTCTTAAATTCCTTAGTCATGCAACAGATACGAGAATTTCCGTCTGTACTACCAGAAATCGTCTGAGGGGCGCTAGACTGATTTTTGAGTTATGAAATTTGAATTTTAATTTTGACCATTTTGTGTATTTTTGATGAAGAAAAATGGGCATATTTTCGGAATGTTTTGTTAAATATGTTCACATTTGTAAGACATTACATGAATTTTGTTTTTAGAAAGGTTTTTATCAATATTAAAACTGTCTTACAAAATTATTTGCACACAGTGTCTGTACTGACTAAACTTTTTCTTCTGAGTATATATTTAGAAAATACATAAAAACTGTTTTTGCTCCTCTTAATATGTATTTGAATCACTGCAATAAGAAAATAATGCAGATCCGATTATTATTGTTTCTTCTATGTGAGGTTGATTTACTCCACCCTCTTTTTGTAACATGGGGTATGACAGTACCGGAAGTTGCCAGTTACATGCTTAAATCGATATATCACTATAACTGCTGACGAATAATTGAGTATATCATGTGCTGTGCAAAATCAGAAGAAATTTTAAAATTTGTTAATAATCGTAGTTTTAACAGATATAATAACTAGCACCTGACTGTGATTATTTTGGTATATTGAGTGGTGTTTTAAAATTGTTATAGAAGAGCAGACAACGTGCTTAAAGATTCGCTACACTTGTCTACGATTAGCATTTCAATAATTAATTTTGATGGTGCAAAAGAAAAATCAGTTTGACAAATGCTAATATCACCATAGCGAATGGAACTTATCAGCGTCTGATTCCCTGCTTGCTGCGTGGTATAATTTATATAAGTTGATAGACAGAAGCTAGACCTTTCAAAATATATTATACTTATGGTACCGTAAATTCTATACTTGTAGAGATACAGCCCGATTCTACGCACATAAAAAATGATCCTTGCATCTTAGTTCAAAGTGTGTGGTTGGCGCCATAAAACTAGCTTAAGCCCCTCCAGTAAAATATTTTTACTGACGGTTCCAAGGCGGTACTGCTTTTGTGGATCATTTGTGTTATTTATGTCTTGTGTTTTTCATGATTTCGCGTCTGTTCATTGCTGCCTTGTGGTCACCTGCTGGGAAAGGGCTGACCTCTTAGCTCTTGTTTGTGATGTTTACTTGCATTCTTGTCACTTTCCCATGTGGTATCCTTGGTCAGGTGTGGTTCTTGATTGTATCTACTCCTGATCTTTGCCGCCTTTCTTACTTTAGACCTCTAGTCCAGTTGGATTCGTCAGCACAAACGTTAACCCTTTGTATACAATGGCTTGTACCTTCTGATTTGATAAAATAAACTTGGAATAGTCCATTGTACATATCTAGGGGTGTCAGGTTAAAATAAATTAAATATTGTATTCTTTGTCTGAAGATCGTATAGTATGAATTGCCATGGCTACTATTGTATACTAGCAGATTAACTTAAAAAAAATAAAATAAGTACAGGAGGACAAGCAACAATATATACATAAAAATAGTAAGTGAGTATGATCAAGAAATACCACATTTACAAACCGCAGACGAACCCATGGCACCGCGAGGAAGAGCCACACAGCAATCACGAGACACCAGGAAGACAAACTAAGCAAAGCAACCAGCTCTCTCTTAAAATATCCTTTTTCTTACACTGAATTTCTCAAAATAAAATGGCGCCGGCTGTAAACTTTCGAACGTCATAACCTCATAGCTGTATGCAACGTTTCTGGCGAACAAAAGCATCGGCAAAATAAACAGTCTGGTCTGCAGCGCTTTCTGCATATAACGTCATGTAAATAACTATGGCGTATTTGAAATATTTTTAAGTTTAACCCCATGATTAAAAAGCACGTGAATCTTCTGATTTGAACATAGATTTTCGTTTATTCGACAAGGGGTTAAAACAGCTATGCGAATAGGTTTCTATGCAAGAATACAAGTTCATGTAAACAAGAAAAATAGCTAATATGTTTGACTATGGCAATTATTTATGTAAACAGATTAACAACTGTAATGAAAGTATGCCATGTAGGCATACAAATATAATAATGTATTAAGTTTATCTAAGGAATATATTAAAATATAAAGAGGTAATAAAAATAAATGATAATTATTAGGTATTGATATGTTGTTGCAGTTAAAATAATATAAAAATTAGTTCCTGCATGCATGGAACAGTATTTGTTAAGTTTCTTCCTTACGTTTATGTTTGCAAGTAAGAAAGTGATAAATTAAGTTAATGTACTTTAAGGTTAATGACTATGTAATGGAATGAGTTTATGCAGACATACAGCTCTATCTTTATTTTTTTTTTAAAAAAACCTGGAAAATTTCTGAACAGCTCAGGTAAGCAGCATAGCATATTAAAATCATCTTAACACAAAGTTATGTAATGTTCTTTTCGTACATGCTTGCTGCCTGTTGTTTATCTTTTTGATTTAAACATACATTTCTGATGTAAAGCTCATACATTTTTAGGATTAAGTTTGATTGATGTCAGTCTTAATGAAACGTGGGCGTAGCAGACGGCTGTAAGGGATAGAGACGGGCACGAGAGTGCTTTAAAATGGTCAGGGAAATAGATAATTTTGGTCAGGGAAAAGTCAGGGAATTTCATTTTAGACTCAGAGTGGGCACCCTGAATTGCATGGAACAGAATTTGTTTAGTTTCCTCCTTAAGTACAAGTTTGCAAGTAAGAAAGTGATAAATTAAGTAAATGTATTCTTTGACTTTTCGCTTACTGTAAAGGCGGCGCCTCATGAATGCATAATTGGGACTGGTCAACCATAGACATAGGTAAAAGCTTAAAATGATGGCGTGGTTTTATTCAAAATTAACTGTATCATCTTGCGCCATTATCTCAGTTTAGACGCAAAACACATTATTTAGTCCTCAAAACGCAAGCAAAATAACTGCATCTGAAAATGTCTATTTAACATAAGCATAGCGGCAAACATTGTGGACCCAGACCAGACTGCTCCTACAGGAGCAGTCTGATCTGGGTCCACAATATTTGTCTATGAGGCTTCAAATATTTTAGTGGACGACAAAAACATACAATTAGTGATTATGCGCTTTAAGGGTTAATAAATATGAGTTCAGTGTGTAAATGGTTAGGATTCTCATAAAATGCACGCACGTTTGCGGCCAAAAAGCTTTTTAACTCTTTACGAAGTTATAAATAAGACCTGATTTCCCTTCCTTAGCAGATGAAATAGCCGAACCACGCCCAGATATGAATATTAAAGTTGCCGTCTTTACAGTAAGCGAAAAGTCTATTAATACTTAAAGATTAATGGTTATAATGGAATAAGTTTATGCAGACATACAGCTCCATCTACCATACATATAGTCTACCATACATATATACATACCAAAGTGCCAAATGGATGATAATTACAAAGTATTGCTGTATAATTGAATGATTAAATTAGTTTATGCATACTACAGTATATATGTGAAGTGCCCTCCTCACGCACATGCAGGAAGTGCTAAAATGAATGAACATGACTATTACAGTCTACTTACAGATTAATGACGTTGATGAAGTTAGTTAATGTAGACATTATACAATTATTGACTTCAATGCCGCTAGGCCGAGGTGCATATCACTTTTAAGGTTAGATAAATCCTTATGTCTACCGAAATTGAAGTCAATAACTGTTTTGTTATATGACTTTTCATTTAAGAATGAAAATTTTGCTACTTTCACTTTTGTTGTTAAAGACATCTAAGACATCTAACGACTTTCTCACAAGTTTTAGCAACTTTTATTAACATATTATAATTTAGTATTTGGCAATTTCAAATGTATATTGATTCTCTTAATGGGGAATATAAAATGTTATCATAAAACTGTTTTTACAGTTTGTGCATTTAAACAAAGATAAATAAGCAAAGAAAACAAAACAAAACTGTTGTAAAAATTCAAGAAAGTCTTTAATTTACCTGTTGGAAGGTGAAACAGTAAATCATGTCAATTTCATGCAGCACATGCTAGTTTCACACTCATCATGCTATTTTAGCTCTCTAGAGGGTAATATTGCAAAAGTGTCAAAAATATTAACTTCTGAAAACTAGTTCTTACTAGCTGGTTTTCATGCAATATTAACATGTGGACCGGTTCAGACCAGTTTCCAGGTAGACATAGAAATTTATGAATACAAATTGGGCCAATCAGGAGACAGGGATCTCTCCAGTCATATAACAATCCAATATATTGTTAGTTCTATCTATTGTACCTACATAGTATGAAAAAAGCACACCAAATGGGTAACCAACCATTTTGTTCTGAGAGGATAGCACACACCCTTTAAACCAATTATTACATATATGGTACTCTTTAATACCAGTATGCAGCATGTAAGTTGTGATTGCTTTTTTCAAAGGCGTGGCGATGCACGTGACAGTTAATGTTTGATATAAGACGTCACTAAATCGTGACGTGGCGTTAAAAGATCTGTGACATAAGGTCAGGAGGATCACACAGGTGTTTGCTTGAAGAAGCTATTATTAACGGATTTAACAAATCACTCAGTCAATTATTTGCTAAAAGTGTAGCTTGAATATCGAATTCAAGACATTCATACTGCAACTCAATAGAACAGAACAAAACCTCTTACCCTAACAGCAACCAACTCTTGCTGTTGGTTGCTATTAGAATAAAGTTCTAAACGCATCAGATGGCAATAATAATACTTAGCATGGGCGGATCCAGGATTTTTTTCAGGGGGGGGGGCAGGCCTGACGGCCAGGAACATTCTGGACAACGTTTTTTGTTTTATTAGTCCTCAATTTACTTTAAAGTTTACAGAGGGGGTCCAATTGTTTTATTACAGAGAAAACTATACTTTTCCAAAGATCAAAAGGGGGTCCAACTTTCGGGGGGGGGGGGGGGTCTAAATGCTAGGTTCTATAGAAACCCATATAATTTGTGATTTTCCAGGGGGTCAGGACCCCCATATCTCCCCTACTGGATCCGCACATGCTTAGCATTGTTGTACATTACAGTTTAATAAAAAACTATGAAATTAGTTTATGCAGACATTCTAAAATATATAGAGAGTTTTAATCTTACATTCATTCATACAAGAACGAAATAGATAAACCCAATAACAACGACTATTAACCAATACGAGATTAGTGACTATAACTAGATTAGTTCATGCAAACATGCAACAATACATATTGAGTACAACAAAGATACGTTAACATGCAGGAAAGTAACTAAAATGACTGACCATGACTACTGTTATATACCATACTTGAATTCGAATATTAACAATAAATAGATTATTTCATGCAGACATGCAACTATATACTATACTATTTGTTCTACCTTAAACACCTGTTTAAAGGTAAAAAAGCTAAAATGAATGACCATGACCACTTTTTTACGCTAACAGTCATTTTCATATATCAAATTATTTCATGCAGACATGCAAAAATATGTAATAAGGTCAACATCCTACCTATCAGTTAAGCGGATAGACTCACCAGTCATCATATATTTAACCTTCCTCTGATTCGTACGATCTCTCTTCTGAAATTCAGACACATTATTGAACTTTTTGGTTACTGTAAAAGCTTTGAGAATCGGGAAAATTTCAAAGTGGCATTGTGTTACCACATCCCTTGGGCATATTTCTAGGCCAAGGAGTTTGTCCCAGATGCAATATTTGCTGAGCTACGAGAACAAAACTGCAAGTGGTACCTTGTAAAAGCATAAAATGCCATTGAACATAAATACCTTTCTATAAGATAGTCATAGTGTACCATTGAAATTTTCTTAAATGAAATTTTATTCATATTTTGATGGTAAAAAACACAGTTTTCACAAATATTTCTTGGTTTGGTATTTTTTTTTTTTTTTTTTTTTTTGGGGGGGGGGGGGGGGGTGGGCGGGGGTCGGTGGACAAATCACCGCGTCTTCCGCCTGTGGTGTAAACATGCTCCAAAGGTGTTGAATATTTGGTCAGTGTCTGCTGTCCAATGTTTACTTGTTTGTGTATACATCAGTTAAGACACAAGATATTAACCTTTAAATTAACAAAGCGGTGGTTTAAAAACGTATTGTTTAAGAAAGTTGATACAGATGATTTCAAAAACAATTATCAAGGTCTTGCTTCCTTTGTTTAGATTTATATAGCTTTCTAGTCTAGCCAAAGAAATGTATCTGCCATCAAAAGGATAGTGCAACTAATCGAAACTAATGAGATCAATGGTGGTTGTCACAGATGGGGACAAATAAAAATATTATAACATGACGTCGCGTCTGGGAGTGCACTCGACAAACCACTATTCTTGATGTCTATTCGTATAGCTCTTTACAACCATTGTCAAATGAACGAAAATCTACGTTCAAATCAGGAGATTCACGTGCTGTTTGAACATGGGTATTACCTTGAAAATACTTAAAATGAGCCCTGCATTATTTGCATGACGTTATTATGATACTATTAAACGGAAAGCATTGCGGACCAGACTGATTATTTCGCCGATGTTTTTGTTCGCAAAAGCATTGCATACGGCTATGACGTTGTGAAGACGTTATGACGTTCGAAAGTACACAACCGACGCCATTTTGTTTAGAGAATTTCAGTGTAAGACAATGTTTTAGCAGTGTTTTCAGTGCAAATTGAGCTGGAAAATTTGTAAGAATAACGATCACACATGTTTGTTTCATTGCATTAACACTTGCTGTGTCCCTCGGATGATGTAGAACACTCGGCCTATTGGCCTCGTGTTCAAACAGCATACTTGGGACCCGGCAAATGTTAATGCATGAAAAAACATGTGTGATCCCTATAATGGGATCACATGTATTACTATTTGCCTTGTCCCGAGGAAGCTGTTTGAACACAAGGCTGATGGGCCGAGTGTTCAAACATCTCCCAAGGGACCTGGCAAATGTCAATAAAATGAAACAAACATGTGTGATTGCTATTCTTGCATATTTTACCTTATTCCAACCCAATTCGCATTGAAAACGCTGCTAAAATATTAAATTGTCTATTTTCTTACACTGCATTTCTCTAAACAAAATGGCGTCGGCTGTAAACTTTCGAACGTCATAACGTCATCACAACATCAAAATTGTATGCAACGTTTTTGCGCACAAAAGCATCAACATAATGATCAGTCTGGTCCACAACGCTTTCTGTATATAACGTCATGCAATAATGCAAGGCTCATTTTAATTATTTTCAAGTTCAAACCCATGTTCAAACAGCACGTGAATCTCCTGGTTTGAACATGGATTTTTGTTCTTTTGACAATGGGTTTAAACAGCTTTACGAGTAGATATCTATGCAGGAATCATGATTAACATATTTAGTAACGTGATGTGATAGTGGTTATTACATCGTCGCGTATATATGGCATAAGCTTGTGTATTTCACGTCCAAACCTACTTTAAGTGTTCAGTATAAAAAGGAATTACCCCTTCATGCTCCTGTACTATTGAGTTTATTTAACCCATTGCGCACAAGAGATAAATGCTCTGAAAGTTTTGCAATTCGTTTTCTTTTCCCCTACTCATTTAATAAATTCAATAATACATGAGACTCATCTAAGAGGGTCCAGTAACTTGTCTGATATACAGATGTTGAAGCCGAATTCCAGCACTTTTTAAACTGACAGCATAAAATGTATAAAATTTTCCAAATTCAGATGCTGTTTTATTATGGATTATCTATTAAAAGAGTTCACGAGAATTCGTTTTAATATACCAAACGTGAACATTATCAGTGTTCCTGTATAAATGTTTGACCTTTCGTTTCTGCACACCACAGAAGCAATTTTGGAAGGCAAAAGCAGCACGAAGTGAAATGGAATATGCCCAATGAATAATGAATTTGGTTTTGAAAAATCGTGTATTAGCCCCAAACCACATCACCATAAGTCATCTGCATTTTGCACTGATTTATGTGGAGACAGAAGGTAAATTCGGACATACATTTTCAAACAGTAAAAATCCAGATGAGACAGCTCCTTATGAACCGTCTCATAAATATTTTCACTGTTTGCTAATTTAATTTACTTTTTATTACAATAATTAAAACATAAAATAAACAAGGTCGCTGTCCGAATTTAGATGACTGTCCGAAGTTACCCAACTTTACCCTATCCAGAATGTTTGCTCTGAAAGTCTTTAAAGATGATGTTCAATTTCTGGCCCACATCTAGGGTAAAGTCAGGTAACGTGGGACATCAGGTAAATTTGGACAGCGACCCTGTTTGCTTCATATTTAATTAATGGAATGAAAAAATAAATCAACTAAGCAAACAGTGATTTTCACTGTTTGCAAATGTATGTCCGAATTAGTTCAATTTACCTGATGTCCGAAGTTACCCGACATTACCCTAATAATCTGCAAAATATACAGATAAAGAAGGAAAGGTGGTTTGAAAATCTGTCATTAGTAAAGTATGCTTCTACCACAAAAGGAAAACTACGTAATGATGGTCATAGCTGGTCGTCCAGACTTTCACCTTTATCCTCAGGCAGGAATACTAAAATCAGACCGCATGGAAGGAATTTATCGCAAGACACCATGCGCCGATCTAGAATGTTTTGTCAAAGAGAATCCAAATGCGATAACCTTTTATTAGTTGATGATGGGATAGAGGATCCAAATACCACTCTAAATGGACCATCATCGGCCCACGAGCGAACGCCATTTAAATTGCGTGTCGCTGACGGACCGATTATGGCCTGACACTGAATTGTGGCTTGGTGGCTTTGTGATTTTTTAGGGGATCTTGACCAATATTGCTAAGAAACCCTATATTTTTGTGATTTTTCAGGGGGGGGGGGGTCTGGACACCCTCTCCCTCCTCTGGATCCGCCCAAGACACATCAATTAGATAAAAGAAACATCAGAAATTATGTTTCTGTTTCCAAGTCGGCTGCTGTGAGCCACAGTTGTTGCTGGATCTTTGTCATGTTCATGCATAAACAGCTTTGAACTATGCAAATTCTGATTAATGGAAAAAAATGTTTAATAATAAAAAAAATTAAATTGACAAAAAAATAAGTCAGTTAAATTCAGTTAGTAATCGTATTTAGTCATCAACGTATTTTACAGAGGAACTGAGGGACCTCCTAACCAATTGGACCACTCGAGGGTGTGCCGTACCAGAATTTCTAAGGATATGCGATATATTGAGAATCTTACATGTACTTATAATATATTATTGAATTTATTGAACGAGTTCTGGAAAGAGATAAAATGCGAGGCTTGCTTGATAAATACAATAATTCAGGAGCACGACTGGCAGATCGTTTTATCATATGGAATTAAAATTACTTTAAAATCACATTTTGGCGTGAAAAAGTTCAGAATTTGCCATTATGAGCACAACTATGTTTTGAGTGTCGTTAATACTCAACTCAATAATATCAACCAAGTGTCAGTTATTATTGACTGACCCTCATATGTAAACCAGTGTGTGATTGTGGTTTTCCTGATCATACTCACTTGCTTTTTGCCTTGTTTGCTATCACTTCAAGACGCGGTGTCATGCTATAAATAAGTACTGTAAATTCGGAAATTTTCGCGAGGGAAAATAAAATAAAATCCTTTGGATTTTGCGCGATTACTCTGACGTTTACTGATATATAAAGGTAAATCATGCCCAAGTCGCGAAATTTTAACGTCACAAATGTCTCTTTCATCAATATTCGCGAAAATAAAATTCTCGTGAATATTTCCTAATTTACAATTATACCAAAACCTCATGAGTTCACGGCAAACTATTGTATGGCGAATTTTCTCTGTATACTATAGCACGCCATGAACAGTAAAAGGAAAGGTACTGTTGTGGCAAAAAAAGGCTCCTTCGCCATGTCATTGAAAAAAAATCAGTGGATGAATACAGGCCAGCTCATTAGATTTTGATACTAATCGCATGTGCGTAAACACACTTGATAGAAGGCAATCGAAAACGTTAATACTGTCGACGAACGTAGATTAAAATAGTAAGCAACAGAGTTTCTGGCGATGTTAGATTCTTGTTCGTCGATTGTTAAGAGCGTTTTCGATTGCCGTCTATCCGGTATGGTAAAGTCTGCTTTCAAAAATGCTTGCAGAGTAATCTAGTGGTGTGAAAGGCCTAAAATTTGCATGCTTGGTAGTCAACCCAATCACGGTTGCCAACTTTGCTTTCCTCTTTAATTACACGCCGGTGGGTCGGACTTCAGACTCTATGATGGTTCAGACTTAAAGACTTATCTATTGATGAGATGGTAGGGGCCTGATGCTTTGGCTGTTTGTCGGGCCCACCCGGGTTTACCTGTTGGATTTCTTTTGCTCCGGTATTCAGTTTAATTTACTGTTGAGTCCTTATCCTTGCTTTATCTCCTTGTTATATCTTGATTTATATGTTTTAGGAGATGATGCATTGATAAGTTAGGGGTCTTTCATGCAAACCAAATATCTATGTGTCTTGATCCACATCTGAATTAAGGGTGAGGTTGGCGCCGTTAAACCGGTTTAAGCCCTACAGTAAAATATTTTACTGACCGTTCCAAGGCGGTACTTCTTTTGTTTTTTGTTTTTTATGTTTTTGTTCTGTCTTTTGTTTGCTATGTCTTTGTTCGCGTCTGTTTATATGTGCTTTGTGGTCACCTGCTGGGAAAGGGCTGACCTCTTGGCTCTCGTTTGTGGTGTCTACTGTGAGTTTGTCACTTTCCCATTGGTATCCTGGGTCAGGTGTGGTACTTGATTGTATCGATTCCTGATCTTTGCACCCTTACTTACTTTCATCTACATTATTGGTAATTCAATATTCATACTAGTATGCGGGGCTCATGTTGTTGTTGATTCGTTGTTGATTGTTACTCCCATTGTGGAATTCTGTAATTGTTCTATGTTTTTTTGTGCATTACTTTTTGTCCATTCTTGTTTTGCATTCATCTTGATGGGGAAGAGAGATCTGGTTGCTTTGCTTTATTTTACTTCCTGGTGTCTCGTGATTGTTGTGTGGATCTTCCTCGCGATGCCACTGGTTTGTCTGCAGTTTGTGATTGTGGTATTTCCTGATCATACTCACTATTCCTGGTGCAAATGGGTAGACTTGTCTGAGCCTTTGCCACACGCCAATGCGATAATATATCAGTACCAAAATCTCGTGTGCTGGCCCATAATTACTTACGTAACTTGGCGTTGTTAATACACAGCTGTATTATTATGTATATCAACGTCGCTAAAATTCCTAGGATCATTAATGCACAGATTATGGCTGCCAGTACATTTAGTGGTCTGAAAGAGAGAGCGAGGCAGCAATATAACAGTTGTATTTTTATGTATATCAACGTCGCTACAATTCCTAGCATCATTAAGGCACAGGTTATGGCTGCCAGTACATTGAGTGGTCTGAAAGAGACAGAGAGAGTGGGACAGTAATATAACAGTTGTATTTTGATGTATATGAACGTCGCTTCAATTCCTAGGATCATTAAGGCACAGATTATGGCTGCTGGTACGTTGAGTGGTCGGAAAGTGAAAGCGAGGCAGCAATATAACAGTTGTATTATGATGTATATCAACGTCGCTACAATTCCTAGCATTATTAAGGCACAGATTATGGCTGCCAGTCCGTTAAGTGGTCAGAAAGTGAGAGCGAGGCAGCAATATAACAGTTGTATTTTGATGATATCAACGTCGCTACGACTCCTAGGATCATTAAGGCACAGATTATGGCTGCCAGTACATTGAGTGGTCTGAAAAAGAGAGCGAGGCAGCAATATAACAGTTGTATTATGATGTATATCAACGTCGCTTTAATTCCTAGGATCATTAATGCACAGATTATGGCTGTCAGAACGTTCTTGGTCTGAAAGAGAGAGAGCGAGACAGCAATATAGAAGTTGTATTATGATGTATATGAACGTCGCTACGACTCCTAGGATCATTAAGGCACAGATTAGGGGGTACCAGTACGTTGAGTGGCCTGAACGGGAGACAGAGACAAAATCATTTGAGCCGTGGCATGTGATTTCCAACAATTTGACATTTTGACAAGAGTAGACTCAGACGAGCCTGTGCAGCCTCCTTTTAAGCTTAGAAACTCCAAATGCTGGTCAGTCAGTAGCCTAACAGTCATAGAATATTCAAGCGACAAGCAAAGGCTCTGATCAGACTGTGCGTATGCGCAGGCTGATCTGAGGCTTTGCTGGTCGCACATACCACATTGTTGGGAATCTCATGCACTTGCTCATTTCATCTCGCCTTTCTGATATGTCGTCGATTTGACAACCTTTGTTGACGACATCTTACAGGATACACGGGTTAAAACCCAAACTCTGTGAATGATACCAGCTTTTGCCGCGTTGTTAGGCTTTCTAGGAGACGATGCATTGATAAGTTAGGGGTCTTTCATGCAAACCAAACATTCATGTGTCTTTATCCACATCTGAAGTAAAGGGGAGGTTAGCGCGACGTGAAACCAATTTAAGCCCTCCAATGAAATATTTTTACTGACCGTTCCAAGGCGGTGCTTTTTTATGTATTATTTGTGGACGTTCTGTCTTGATTTTATTATGCTTTCGTGTGCGTCTGTTTGTTGATGCCTTGTGGTCACCTGCTGGGAAAGGGCTAACCTCTTGGCTCTCGTTTGTGATGTCTAATTGTGAAATTCCCACTTTCCCGTTTGTACCCTGGGTCAGATGTGGTGCTTGATTGTATTGATTCCTGATCTTTACCCTCTTTCTTACTTTTACTGTACGTTTAAGATTCACTTTGTCATTTATTAGTATGACAGTTAATTTTAGTATAGGAATTAGGATTCTAATTAAAATTAAAATCTTGATGTTTTATAGGGTGTTTTTATTTACAACCTATACCTGTTACGCATGTTGCATTCAAAACGATAAGACAATTTATACAACCTTTACCATCTTTATCATGAAATATCTCGTGATGTTCAAGGTCTACACTGATGTTGATGGGATAAAATAGTTATACCATGTTCGTCCACCTGTACGTAAGATAATCCACGAGCTAAAGCTCGTGGATTATCTCCACGTACAGGCGGACAAGCCATGGTATAACTATTACATAGTTATGTCGTTCGATACAATTTACTTGATTTCCAGTTTAAAGCACCATCAAACAAATCGCTTGGGATTAAAACCCTTTGATTGCCAGGTTTGGTAGTAAATTTGCATTTTCGGATGTTACTAACAGACTGTCCTTGGCTAATCAAGTTACAATGGAGATATTGTCAGACTGACTCAATAAATATATTATCTTGATTAATAGAGGATCTTACATGAGTGCTCATGTTTTATGGAATTTATTAAACAAGTTGGGGAAAAGAGATAAAATGCGAGGCTTGCCGAGCATTTTATCTCTTTTTCGCAACGAGTTTAATAAATTCAATAAGACAAGAGCACGAATGTTAGTTTCTATTTATCATATGACAAATACTTTGAAATCTCATTTCTGGCGTAAAAACGTTATACTTTTGTCATTGTATACGCAACGTTGCTACGGACGTCATAACGTTTCCCGTAAATCTATAAGCCACTAGTGGTTTATCGATTTTATTGCATGGCGTTACTCCCAGACGCGACGTCATATGATAAGAACAAAGTAAAAGTTTTAGCAATAATTAAGAACATTTTTAAAGTATATTTATGCTGCATAAGCAGGTCAGTCACCAGAAGAATAGAATGAACCATATCATAAAGTTACTGACAATATGAACTTCTTTTTCATGTTACGTGGCTGTTAATTGTTAATATATGAAAGGAAAGACAAACATTTCTTAAAAACATGCCGATTGCATCATTATGCCTATTGGTTGTCGTTATATTGTGTGTCTGAATTTTTAGAAACGTCATTTAAGACTGTTATACATTATAACTTTCTCCATATATTTGACTTCCTTTTATGCAAGGAGTTAACAGAAGTATCTTTTATTTGTATTGTAGTGTATTTTATTGTTATGAAAAACACAATTTAATACTTACATATCCCAAAATCGACAACAGTACTGTGCATTCTCAAAGCCACAACAGTATGCGTGTGAAGCTGGCTCAAACGGCAGTGGACATGTGAACACCCCCAGGTAGGTCCCATTTTCATTGGCCTCATAGTTCCTACACACAGATATCGCTGAAACATAGACACGGATATCGCCAAAATATAACCATGGATATCGCTTTAATAAGGAAAATGGTATTGCCTAAATATTTGGTTTTCATCTAGGGCAGTAAGAACTAAAAAGAACAGCTGGTCAGGGACGGTGAATGTACAAAATATTGTATTTCGTACATTGTGCAGACCGGATGTTTTTATTGGTTTAAGATGTTGATGACAATTTTGTTTTGGAGTGAGTTAAGCATGAAAAAGAAAATAATCTAGGGGCATGGTTGGATGTCACACGTACTTTGTGTTTTGTTTTGTTGGGTTTTTTAGGTTGTTAAACATTGTGGAAACTCTGTCGGTGGTCAGCATGTTAATGCCACTTTTAGTTTTACAGTTATTGAACCCGATACAATATTGGAGGAGTTTACATGTTTAAAGTGTCATTGTACTCGTAGCAGAAGTAGTAATAGAAAGAAATTAAATCCAGTATGCCTTCAGCTTGGCCCATCGTGACTCAACTTGAGGTGTTTTTTTCGCTCTGACTATTTGGAAGTCGTAGGCCCTTTTCTTTTTTTCTTTATAGTGTGTTCATTCGATTCTATTGATACTCTGCGGCGATACATTGCATAAGTTTGTTGAAGCCCTCCTGCGAGCTAAACAAAGTTTGTATTTTAATAACAACAGAATCTAGGGGAATGATTAGGTGATAAACATTTCAGCCCCCAAGCCCCCATACCGAATGCCTTAGACTGACTAATGCTGAGGTTATATTGGTGTTGATTCATTGCTCCATATTCCTCCCATTGTTTTAGGGTAGTGATTGGTCCTTGTTGTGTTAGGCAATGCTTAGTGTCCTTTCTAGTTTGTTTTCATCTTACATGCTTATTACATGAATGGTTTTCCTGATGTCTTGCGATTGCTCTGTGTTTTTTCCTCCCTGTGCTGGTTTTTGATTGTAAAATTTAGGGGATAACCATATTCAAAATTTTAGTTTGGGGAGGTATATCGTCGGATATACGGTCGGAAATTTAGTTTTACGGCGACGCGTAAGCGGAGCCGTAAAACGTGATTTCCGAACGTATATCCGACGATATATCTCCCCAAATGAAAATTTTGAATATGGTTACCCCATTCTAATGCACTATTATTTTTTTCCCTTAAAAAAAGACAGTGAAAATGTACTTTGTTGCGCCTAAACGTCCAGCGGCTGCCAGCTGCATAAAACCGCTTGCCAGCTGCATATATTCACTTGTCAGCCAATGAAAAGCGACGTTACATAATGACGTCGGGTTTCCGACGGTATATAGCAGGATATACTGTCGCAAATTTATGACGTTATCCAATCAGACGTCGCGTTGCATTTGCAAGTGCATTAGAATTACTGTTCAATATTATTATTTCATTGAAAGTAAGTAAGTGTGCAAAGATCAGGAATTGATACAATCAAGTACCATACCTGACCTAGGATACCAATGGGAAAGTGACAACCTCACAGTTAGACACCACAAACGACAGCCAAGAGGTCAGCCCTTTCCCAGCAGATGACCACAAGGCACATATACACAGACGGGCACAAAGACATAGCAAACACAAGACAGAAAAAACATAAAAGATCCACAAAAGAAGTACGGCCTCGGATCGGTCAGTAAAATATTACATTGGAGGGCTTAAACCAGTTTCACGGCGCCAACCTCACCCTTAATTCAGATATGGATCAAGAGACATAGATAGTTGGTTTGCATGAAAGACCCCTAACTTAAAAATGCATCATCTCCCAGAACATATAAATCAAGATATAACAACAAGGAGATAAAGCAAAGATAAGGACTCAACAGTAAATAAAGCTGAATACCTGAGCAACAAAAATCCAACAGGTATTAAACCCCGGTGGGCCCGACAAACAGCCCTATTAGTGAGGGTCTAGTGCCCATTATTCACTTTACGTAGTTTAAAGTTTGATCATTTGTTAAAGAAAATATTATTCATTAGATATCGACATTTCTAAAGTTGGTATTACATGGACAAAATATTGCTCTCATCTAGAAAAAAATAGCGATAGTAAGTATGAGCTTTTATTAATGTGACATTTATCTTCACTTTCAGGTTTATTCAAACACCGATGGTAATAATTATGAGCCTTTATCAATATGACATTTATTTTCTCTTTTATGTTTATTCCTTATTATACTTAATCATTTTTTTTTCGCCAGACTCCAAAAAAGATATAACTAGTATCTGTTTTCATACCTTAATATTCTCTGCTCATTTTGCCTCATTCTCTAATCATTATGAACAATACCATACTCTGCTCTAGACCTGCGTCACCAAAATACTGATTCTATATTAACATATCTATAAGGGGAGACTATGTAAGTTAATTGACCCCCCAAAACACACATGCCAATGAATTATGATGGGATTTGTATGCATGCAATATTTGTATACAAAAGGGATGGAAGCTGTTGGTTTTACATAAATACATAAACAGGCACCGTCGTATAAATGTATTGGTTCTATGTGCTTTGGACCTAAATATGTCTAAGTTCAACATCCCAAACAATATAAGAAAATATTGATCAAAACTGCACAAAATAGGAGGCGTACATTTTTAATGTGCCAGAGATAAGTATGCAATGATTGAATAAAAAGGAATGTAAACAGTAGGAGTTACAGATTACACAATGGAAGCACCCCAATGGTAAGATGGACGTAATAATGTCAACAATCCTAATCATAATATAAAAAATATTATCAAGTGTGCACAAAATATGAGGTGCACATCATCAATGTGTAAACAATCATTACGCAAAGTTTGAATATTGAGGAATGAAAACTGTTTGAGTTACAGATTACACAAACCAGAAACACCCTAAGCATTGTAAATGAAAAGATGTCTAACTTCAACCGCCCTCAAAGTTAACTAGAAATTGTGTTTATGAAACACTATGCCCCCAACAATTAGCTTGTCCACCATCCTGTTCACCAGGTAGTCTATTTACCATCCTCCTTCAGCTGACCAAATCTGAGGCTACTAGCTGTAAAAAATTTTAAGATATCTTTATTGGAGGTGTTCGATGTCCAAATTTGCAAAGGGCATTTACTAAAAAATGCAAAGGCGGTAACTAAAATAAAAAAATGTATTTAATTAATTTTCACCAGGTCATCTACTCATTACCCTCTACCAGCTGCCCAACTTCGGAGCTCCTAGCTGTAACGGTTTTTGAGACATCAAGTTTTCTATGTCAAAATTTGCAAAGGGCAATAACTCAAAAAAATAAGAGATATTTTAAATTTTCAACAAGTAATTTACTCATTGTCCTCTATAAGCTGACCAAGGTAGAAGCTCCTAGCTGTTATAGTTTTTGAAATATCCTTATTACAAAATTTCATTAATACCCTTTAAAAGGGGCATAACTCCACAAAGGGAGATAATCCAGATTAAAAACAAACACGGGTCAGTTATTTTTATGGTGAGTCCATCTATGAAATTTAACAACCATAGCTTAAATTTGTAATGGACGGAAGGACGGAGGGAGGGACACACGGAAGGACGGACAAGCCCAAAGCAATATGCCCCTTCACTTTTTTTCAAAGTTGGGGGCATAAAAATATCAACCATATGAGCACCAAATAGAAGGTGCACATTACCAATAAGTGAACAATCATTACGCAAAGTTTAAGCATAAAGGAATGAAAACTGTTGAAGTTAAAGATAACACAAACCAGACACCCCTTTGCATTTCGGATGGAAAAAATGTCTAGATTCAACACCCCTCAAAAATGAGAAATATTAAGGGAGTGTGCATAAAATAGGACGTGCACATCTTATCTTTTTTAATAATCATTAAATTAACTTTGAACATAAAGGATGATAGTAAAATATTACACAAAAAAGACACCCCTTAAGCATTTCGGATGGAAGAAATGTCAAAGTTCAACACCCCTCAAAAATGAGAATGTCTTCATGAAATGTGCACAAAATAGGAGGTGTGCGTTTTCACTGTGTGAAAATTCATTATACAAAGTTTGAACATAAGGGAGTATAATATTTTGAAGTGACAGATTACACAAACTAGGGACCCCAAAAGTAATGTGGGCGGACAGACGGAATGGACCCACTACTGGGCCTACTTTCGCTAAAGCGACGCAGGTAGAAATGCGATTATTCTATAATCATTGAGCTGATGGTCTACTAAACTCCAGCTGTTATGTTTTTAGACTTAATTTTTCGCAATAACTTTTTTATCTTCAATTTTTAGCAAAATGTGTTCGCGATGAAAGTTGTAGAGGAGAATTTCCGCCAACTTCTTCAAAAGGTCTTGTGCTTCTGGTGCAAACAGATATTTGTGTATATAGATAAAGATTTTGCAATACATTTAATTCGTCCTATATTTCTAAATCTTTTAATGACAGGTATTACTTGACTTTTCGCTTACTGTAAAGGCAGCAACTTTAATATTCATATCTGGGTGTGGTTCGGCTATTTCATCTGCTACGGAAGGGAAATCAGGTTTTATTTATAATTTGGTAAAGAGTTAATAAGCTTTTTGAGCCCCGCAAACGTGCGTGCATTTCATCAAAATCCTAACCGTATGCACAATGATCTCTCATTTATTAACCCTTAAAGCGCATATCACAAAATGTATGTTTTTGTCGTCCACTAAACTAATTGAAGCCTCATAGATAAACAGTGTGAACCCAGATCAGAGGAGCAGTCTGATCTGGGTCGACAATTTTGCCTCCCTGCTTATGTTAAATAGACATTTTCAGATGCAGTTATTTTGCTGGCGTTTTAAAGACTAAGAAATGACTGAGGTGGTGGCACAAGATGATACAGTTACTTTCAATAAAACCACGCCTCATTATCAGCTTTTGTTGACCAGTCCTAATTACGTATTCATGAGGCGCCCGAAAAGTCAAAGAATATAATTCGTATAGGCGTGACCGAAGGGGGTAGTCTCAAAAAATATTCGGAAGCGGTGCACATCCCGTTCTTCAAAGGCTGTGCATAACATAAAACTGCCGTTAACATACATATAATTTACCGCGCATATGCAGAATCAACTTAAAGCAGACTCATTTGTAGGAACAAAGACTGGGTTATCACATTACGTGCAATTTTTCTCCTATGCACGTGCTATGAAATGAACGGTTTTGAGATGAACCTACTAGCTAAATGCACGAGCGAATCAGGCGTGATTTCTATTATATTTGTACAAGCCATCCATCGCTTTAGTAATTGAATTAGGGCGGAGCATTGTAACTTTTTGACTGACATCTTGGACTTGGTTTATTTGCGCATTGCTAAAAATGTTCAAAGTGTACATCTAAGCACAGTGGAACCTGCAGCAACTAGGATGTTGGAACCATTTGGAGAAGTTGGCGGAGATGTTCCTGAATACTTTTCATCGCGAACACATTTTGCTAAAAATGAAGATAAACAAGTTATTGCGAAAAATTAAGTCTAAAAACTTAACAGCTGGAGTTTAGTATATAGTATGGGTCTTACTTACATCCTGATGGTGTGTTCTTATACACTTTAAAGGATTCTGAGCCTAGCCATCTCAGTAGCGTGTTATAGTAGCTGGTGTAATAGTTGTGCATACCCTGGTAGACCCTTGAGTACCGAGCATACCCGCCGCCACCACTGTATGAAAAATACCTGAAAAAAAAGGAACACATATGGCATGCTTAATAGAAAGTCTGAAAATTCATATTGCCATGGTGGTCCCAACCAATTTCAGTTCAATCCAACATATGGTCATGGGGGAGATGTAATTTGAAAATTTCCAAGATGACTGCCTCGAAATGGAATGACTTCAGCAAATCTGAATCTACAAAGAAAAAGCTGGATTTTGGGGTTTATACATTTTTTATGTCTACATCCCTTTAATTTGAAATACTGATAACTCAAAATATACTCAGAAAAACAATTGAAGGATATTAAAATAAATGTGACTTTATCATTTATAAGAAAATAATTTCCAAACAAAGTATTTTGTATCAGATAGAATTACCAATATGCAATTCAGAAAATATGGCTCATTGGTTACGATACAGTAACATCCACATGTGTCAACCCTATTTACCCAAAATCCACAAGCAATAAATTTTGCTTTTAAGTATTTTGCTGCAAACTTTACCTGGTCATCGCTTATGTTCTAGTTCCGACCACAGACAAGAATCCACACCCATTTGGGCCTCGTCGCGAGAAAACCTGTCTTCGGGGTGTCTGACAAAGCGAGTTTCAAACCAGTCTCCTCAGCTACAGAGACTAGCTAGAAAATAGAAATTTCATCTGAAGCAAGTTTACATATGATGCTTTCCCAAAAGCGAATAACAAAGGCGGTGATCAGACTGCGCGGATGTGTAGGCTGGTCTGCGCCTGTGTTGTTCGCAAACCCCTCGAAGACAGGTTTTCTCGCGTTGCGGCCCATTTATCAGTCATTGTACCAAATGACGCTACAACGTCTTGGAACAAAAATGCAAAGATATGGCATACATGAGCCAATATGACAACAACTAATGTCCGATCCAACTCTACTATGTACTAACATAACATGTCTTGTGATTTATCTAATAAAATCTTGTTTAAACCAACAACAAGGCAGTAAAACACTGACAACTACTGAGAGCCAGCAATAATTTTGGAGCCAGTCATTGTGGAATACAAACGATAAAAATGAGTTTCAAACATTTTTGAATGTTTGTGGCTTTTTAGTATAAAGAGTTAAGCCATTCGGCCTCGAGGTTATAAACTTGAGTACAGTCCCAGACTCAAAATAAAGCGCAATGAATGGCTGCTTGCTGACACGTGTACGCAAGCAGCCCAATCATTACGCTTAATTTTGAGTCTGGGACTTATATTGTACCTTAATCATTGAAGCGTAGCTTAAACTAAACATCCATTTTGATTGCAGATATCTGATACTATGAAATGCATGTGTGTGTTGTTTGCATTGAATGTTAGAGAAGGAACTGAATTCAAATATCATTCAATGGTTTTTCTGAGTTTAAACATTCAGTCCAAAAGACTTCGTATTTAAGATTTTCGACTATAGTTACTAATCCGCTATACAAGTTATATCTTTTGAATTTACAGATTACGCAAACTACGGACCCCAAAAGTGTTGTGGGCGGAGAGACAACTGGTTTTATAGATTTAATATGAACAACCTAAATCATCAAAATAGCGATCAGCGAAGGATTAGCCCACTGTGGCCATACCACTACGGCAAGTTCATCAACCTCACATTGTATCTTTTAGCTTAATATAACATCATATGAAAACTTAAACGTTTGATGTCTAGGCATGAAATAACTAATTACGGTTTTGTCATCGTGGATAATTTATCAATGACAAAATCATATAATTATGACTAAACCGTAATTGACAATTTTAATATAACTGTAAAAACACATTCAAAATCTGATTTTATCTCCGTTTTGGCAAAACAACACAGAGGCTGTTTACTAGACGATGTAATCTCGAAGAAAACATATTCAAAAGCTCTTATTTTTGTTAACCTTTATTTGAAGGTAATTTTACTATAACACCGGAGCGGGAGACGAACCACAAACTGCCGTCGTAGTATGACCACAGTGTAGCCGGGAGTAGTAATGGGTGTCACTCTGGGTACGCCGAATTTTTAGCCTGAAAAGAACTTAGAATTTTTCAGGCTAAAAAAAATTCGGCGTACCCAGAGATGCCTACCCTGGTAAGCTTGAGTGACTAGCTGTGAATAACTTAGTTTATTTTTAGGGGTATTTTGGTTGGGTCTATGATTGTGATAGTTTTCTGGACTATTGAAAATAACTTAGTTTATTTTGCGCAAAAGCGCTGGCTGATCTGTGATTGTGATAGTTTGCTGGGCTGTTGAGATTAACTTAGTTTATTTTGCGCAAAAGCGCTGGCTGATCTGTGATTGTGATAGTTTTCTGGACTATTGAAAATAACTTAGTTTATTTTGCGCAAAAGCGCAGGCTGATCTGTGATTGTGATAGTTTTCTGGACTATTGAAAATAACTTAGTTTATTTTTGCTCAAAAGCGCAGGCTGATCTGTGATTGTGATAGTTTTCTGGTCGCATCGCTGGGATGCTGTGAATAACTTAGTTTATTTTCGTAAAGATCTGATTGTGATAAATTCCTACCCACTCGTCTCTCGCTGGTAGGCCTATTGCGGTTATCTTTTTATAAAGACTAACTTTACTCGCATCACAAACAACAGGGTTTCTAATTTGCATATCGTACATCTAGTACGTTGCAATAGCGAATTATATTTTACGTAAGGAATTTTGGGTTCATGAAGTTCTGCGTATCTTATAGTCTCTTTAGAAAAAATAACTTAGATATTCAAGGCTAATTTCTGTAGCTAAGAAATATTACATTTAGCACAATTTTTCGCTTTTCGCGACTTTCAATGATAAGTTACGTCATATAGATTATACATGACGTCATTGAAAAGCAAGTAGTATCTTCTAAAAGCGACAACAAGTATAACTTTTCGAACCAATAGATAACTTGGTCATTTTAAGAGGAAAGGTATTCAGATATGATGGGCCTATTTATTATTATTTTAGCTTTACATTTTGGTCAGACTCTTAACTTGATTTTAACTTAGTACTTTTAATAGTTGATTAGGGTAATTATATGCTAAAAGTTAAGTTGTATAGAATGTCGCTTGAGGTTGTATCTCAAGACCTCAACTCCTAGATGTATTACTCTGTAGAATCAGCTAGGACTTTGAAAATTACTGAGTCATTTTTTATCTAGAGTAGGTGTGTACTTAGCAATGATAAGTCTGCTTGAATGTTTCTAAGGATTATACTTTTTCAGGTTCTTGCATGGTGTCGTATTTGATAGCTAGTATCAATCTTTTGATTAAGTTAGAGCTTCTGTTGATACGTTAGATAATCATCATTGGCATGTAATAGTATTGGGGTTTAATGATAAGATGTTGATGAAAGTGTCCATGTCGCTTGAGATGTGGATGCAATGTGGACCTTCACACGTAAAATGTGGATGCAATGTGGATCCACCACATCTCCACATTTTGAAGGTGGATGTAATGTGGAGCAATGTGGATGTATTGTGGAGCAATGTGGATTTCCACATTTCAAATGTGAATAAATGCAGATATATTGTGGGTCAGCATAATGGAAATTTACGTTAATTCTTGGATAAATTCGAAATTAATGTGGACCGCCACAATAAAAATGTGGATCCACCACATCTCCACATCTTGACAATGTGGATCCACCACATCTCCACATTTCCACAATGTGGAGTTTCCACACCTAAACATTCGACAATTTGACTTATACCCTCTCTCAATTTCAGGTAAACTTCAGCGCTGAGCTGAACTAACTATGATTGTGATAGTTTTCTGGTCGTATCCACTAGTTGGTCTATGATAGTTTCCTGGGCTATTGGGAAATAACTTAGTCATTTTTGAGGGGGATAAAGATTCTGACTTTAGGCCTAACAAAAATTGTAGTCTCGCCTGACACTTTGTGAAAAATTCATATAGTTTTGCTTGTCATTTTTTTTTTGCTAGTCATTTCAGCACTTTGGCTTATAGAAAATATTTGATCTGATGAAAAATTCAAGTAGATTTGCATATCAAAATATTTTGAGAACCATTCTTGACTGAGGATTTTTTCTGAAAATTTCAGTAGTTTGACCTATGGAAAATATTCGATCGGATGAAAAAATCAAATAGTGATTACGCTTGATGAAACAATTTTGAGAATTTTCAACTGTTGATTTCAGAAAATCTGAGTTTTTCCAAATCTGGGTTTTTTCCAGTATAAAAAGCTGATTTATTTCGCTATCGGTATAAATAGGGTGGGTCGGACCGCCACACTAAAAATGTGATCCACCACATCTCCACATCTTGACAATGTGGATCCACCACATCTCCACATTTCCACAATGTGGAGTTTCCACACCTACACATTTGACAATTTGACTTATACCCTCTCTCCAATCAATACTATTTTCTCGCTGTTTCTCAAGTTGATAGTAGCATGGTACATTTGCTATGACAACTTTCAGAGAGATGGTTCTATCATATTTGGATTGTTGGCAAGATAATATTTGTTTCACCTGAGGCAAATTTGGATTGAGCCCATTTCAGTCTTCTATCCTATTCTTCCTTTCTTTTTTATTGTCTCTGGGAGGATCCTGACTTTACTGAAATATTGTTGACTGGGACTTAACTCCATCTAAAAATCTCTAAATAGTTAACTTCTGATAACCTAATCTTTGGTTCTAGTACCACCCATCACCTTTGATGGTAAATATAAAATGTATAGCCCATGCATTATTAATTATTCAACTTTTTACACTGTGAATTTTTCACATTTACATATTTAACAAGTTAATGAATATGTCTAGGATTAAAACGTTTAATATACATCTTCACATAGTTGATATTTCAGATCTGCATTACATACAAAGTTTGCATGATATATATTCCCTCTTAATATAATTAATATGAGAGTAGCCATTTCATATATATGGCGTTAAGCAAAGTCTAAGTGTCATTATATAATATTTCTATCAAAGGTGGGGGTTGTTTCACATATGCGATCATGGATGAATTTTATCTGAGCTAACTGAGTGATAGTTCTATGGATATTTTCCCTAAAAATAAACAGTTCTCATTTACCACAAAGCTAAATCATCCTATTCAAGTCCAGAAAGAACAATGGGTTGTAGCGTTGGTAGAAATTATGACTCCTTCAGAAGTATATAACATTTCACATAATAGCAATTATTTTTATGTTCACTTCTACGATGAGAATGTTTTGGAAAGACTGGGGAAAAGTAAAATGAATACTGTATGCATGAAAGATGGAAGTTGTCCTGAAATAAAATTATTTATCCCAGCAGGAAACTATAATTCGCCTCAGCACTTAGTAGAGCAAATTCAGATTGCTATTGAAGAAAAATGTGGAGCTATTCTACGTCAAATTCACAGTATGATCTCATTAAGTTATAAGAAATCAGGTAATCGTGTAAATTTACATGTTGAAAATCCAAATAGAGTTCAAATAAGATTTTCAAAGTCTCTTGGCGAAATACTTGGATTGAATCCTGATCTTTCAAATAAACTGATTGGGAATGATAACCAGGCTTTTACATATGCTGTTCATTTGAACATGACCCACCATCAGATGTTTGTTTATTCTGATGTTGCAGATTACACTTACGTTGGAAATATAACAGCTCCTATACTTAGAATTGTTTCTTATAAACAGTCCAAATCTAGCACTCAATCGCATCAAGAATTTGTGAATTTACATTATGTACCTTTGGCAAAATCTTATATTGATCAGGTTCATATTGATATCAAAGATGAAATTGGCAGGTCTGTCCCTTTTGTTGGTGGGAAAACTTAAGTAAAATTACACTTCAAACGTATAAAAAGTTGATCAATTATGCTATTAGTATAAATATGATGATTCTGGTTGACATGTCTTATTGTTCTACGAACACTAAAAGAAGAAGAATGGATCTCTCAGCAAGACAGAAAAATACAAGCTGCAATGATGATATGATAAAACCTGCTTCTAAAAAATCAACTAAATATCAAATGAGCTATGGACAAATTAGATATCTGATGAAAAGGCTGAGTACAGCGTTGGATAGTAAACTCAAGCAAGGAAGACCACCAAAGTACTGTAGAATGTGCCATAGAGAACTTCGTAAGCTGATAGGAAGCCAACTAGAAAGACGGCCATTAGAGAATAAATATATGAAGGGAAGAAATATTACGGAACAAAGATGTGATAAAAGAAAGAATTTTTCTTCTGCAAAAGAGAGCAGTAAAACAAGAAAATGCAGTCCTCTCTCAAGTGTTGCAGCAAAAGAAGTACATGCAAATAATAAGACAGAGTAGAAAATGTCATATTTTTGTGAGAAATATTGACAAAACTGTGGGTTTTTATGTCACTACAAGTATAAAAGGACACAATCAGAGAGAAGCTATTCATTTACCAAAACGATTTCAATGGGTCAACATCAGTGTCCAAAGTGTGAACGACAGTTTGCATGATCAGACAGTTTGAGACGACATCTGACAAGTGGTATCTGCAGTGAAGATATGGAGTCAGAAACAATGTCAGAAAATGAAGACTCTACTATGTCTGACGAATCGGATGCAGAGACTTCTAAAAGTCATCAAAAGGAAGATATCTTTGGGAAATATACAGACAAAGATTATGGCATTCTAGATGGTAGTGATACAGATTGTACTGATGAAGATGATGAAGACCAACGTTATTCTAGAAAAAAGAGCAAGTTTGATCCTTGGACATTTTTTGTTGATGGAGCTCATAGTATCCTACAAGACACATTCAATGAAGGTGTACAACATATAATAGAGAAAAATCCAGACATTGACACAGAAGAGGCAGAGGAGGTGACTTTCGATAAACTGGAACCAAGATACAGAGCAGAAGCCATTGGTCAATACAAGGCCTTCCTTAAATTATCCAAGGCATTGAAGAAAGATCCCTTGCACAAGAAGATAACAGATACAGCAAAACGACTACGAGATGAAGATGACTTTGATGAGGATGACGCTTTGAAATATGCTATTAAAAAACGAAGATACCTCTTGGATGGGAAACTTGAAGAATTTGACCCACCAACCTATTCCTTAGGTGAAGATGATGAATCAGATTCATTACAACAGAGTTCAGGATCAAAATATGCACCAAGTCAGCTACAACAGAACAACTTTGGACCAAGACATACTCAAAGTCAACTTCCAAAAAGGCCCTGGATCGATGCTTAAAACATTCTAATTGAATTCTATTTTGTACGATGGCATATATTCTTTAATTTCTCTTATTGTAAACAATGAATAGAGGGACGGCCCTAATCCTCTGTCATTGTAATGAGTTATAGTTAGCGGGGCAATAAAGTTATAGAAATGTTCATTTGTCTTTGTTGTTCTTTTTATTAAAAAATAAGTAGTAGTAAGCTTGAGACGGCTAGCTATACACTAGTTAACGCTACAGAGTGATGCCTCTAGGAGTTGAGGTCTTGATTGACCAAGAGACTCTAAGACGCATAGTACTTAGTAGCCTTGACTATTACACACACCATATATCACCACATACTATACCCCCCCTAAAATGACTAAGTTATCTTCAAAGCTGAATTTAACTAAGTTATTTTATATATCACCACAGCAGAATCTTTATCCCCCTCAAAAATGACTAAGTTATTTCCCAATAGCCCAGGAAACTATCATAGACCAACTAGTGGATACGACCAGAAAACTATCACAATCATAGTTATTTCAGCTCAGCGCTGAAGTTTACCTGAAATTGAGAGAGGGTATAAGTCAAATTGTCGAATGTGTAGGTGTGGAAACTCCACATTGTGGAAATGTGATGATGTGGTGGATCCACATTGTCAAGATGTGGAGATGTGGTGGATCCTCATTTTTATTGTGGCGGTCCACATTAATTTCGAATTTATCCAAGAATTAACGTAAATTTCCATTATGCTGACCCACAATATATCTGCATTTATTCACATTTGAAATGTGGAAATCCACATTGCTCCACAATACATCCACATTGCTCCACATTACATCCACCTTCAAAATGTGGAGATGTGGTGGATCCACATTGCATCCACATTTTACGTGTGAAGGTCCACATTGCATCCACATCTCAAGCGACATGGACACTTTCATCAACATCTTATCATTAAACCCCAATACTATTACATGCCAATGATGATTATCTAACGTATCAACAGAAGCTCTAACTTAATCAAAAGATTGATACTAGCTATCAAATACGACACCATGCAAGAACCTGAAAAAGTATAATCCTTAGAAACATTCAAGCAGATTTATCATTGCTAAGTACACACCTACTCTAGATAAAAAATGACTCAGTAATTTTCAAAGTCCTAGCTGATTCTACAGAGTAATACATCTAGGAGTTGAGGTCTTGAGATACAACCTCAAGCGACATTCTATACAACTTAACTTTTAGCATATAATTACCCTAACCAACTATTAAAAGTACTAAGTTAAAATCAAGTTAAGAGTCTGACCAAAATGTAAAGCTAAAATAATAATAAATAGGCCCATCATATCTGAATACCTTTCCTCTTAAAATGACCAAGTTATCTATTGGTTCGAAAAGTTATACTTGTTGTCGCTTTTAGAAGATACTACTTGCTTTTCAATGACGTCATGTATAATCTATATGACGTAACTTATCATTGAAAGTCGCGAAAAGCGAAAAATTGTGCTAAATGTAATATTTCTTAGCTACAGAAATTAGCCTTGAATATCTAAGTTATTTTTTCTAAAGAGACTATAAGATACGCAGAACTTCATGAACCCAAAATTCCTTACGTAAAATATAATTCGCTATTGCAACGTACTAGATGTACGATATGCAAATAAGAAACCCTGTTGTTTGTGATGCGAGTAAAGTTAGTCTTTATAAAAAGATAACCGCAATAGGCCTACCAGCGAGAGACGAGTGGGTAGGAATTTATCACAATCAGATCTTTACGAAAATAAACTAAGTTATTCACAGCATCCCAGCGATGCGACCAGAAAACTATCACAATCACAGATCAGCCTGCGCTTTTGAGCAAAAATAAACTAAGTTATTTTCAATAGTCCAGAAAACTATCACAATCACAGATCAGCCTGCGCTTTTGCGCAAAATAAACTAAGTTATTTTCAATAGTCCAGAAAACTATTACAATCACAGATCAGCCAGCGCTTTTGAGCAAAAATAAACTAAGTTATTTTCAATAGTCCAGAAAACTATCACAATCACAGATCAGCCAGCGCTTTTGCGCAAAATAAACTAAGTTAATCTCAACAGCCCAGCAAACTATCACAATCACAGATCAGCCAGCGCTTTTGCGCAAAATAAACTAAGTTATTTTCAATAGTCCAGAAAACTATCACAATCATAGACCCAACCAAAATACCCCTAAAAATAAACTTATTCACAGCTAGTCACTCAAGCTTACCAGGGTAGGCATCTCTGGGTACGCCGAATTTTTTTTAGCCTGAAAAATTCTAAGTTCTTTTCAGGCTAAAAATTCGGCGTACCCAGAGTGACACCCATTACTACTGCCGGGCCTACAAATCCATGCGCTCTTGTCAGAAAACAAGAGAAACGGTAAGCATAACATTTGGCTAGTATCGCAAAAGAAACGCCTCTTAAACCCAAAGCACAATGCTTTTATATAGACAGTAATATATACTCAGAAAAACAATTGAAGAATATTAAAATTCTTTTGACTATATAACAGTTTAGAAAATAATTTCCATACAAGGTATCTGATAGAACTTCAGCTGAATACAAAATAAAATTGATGGGCCATTGGTTACGATACAGTACCACACCAAATGTACCAACCCTCTTTACCAAAAGTTCACAAGCAAAAAAATTAGCGTTTAAATTTTTTGCTGTAACCTTTTCCTGGTCATTACTCATGTTCTAATTCTGACCACAGACAAGTGTTCACACCCATTTATCAGTAATTGCACCTAATAACGTGATAGCTTCTTCAGCAAAATGCACAGATATGGCATACCCCAGCCAATATGACAACAAATTGGAAGCAAAACACTGACAACAACTACAAAATTAGATGTCATACCTTTGGCGGAGGGCCAGCAATGATTTAGGAGCCAGCCATTTTGGAATACAAACAATAAAAATGGGTTTTAATCACTCTTGAATGATTGTGACTTTTCAGTATAGAGGGTTGCATCATTTGGACATGTATTGTACTTTAATCATTGCTGCGTGACTTATATCAAACATTCATTTTGATTGCAGATATCTGGAACTATGAAATGCATGCATAATTAGTTTAGTTTCTATTGTATTAAAATGTCAGAGATGGAACTGAATCTAAATATCCTTCAATTGTTTTTTCTGAGTATAGTTATTTATAATTTGCAAGACTATTACGTACCGCGTGCTGTAGTAGCCTCCATATCTTTTAGCTCTGTAGTTGTAAGCAGAAGGTCCACTGCTATCCCCACCTCCTGTCCGACAATATACACCACCTACAGAAAACAGTGTACTCGACTTTAGGAGATGATGCATGGATAAGTTAGGGGTCTTTCATGCAAACCAAACATTTATGTGTCTTGATCCACATCTGAACTAAAAGTGAAGTTGGCGCGCCGTGAAACTGGTTTAAGCCCTCCACTAAATTATTTTTGCTGACCGCTCCAAGGCGGTACTTCTCTTGTGAATCTTTTGCGTTATTTATGTCTTGTGTTTATCATGCTTTCGCGTCTGTTCATTGCTGCACTGTGGTCACCTGAAGGGAAATGGCTGATCTATTGGCTCTTGTTTGTGATGTTGATTGTGATTTTGTTACTTTTCCATTTGATATAATAGGACAGGTGCCGTACTTGATTGTATCGATTCCTGATCCTTGCTGTCTTCATACTTTTAAAGCAAATTGTTTGGCCATCTGCGACGATACTAGCTGCTGTAGCTACGTTTGTCTAAGTGTGAGTGTATGTGGGTATGCGTGCGCGCGCAGACGCGCGTGTGCGCCTCCTTGTTCATTGACTGCGTTCGTTCCTTCAACCGTAGGATGTCAAATAAACCATCAACCAGTCCACAAGCTTACCATGTAATGCCAATTAGCAAAAGGTGAGTATGACCAGGAAATGACAGCATACGTCAGGAAGTACCTCAGAACGCAGAAAAAGCACAACAAAATAAAGGTAAAGAACATTTGTCAATGATATTTTAGGCTGCTTGCAGCAGTATGTTATCACTTTAATTATTTTAATCTCAACCAATCAGGAATAGACAGAAATTTGCATATATGAGTATCTGCTAGAATATGAAAATTGTATTGGTTAATTACCAGACTGTACATACAGTAGTATTTAAGGTGGCAACACTCACTGAAAATGAGGTCAATATCTATGGATACAGACTGAAGGAGCCAAAAATACTCTCAGAAATTCTCAACGAAACTGAAAGTATACTTCTATTTTAGACAAATATATTCATTGCAGATCACAGTCATGAAAAATCAGCATTTTTTTTTCAAACTTTCTCACCACTATATGAAATCCAATATTTTCATATCAGCATTGTAAATGTCGTCTGCACAAGGCTTTAGTTACATTTAAAGCGATGGTTCTTATGGGAATTGAGTAGTAATTTTGTATTTTTAAAAATAGTGCCCTGAATTCACAATAATAAGTCTATTTAGACGGATGGCTGAGAATGGGTTTGCTCCCCCCACTAGGGAATTTTGCAGACATATCCTATCTTGTAGAGAATTGAAAGCCGAGTCTTTTAAGAGATGTTTGCACTCTGTGCTCTGGGGCGTTAGTCTGTTAGAGCCTGTAACATACGTTACTTAATCAAACTAAGAAAAAGTAAATTGAAAGTTTAGGCTACAATTTAAAGACATTTAAATATTTATTTTTAAAAATCATTCATTTAGTCTGCATACTGGATATCTTAACTACATATGACAGCCATTTGAACAAAATTGCGACTTCCTAAGGTGTCATATGCGTTACATAAATTAGATAACCCATTAAAATTTGCAAGTGTGGCTAACATCATTTAATTCACAATCTCTCTGTTTGTTTTGCAAAATGTTTTTAACCATGTCTGACTAGCTTATGCAATTGGCTAACAGAAAAATTAAAGTTTGTTTCCCTAGCTTAAATATTTTTTCTGGAATAAGCAATTAAACAACCCTACCCCTACCCAGTTTTAAGGTGAAATGTTTGGTATTAAAACTAAAGTAAAAATAGTTAAAAAATATTTGCAGTTGATGATTGTGTTTCATTGTTTGGGATTTATTTGCTTATATGAAAAGACTCATAAATCTGCAAGTTTGTTTCAAAAAAAATTATATCAGAGGCTGTAACATATGTTACCTGATGTAATAAATGGGCAAGCTCATTGTCTTTACGTAAGATATGCCTAAAAATGTTTTAATCTCCTCGAGTGAATTTCGCAGACATATTCCTTCTTATAGTACAACTCAAGCTGCATCGAATAAGGTATGTTTGCACTCTCTATGTTGGGGTGTTAGTCTGAAACAGTGTGTTACATGCGTTATTATATCAAATAAAGGAAATGTAGTTTGAAAGTTTGAGCTAAAATTGTGAAAAAAATCGCAGCTGTTGGATATCTTACATTGTTTAGGTATTTTATACTGGCTCATATGATAAAGACTTATAGATCTGCTAGTTGTCATCAAGTTTTAAAGATCAGAGAGCGTTACATATGTTAGCGTGATAAGTAAAATCATCAAACAGTATTTTGACATCAAGCTGAGTAAGGGCCTGCTCCATCCTAATCCCCTTTGGAATTCTGCAGACATATTACATCTAATGTAACCATTCAAGGTGCATTTAATAAGAAATGTTTGCACTCTGTAAGTCGGGGCGTTAGCCTGTAACAGCTTGTTACATATGTTACTATATTAATTTGAGAATAAGAAATTTCAATGTTTGAGCTACCAAAAGAAGACATTAAAATTATCTAATAAATTGACATTCTTATAGTCTTTATACTGGATGTCTTTTCTACATATGGAAGCTGTTTAACATTAATACGGCTAACTGTGGTGTTATGTGTGTTACATGAACCTAATTATAATTTAAAAGCTATAATTGTGGCTATCGTCATTTAGTTAAACAACTACTATGACTTGGTTTCAAACGGTTTTATTAGATTTAACAAATATAAACTCAATTGATGAATAGGAAAAAGTAAGTAAAGGTGCAAAGATCAGGAATCGATACAATCAAGTACCACACCTGACCCAGGATACCAATGGGAAAGTGACAAACTCACAGAAGACACCACAAACGAGAGCCAAGAGGTCAGCCCTTTCCCAGCAGGTGACCACAAAGCACATATAAACAGACGCGCACAGACATAGCAAACACAAGACAGAACAAAAAAATAAAAGATCCACAAAAGAAGTACCGCCTTGGAACGGTCAGTAAAATATTTTACTGGAGGGCTTAAACTGGTTTAACGGCGCCAACCTCACCCTTAATATAGATGTGGATCAAGACACAAGACACACAAACCAAGTTTGCTTTTCTATCTAAAATATATTGTCTTATAGGAGCTAATACACAGCCCTACTCCCAGTTTTACAGAGAAGCGAATTTTGTTATTACCATTTAAGTAAAACACATGAAAGCGATTACAGCGTGTGGATATTTTTCATTTTCTTAGTCTGTCTTGCTCATATATCTGCAAGATGTCATTAAGTTTAAGATCAGTACACTTTATGTGTACTTATAAGTCTTTGGTGCCAATACACTAGAAATTATATTCATTTCTCATTTTCAAACCCATGGACTGTTGTTACAGATGTTATCAACGACCTTTTGGACACATTTCCTAATACTGTGCATATATTCTAAATATAGAGCCATAAATAGAAAAGATAGTTTTACATTTTTACAAGAAAATACAATAAATGAAATGGTCCAAACTATTTCTCATCACTTTAACACTCATGTTAAACATTTGTCGCTGTTTGCTTCTGTGGTAATCATTATTATCACACGCCTCCTTGCAACAAGTAGAATCATCACACAATATTTCAACCATTTACTGTTATTCAATTTTACCACTAGCCCACTTAAAATTGATGAGCCATTATCAACTTTCCAATTTTGCCATTCATGGCTTGGAACATTCGGAAACTGATATGAATTCCTAATAGTTGGCTCTTTGAGTATGAGTTTCAAGTGATACTCTGCAAGTAGGAGAAAGACTAAAGCTTTACAAGGAGGAAAACTATGCCATTAAGAGCAATGAGTACCTGGACTGATGTACCTTGGTATTTCTGTGATAAAGAATCATATCTTATCTGGTTATTTTTTATAAATGTAGCCTTTCCATACATGCAACCGACATATTTTCATCTAATAATGTCTCTGCACTTATTATCTTTCCCCAAGCATTCAAAAACTTATTTGAAGTCTTAGTACTTCTGAAGTGCTGAAACCGAGGTAACTCTTTCCCTTCAGATAAACAAACTAGATGTATCACAGCAGGTAAAGCAATGAAATGCAGGATGGACAGAGCGCAAATTAGACCCTTTCAATTCAATGATTCACTAAGTTTCTAAGATAAGAGCGCTTATTAAAGGACGTAACATATATAACTCGTCATAATAAATGAGCAAGGGCATTGTCGTGACATCCTTTTTAGATAACACAGTCAGAGGCAAGTGTTTTTAATTTCAGTGTTTTCAATGGATCATGAAATGAGGCACCTTATCATCTTGTTTACTCTGTTTAAATCTTCCATAGAGCATGATATAGAACTACTGGTTATCCCATTCTACCTATAGTCCACTTTCCTTCTTTTGAATGCAACAGCTAATGATATGGCTGCAAAAACTGAGAAATCATAGGTTTTACATTATTTTAAGACAAGCTTCAATGTACTGACATTAATAATCAACCAACTGCAAACATAATTGATGGCGATGTCCAACTTCATATTCTTTCTCTTATACCAGATAACTTTCAAGGTGTAACAGAAATTGTTTCAGACAGTCTGCCAAAACCATCAAGAGTCAACATTGTAACTAAAGAAAACTTATAAAGTTCTTTGGGCACAGCAAAATGCTATTTATCTAAGACCTGAGGACTGAAGCACCAAAAGACTGGATAGGTTCCATGGCAAATGATGCAAAAAAGCAGCCTATCAAATTTCTGTTTGACCAATGTCAGAAATCTTAAAGTATTCTTAGAGGTACATGGTAGAGACATAGATTTTGCAAAATCAGAGCAAAGTTATCATTTGACTAGCACGGATGCAGAGGCAGCTGCAGTTAAATTGCTCTTGCCACTTCACAGGAAGAGATATATACCAGAGTCATATTCCATTGTATGCATATGTGTGAAATGGCATTAAACCCATATTTAATCAGGTGTTTGATCCCATGACACTGACATGCTGTTTCTGCTTTTGAAGAATGCTAAGGATTCAAGTTTGGCTGAGTCAAGTTGTTTGACCCTGGCACTGGCCACACATACAAAGAAAATTAAGTCTTTTGATGGCAAAATAGGAGGATCACACGAAATGCTTATAAGTGATGTTTGTCACAATTACCAATTTTAAAAAGTAATCTTAATTAATGTAACACATATAACACCATAGGAAGCTGTATATTTGTTAAAAAATCTTTTCTTATGTATCAAAGGTATTCAGCATGCAAACTACATGAATAATTTAAATAAACAGATAGTTTTATGTCTTCTTTCTGTTTCTCAGACTTTCAATTCATTTATTCTTAAATTGATATGGTAACATACGTATCATACCATTACAGGCTAACTCCCTAGTTAATAGAGTGCAAACATCTCTTATTTGATACAGCTTGAATTGTTCTTTAAGGAAGGATATGTCTGCACAATTCCCAAAGGGGTGGAGAGGAACAGGATTGTACTCAGTTTGCAGTCCTAATACTATGCCAAGACTCTACTGGTTGTGATGAAATGGGTGATTATTTTGCCATAGAAGCAGACACAATGATAGACATTGTGAGAGTGACTTGAATAAAGATTGTTTTTAAATAATTTTACTTAATAGGAATATATATTAAATTGTGTCATTTAAATGTGAACTATTATTTTCAATCTACATGTCTATATATTTTAATATTATAGGCATTAGGAAATATGTGATTTAAAAGGTTATATATAACATAGGTAACACAATTACATGTGCTTGTTATCAGCAATGACTGTAATTACTAAGACTAAGGCACCAGAGGCTAGAGATTAATAGGAAAACATGTGGAAATTGTATTTTTCTGAAATATCATCTCTTACTTCCAAGAAAATTTCCTTGCTCATTCATTATGCCATGTAACATAGGTTACATACTTTAATAATTGCTCTGATCCTGATGTCAAACTTGCAAATGTATGATTCTTTATTGCATTAGCAAGACAGTGCCAAAAATGTAAGATATCCACAAGCGTCAAATATTTTCATATATTTTTCTTCAATAATAGATACCAAAATCGGATACTTAAAATTGGGGGTAGGGTTGTTTAATAGCTCATATAAAACAATGTATTTTAGATAGAAAAGCAAACTTTACTTTTTCTATTAGTCAATTGAGTATTTTAGTAAATTAAGATTAAAACACTTGTAAAAATGCACAAATCGTCTGTAAAATGAAATGATGTTAGTCGCGATTTCAATTTTCAAAGGGAAATTTAATCTATGTAACGCATATAACACCATTGAAGACTGTAATTTTGTTTAAAATGCTGCTTTTATGTAGCTTAGGCATCCAGCTTGCAAACTACATAAGAAATTTGAATAATTAGATAGTAAAATGTCTTCTTTCTGAAGCTCAAACTTTCATTTTGATTTTTTCCTTAGTTTGTTACAGTAACATATGTAACAGGCTGTCAGAGACTTACGCCCCGGAGCACAGAGTGCAAACATCTCTTAAAAGATGCGGCTTGAAATTTTCTTCAAGATAGGATATGTCTGCAAAATTCCCTAGGGGGGGGGAGCAGGACCTTTTTTAGCTCGAAGTCTAATTGGACTGCTTGCATTGTAACAGTATCAATTATACATCCTCAAGTCGAATGACCCTGTGTAACAAAGAGCAATACATATAGACCCAATTGTTGGCATTTATACATTTATTAGCAGAACATATCTTATGCTTAGTAAATGCAATGTATTGAAAAATCACGTTTATTACTTAAAACATCCAGATGTTGTATATTTATCTAAAAGTGAGTATGATCAGGAAATACCACAATCACACACCACTGCAGACCATCCCACGGTACCGTGAGGAAGAGCCACAGAATAGTTATAGTAACAATACATCTGTAAGACAATAATAGCAAAGCAACCAGCTTTCTCTTCCTCTTCAAGAAGATTGCAAACTAGAATGGACACAAAGTAATGCATAGCAAAACAAATACGAACACAGAACTCCCACAAATAATCAGAAGTACATTTAACAATAAACCGACAAGAACATAACCACCGCCTTAGAACGGACAGCAGCCTACGCCATCTGGGGGGCTTAAATGCATTTTACTAGCGCTAAATCTTCGCCCCAGATTTTGTTGTTGTTAAAACACAAAACTGTTTAGCTCGCATGAAGGCTTCCTAACTAATGCAATTGCTGACGACATTTAACATGTATGAGCAGAATAAAATTTCCTAAGCTCAGTTAAGTTGAGTATGAAAACTTATAACCTAGGGGCCGATTCTGCGACGTTCTATCTTGCTTTTCATATTTTATGTCCCATTTTGAAATTCTTTGCAAACGTGAGTAAGTGTTACTTACGATTGGGGAAAAGTAAGAAAACTATCCAGAGCAGATGCCTAAATCTCTCCACAGCGAAATATTCCATAGTATATGCATTGATGATAGCAAACGTTTTTATATTTATTTAGATATGTCTACACTAGTAAATATAAAATCAGCCATGACGCGACAAAAACAAACAAAATGAGAGTGCGCCGAGCGAAGACTCAAATCAGCCTGGGCATCCACCCAGTCTGATTCGAGTCTTCGCTGTTTTTCTATGGTTTACTATGAATTCAAGCTTTCTTCGTGCGGACAGGCAAGACTCTTATCATACGGAGCTGATGTCTACACTGATCTGAGTTTGCTCGTGAAGAATTGCCACACTGTCGGTTTTCTTAAGTCGCGGCTCAATGTAGGCACTTCCATTTGAGCCATGCCACGCGAAACCTGCCATTAGGGTTGGTAACCAGTTAATAAAACTCAAACAGAAATCTACAAAATCTGCCTAGACTTAAGAAATAAAACATGTCAAGATCAGACTACGTCGATGCGCAAGCTGTCATTAAAATCTAAGACTAGTATGTGAATGCGCGCATCGACATTAAGTTACGTAAATGGTCTAAAATCCCTGCAGAAAAAGGCTTAGATAAACATGGAAGACCCAGATTAGACTGTTTCTTCCCTGTTTGCTATTCTGACACTCATTATGTTCATTTCAACCCTGAAAACCAACATTTTAATGGAGAACAGAAAGAGAAAAGTGTTCGAAATTTTAGAAACATTTACGTATTAGTTAATGCCGATCGGTTTGCTAAATTAAAGACCAATAATAATAATTTTGATAAAAGCGTCAAGTGGTAGCGAAATTGTTTTCTTTTTTTCTTTTCTTTTCTCTCTCTCAGAGTATGCCATATGTAATTGACCATTTTTGACGACACGGCATATGTTAGACTATCACAGACGAATATTTATTTTTTGCGGATTAAGAGCTGAATATATGTTTTGAAAGATTTCTTAAACTCACGTAATGACTTATAACAAACAACCAAAGTCTTTAGTTTGTGTATTATTACATAATCGAAAATCGAGTTATTATCGTACAAAATGAAATGTGTAGAAGGTTATTATTATTATTATTATTATTATTATTATTATTATTATTATTATTATTATTATAAAAGCATTATTGTTTCAAAAACGGCATCTCGTTAAGTATTTTATGATACGGATTTGTAAATGTTTGGGACCCCCTCCGTGTAATCGTAAAAGTTGAATAAATTATATCATACATGTAACATATTAAGTAAACCAAATGCCAATTGATTTGGCATTTGGTTTACTTAATATGTTACACACTACATCAGCAAACAATCGAGCCTCAAATGAGTTTCTGATCAGGGCTTTCGATTCCCACCAAAATTAAGAAGACTTTGCTAAGACGGCTTCTATTGGAATTGATCTGGGTTTTACTTTTACGTATATGTTTTCACTTGTCCGGTATTTAAGTATTGAATTGTCATTAGACAGGTTTTTATCTATAATTGTGTGCTAAGTAATGTTTATCCAACACCCATTGTCACATAAATATGTATTATAGGATAGTCTTTATTTAACTTTGAGTTCAATACTAATATTTTGTTTGTTTTGATTCTTTACGCCGCAGTCAACACTTTTTCAGCCACGTTGGCTTCCTGGGTTGAGGAAAGTGTCTTGCTCAAGGACACATCACAGTTACTCCACTGGCCGTGAGTCTTAAATTAGCAAACCTTCGACCCCATTCAAACGTTCTGAGCCACTGCGCTTGAGCCACAGCATGCGATTTTGCTATTTATCGCATATGCGACCATGGCCAGCAAAGCGGAGTCAGACGACTATGCACTCATCAGACCCTTGGTTGTTCGCACTCACATATACGTCAAACTAGACTGCAGGCTTCAGTCCTTAATACATTTTTTTTCTATCAATGAGTCATTTCGTATACTTGTAGCTACTCTAAATCTGGTGGCTCTGTTTATAACTTTGACTAGAGTTTGTTGATTAATTAAACCTTCACCTCATAGAGACGCGGCACTTTACCTCATAGAGACGCGGTCCTTCTATGAGCTGTCTGATCAGGGTCTACTCTGTTTGCTTATGGAAATATGATATATTTGAACCTACACTAGTGGAACTGGCGAGGGCAGACGGCAAATGTCGTTACTTGTGGGAAAATGGTTACTATCAGTTTTAGGCCCAAGCAATCATGCTACAATTTTGAGCTAACTGTATGCAGAGTAATTTCACATGCTTTTGTCGTCTGCGGATTTGTCCACATATTTTATTTTAAATCTTTCATGAATACCATCATATTGTCAAATATTATCGATCCATATCATGCCTGGCTTGTTGTCGGGTCGGGTCTGGATCCGAACTGTTTGCCAAGCCTCGGACCCAGAATACTGAGTCCGAGGCCAAGCTTAGGATTATCAGCAGACGACAAAAGTATCCTGTACCGGGAAATAGTAAAATGTCCATGTGATTCTTTTAATGACACTGATATTTTTGTAACCAGATGCCAGAATCAAAGTTCATATCTATAATACTAAATAAACGAATTACCGCATAAACTGAAAAATCGAGGTCATTTTCATGCTTGATTTCTTTACTGTTACTTTAAGATATTGCTTTCATTGATAATCTCGGTTAGGATGAGTTTTCATTTAGCATAGATTTAGAGAATTTTGGAATTAAGTGTGTTTTCTAAAAGAACTGCGCCCTCTGGCGAATGTTTCTATATTTAGTGTATGTCACGTTCATGGTCACGCGTCACTATTTTTAGATCGATTGGGTTTCCAATACAAACTGAATGGAGATGACCGAAGCGTTCCGAATTTTTGTGTATATGTCATATGTATATGTGTATTATGCTGTGTCAAGTCGGCCATATTATAAACAACAATGGGGAAAACGCCGCCAAACTCGCCAAAGAAAAAAAGATATGGCTGTAATTTTAAATAATCCCTTATCAAAACTGATTATTAGTCGCGGTAATCATCACACCTTTCTTCGACACGCGCTTAATAATCCTAAGTGTCAAGGTCGCTGCGCATAATGTACTGTTTACATCGATTGGCTTGGTCGTACCACTTATATCACGGTAGGCAATGACGCTATCAAATATTATTAGTAAAAGGCGCCTCGCTGAAGTTTTTCTGTGATTTTCTTGACGAGAAGAAATAAACATAACCGCATTTACAAGTATCAGCTTTTGTAAAAAGAAAATAAAAAAAAAATCGTCGGTTCCGGGTCATTTCGGCCCATGGTCATTTCGGCCCAATAATCCCTTTTTGGTTCTTAGAAAAAAATAAATCTCACTCCTAAAAAATTTGGTAAAATTGGTCCGCGCGGTAAATGCGAGCAGAAAATAACCATTTTAAGGGCGTCGCGCGCAATCTCACTCTTTAAGATTTCAAAAAGTTGACAGGTATGCAAATAACGAAGTAAGAACTACACCAAAATCACCACCTTAGAACGGTCAGGTGCAAGCTACTGGTGAGGGCTTGAGGTTGAATTTGTTTTTAGCTCACCTTAGCAGCATATGTCAGCTTATAGGTAGGATGCCCATGGTCCGTTGTGGTCAACAATTTCAAACATCTTCTTCTCGGAAACCATTTGACCAATCAAAGACAAATTTTATGTGGAGCCTCTTTGGGTAGGGGGAACGAAAGTTTGTTTGTTGCATCTGGGTCACATGACCAAGATGGCCGCCACGCCCATATATGGTAAAAACCCTTCAAAAATCTTCTTCCCCGGAACCGGTGAACCAATTTCCACGAAACTTGGTATGTAGCAGTGGTGACTCTGCCCATCATACTTTGTTCAAATGATGACCTACGGTTGACCTTGACCAATTTTACAACAAGGTCAAATTTGTTAACTTGGGCTTTTCTACAGGAAAAAGTGAAAGCTGTTGATTTTTTCACAAATATTTCAGCCTCTGACCTGAAACCAACTGAAATAATGAAGAATTGTGAGTATTGAAGGCCGAGGTCATTTCTTGACCTTGGCTAAAGGTCATTTACGTATATGAAAATTAAAACTGGCTTTTCTCGGAAATTGATGGGCCAATCAAACCCAAATTTTATATGTTAGCTTTCAGGTACAAGCAGGGTTCCAGTTTGAGGGCAAATCGGCGAAATACTTCGCCCCAGACCGCTCCGTTTCGCCTATAATGGTCGTAAAAAGGGAAGTGTATTTCGGCATATGGAGGCGCGGTGGCTCAGTGGTAGAGCGTCGGACTCGGGACCTAGAGGCCCCGAGTTCGAACCCCACGACCGCTGTGTAGTGTCCTTGAGAAAGGCACTTTCACCTTCCCAAAGTACTAATAATACCCAGGAAGAAGTGGCTCCGTCTCAACATGACTGAAAAATTGTTTACCGGGACGTAATACACCAATCAATCCAAACCATTTCGGCATCAGTGTTCCTTTTCAGGCCATTTTGGGGGGCGAAATTCGGCCCCACTCCCAAAGGCGAAACACCTCCTTTTTCCCAATTGGCACAGTAAAATTCCCAATCAGAAGTTGGAAGAAAAATAAGGAGAAAAAGTTTGTTTTTTAACCACGAAAAGTAACGACATTTCCAGGTTTGCCTTTGAAGAAGATAATTTGGTATACAAAAATTTCCTTAAATATTGTATTTCTTTGCATTTTGAGTGTGAAAACCACTCATTTATTGGTTTGGGCAGCTACCACTTAAAAAATTGCAGACTAATTTTTCCGACATTGTCCCTATTTTTGGACAGTACCAGTAACCAACACAACACTAAACTATAATAATCAGCAGACCTTAGTATAAACTTAAATTGACACTAGCTTTAAACAAGTACAGACTTTTGGGGGGGGGGGGACTCACAAAACAGTAACAAAACAAACAGAACTTCTATAAAATAGTTAATTACTACCATTGATGGCAACTAGAGTTATGAAAGTTCAAGACACCTTTCTCTGACTCACGCTCAATAATCCTAAGTTTCAAGGTCGCTAAACAGCTTACATTGATAGTCTTGGTCGTACCACTTGACGCAGTAGGCAATGACGCTATCAATAAAATCTGTTTAAAAAAGTGCATTGTTCAGAAATAAGAACCTGGATTTGAGCGATTTTTGGCATTGTTTGGAGGAAAACAAATATAGTAAAAGTCACCTCGCTGAAGATTTTTAGTGATTTTCAAGATGAGAAGATATAAGCATAATCATGTTTACAAGTATCAGCTTTTGTAAAAAAAATTAAAACTCGCCGGTTTCGGGTCATTTCGGCCCATACCTATTTGGGCCCATGGTCATTTCGGCGACTAGAATCGCCAATACAAGTTTCAGATTTCATAAAGCTGTGAAAAATTAACACACATGAAAGGGGGATACAAGTTTCAGCTTTTTTAAATGCAAAATAAAGGTAAATTGACAATCATGAAATATTTCCGCGCTTGCGTGGGCTCTTTTCTAGTAAACTATAATATTATCAGTTCCTATTTTGATCATTTTATGTCCCAATTAATGCGAGAAATTTACAAAATCTAAAATATGTGTAACTTTGCATAGGTTTTTTAAAGCTTAGCTTAATGAGGCTGACTAAATCTACCACATGAAATCTCGGACCCAGTATCCGGGGTCCGAGATGAAATTCAAAAAGTTTATTTAACGTTTACGATTGATAAGGCGATTCCGAACATTTCACATGTATAGAAATTGTATAAATAAATAAATAGACAAATTAATAAATGTATTTCTGCTGTTGAAAGTAATTCCCTAGGAAATAAAGTTCGTGATTGGAACCTTTTCAGCATGTTTTATTTTTCTAGTTTAACGAGCAGGACAGGTCTCCATACTGACACCAATTCTTAATTATGAAACTTTTTTCTGATTATTCACAAAGTACATTTACTTAGGCACTCATTGGAGTGCCTTGGAACGTTTCTAAATAGTTTCTCGGATAAATTAAGATTAGCGATGATTGAGAGCTGGCCTTTGGCAGGACAAAATGCAGGCCCAAGTAAGTTGTTGATTTGTTTTTGGTGATATACTGGTATGCCCTCAACTTTGAGGATTATCACCAGTGAATAATTATGTTCGTTTTTATTTGCCTTGGTATAGGGAGCGCAGTGGCAAAGTGGTAGAGTGCTTGACTCGAGACCGAGAGGCCGCGGGTTCCAGCCTCACCGGCGTCACTTCGTTGTGTCCTTGAGCAAGAACATTAATCCTAGCTTAGTACTGGTTCAAACCAGGAAGACCCGTCCCTTTATTACTGAAAGATTGTTGATGGGACGTAAAGAATCAAATCAAACAAACAAAAATTTGCCTTGGTACGTACTTGGTGGGCTCAATACTCAGGCTAAAATGTTCCATTCTATTCTATTCTTTCCGGAAAATACCGGGAACGGAAACCGAGTCTTTCAAGCGCTTCCCGAAAAAAGAAAGTAAACAAAGAAGTGTGAGTCCGAAACTTGGCTATTTCTTCGGTATATCACTATATTAAGGTGAATTTTTGATTCTGGTCATTGTGATATTTGATGTATATGTTCCGATCTGTTTGTGAGGTCCCGCAACTCACATATTTGGTTGCAGTGCGGATTAGACGAAGCTGTTTATGAAATCTGGATGCTTAGACGCTTATCGAAATTAATGCTTAACAAGTTCAGTCTTTTGAAAAAGTTTACACCTAGATTTCTTTGTTTGCTTTAAGTCAAAGTCAACACTTCTTCAGTCATGTCAGGTAGTTTTAATTGTGTATTGCCCTGTGGGTCACAGTTTGGACAGGACGGTGGTGACAACCACCCAAGTAGCTCAGATGGTAAGAGCCCACGGATATTTTTTCTTGGGTCTAAGGGTTCAAACCCCATGTCAAAAGTTCATTAGAGCTTATGTTTACTGTTATGTACTGCCATCTTTAAATAAATTTCCCTATCTTATCTCAAGTCAGGCACCACTGGATTTCAAATCAAGCACTCTACCACTGTACTCCTCACTAGACTTTACCTGTAGGTCTAGATAAGGAAATTTTATTTGCGTAAAATTTTAATATTTTCTTACCCATTAATTTAAGGAAGCGGCTACAAGTACGGGCCCGTATCCCTAGACTTCTATTCTAGAGGTCCTGTCCCGTATCTCAAGACTCTGAGTCTAGGGATACGGGCCCGTACCTGTAGAAGATCCACTGAGGATTGGCTAAAATTTCAATACATGTATATGTTGTAACTTATTTTACCGTTTGAGATGTATAATCCAACTAGTTGCAAATTTAAATACATTTCAGGGAAAAGGGATGTACTGAAGTAAAGATAGTACACTTATTTCACGGCTAGATCACTAATAATTGCTGGTAACAAAGGCTTATAGCCTCCACATCTTGAACGTATGGAAGGAAACGGACAAACATGTAAACAGAAATTTACATTGTTTCTCTCTTTCCATTTCTTCATGCTTTAAATTTATTTTCGTGATTTCACTGTACCTTATGTCAGCGTTGAACGACTTGTTTGGCATCTGACGTTGAGCTGTCTGCATTGTGACGATCGAGTTAAAACTTAGCAATCTTGGCATTCGGCAGAAAAAGTGTAAAATTGTTGCCCTATATGGACTTTGAGCCATTTAGACCAGATGACTTAGTATGTTTATGGATTGGTAATTTAATGGATGGATGCCCAGCTATTAATTGTGCCGTGGCGCAAGAAAACCTGTCAGATGGATTTAAATAATAGAGCTGTGACGCGAGCATGGCGAGTAAACCTGTCTTTGGGGTTTCCGACAAAGTGATATTCAGGCCATTCTGCTCAGATACTAGCTAGAAAATTGAAATTTTGTTCATAGCAAGACTAGATATGATACTTTTCAATAAACCTGTGAATCATATTTGCACAGACTAGACTGCGCAGGCTGGTTTGTGTCTTTGTTGTTTGTAAATGCCTAAGACGGGTTTTCACGCGCGGGGCCCATTTAATATAAATTTGTGTTTCTTTGGATTATAAAAGAAGACAATAGTTGTGTTTTCACTGCAGATGAGCAATTAGGGGGCTCTAAAAAGAAAATATTTAATTGGTTTTCGCAGTTTATCCACTTTTTTACCCTTACAATTGATCGCTGGCTCCCTTTCACCTGTAAAGATGGCGACCAAACAGATGTGAATTTTGTTGGATTAGATTATCTCAAACAGTAAAATAACTGTTACCAAATATAGCTGAAATTTTAGAGCCGTACCTCTAGCCAATCTTCAGTGGACTGTCTACAGGTACGGGCCCATATCCCTAGACTTGTAGTCTAGAGATACGGGACCGTACCTGTAGACTGGCTGTCTAGGGATACGGGCCCGTACCTGTAGCCAATTCTTTTCTTTAAATGTGTGTTTTGGGTGCTCAAAAGAACCGTCTCATTGAGACGGTTCTTTTGAGTAACCACAACATATGTTTTGGATGAGAAATGAAGAAAATAATTTTCCAATACGCACTTTTATCTAGAGGCCTGGTCTAGTGTAAGACTTAGTGTCCTGGACTCCTGTAAAGTACAGAGGTAATTAAAAAAGCAGCAAAAATATATCCATCTCTATAAAGTAAATGAACTTAAAGGGAATAAAATTAGATTTTTAATGCTGGTATAAAATACCACCTGAGGTGACAAACTCAAAACCCCAGGGAAACAAGTCTGGCACTCTAATCACTTGAGCTGCATGGGCAGTTATGTCTAAGCTTATAAATTCAGGCACTAGATGTACATCTTTCCGCTTTCACCGATTCGCAAGTCAGCTGCTTTAACTAATAGGACATGATTTACCTATAACAGTAATTGACAGAGTGATTTTGCCATTTCCCAAGGATTTTGTTTTCACGAAACTTCGCATATGCGAAGTTTCGCAAAAATAAAACACTCACGAAAATTTCAAAATCTACAGTAGTACGTTGTGAATTGTTTGTAATGAAAATTAAATTAATATGTTTAAGCCAAGGACAGAACACAGCTTGAGCCTCTCGTGAGACAGCCGAAAGCTCATCAGAGCTTATGTTTACTGTTATGTACTGTCATGCAGTCTGTTATGTACTGTCATGCAGTCTTTAAATAAATTTTCTTATCTTATCTCAAGTCAGGCACCACTGGATTTCAAGTCAAGCACTCAACCACTGTACTCCTAAATAGACTTTATGTCTAGTGTAAGACTTAGTGACCTGTACTCCTGTAAAGTACAGAGGTAATTAAAAAAGAAGCAAAAATATATCCATCTCTATAAAGTAACTGAACTTAAAGGGTGTAAAATTAGATTTTTAATGCTTGTATGAAATACCACCTGAGTTGACAAACTCAAAACCCCAGGGAAACAAGTCTGGCACTCTAATCACCTGAGCTGCATGGGCAGTTATGTCTAAGCTTTTACATTCAGGCACTAGATGTACATCTTTCCGCTTTCACCAATTCGCAAGTCAGCTGCTTTAACTAATAGGACATGATTTACCTATAACAGTAATTGACAGAGTGATTTTGCCATTTCCCAAGGATTTTGTTTTCACGAAACTTCGCATATGCGAAGTTTCGCAAAAATAAAACACTCACGAAAATTTCAAAATCTACAGTAGTACGTTGTGAATTGTTTGTAATGAAAATTAAATAAATATGTTTAAGCCAAGGACAGAACACAGCTTGAGCCTCTCGTGAGACAGCCGAAAGCTCATCAGAGCTTATGTTTACTGTTATGTACTGTCATGCAGTCTGTTATGTACTGTCATGCAGTCTTTAAATAAATTTTCTTATCTTATCTCAAGTCAGGCACCACTGGATTTCAAGTCAAGCACTCAACCACTGTACTCCTAAATAGACTTTATGTCTAGTGTAAGACTTAGTGACCTGTACTCCTGTAAAGTACAGAGGTAATTAAAAAAGAAGCAAAAATATATCCATCTCTATAAAGTAACTGAACTTAAAGGGTGTAAAATTAGATTTTTAATGCTTGTATGAAATACCACCTGAGGTGACAAGCTCAAAACCCCAGGGAAACAAGTCTGGCACTCTAATCACCTGAGCTGCATGGGCAGTTATGTCTAAGCTTTTACATTCAGGCACTAGATGTACATCTTTCCGCTTTCACCAATTCGCAAGTCAGCTGCTTTAACTAATAGGACATGATTTACCTATAACAGTAATTGACAGAGTGATTTTGCCATTTCCCAAGGATTTTGTTTTCACGAAACTTCGCATATGCGAAGTTTCGCAAAAATAAAACACTCACGAAAATTTCAAAATCTACAGTAGTACGTTGTGAATTGTTTGTAATGAAAATTAAATAAATATGTTTAAGCCAAGGACAGAACACAGCTTGAGCCTCTCGTGAGACAGCCGAAAGCTCATCAGAGCTTATGTTTACTGTTATGTACTGTCATGCAGTCTGTTATGTACTGTCATGCAGTCTTTAAATAAATTTTCTTATCTTATCTCAAGTCAGGCACCACTGGATTTCAAGTCAAGCACTCAACCACTGTACTCCTAAATAGACTTTATGTCTAGTGTAAGACTTAGTGACCTGTACTCCTGTAAAGTACAGAGGTAATTAAAAAAGAAGCAAAAATATATCCATCTCTATAAAGTAACTGAACTTAAAGGGTGTAAAATTAGATTTTTAATGCTTGTATGAAATACCACCTGAGGTGACAAGCTCAAAACCCCAGGGAAACAAGTCTGGCACTCTAATCACCTGAGCTGCATGGGCAGTTATGTCTAAGCTTTTACATTCAGGCACTAGATGTACATCTTTCCGCTTTCACCAATTCGCAAGTCAGCTGCTTTAACTAATAGGACATGATTTACCTATAACAGTAATTGACAGAGTGATTTTGCCATTTCCCAAGGATTTTGTTTTCACGAAACTTCGCATATGCGAAGTTTCGCAAAAATAAAACACTCACGAAAATTTCAAAATCTACAGTAGTACGTTGTGAATTGTTTGTAATGAAAATTAAATAAATATGTTTAAGCCAAGGACAGAACACAGCTTGAGCCTCTCGTGAGACAGCCAAAGGCTCATCAGAGCTTATGTTTACTGTTATGTACTGTCATGCAGTCTGTTATATACTGTCATGCAGTCTTTAAATAAATTTTCTTATCTTATCTCAAGTCAGGCACCACTGGATTTCAAGTCAAGCACTCAACCACTGTACTCCTAAATAGACTTTATGTCTAGTGTAAGACTTAGTGACCTGAACTCCTGTAAAGTACAGAGGTAATTAAAAAAGAAGCAAAAATATATCCATCTCTATAAAGTAACTGAACTTAAAGGGTGTAAAATAAGATTTTTGATGCTTGTATAAAATGCCGCCTGAGGTGACAAACTCTAACTCTGGCACTCTAATCACCTGAGCTGCATGGGCAGTCATGTCTAAACCTTCACATTAAAGAGGCCATAGGCAGTGATGAAATGCCGTTTAGAAATACAACAACAACAACTAACATTCAGACTTTCACTGATTTGCAAGTCAGTTGCTTTTAACTACATTTGTACTGATTGCTTTTAACTACATTTGTACTGATTGCTTTTAACTACATTTGTACTGAGCTGATAAGGCTGACAGTCCTCATAATCAAGATCCTATTTTTCAAGTGCGTAGGCATTGCCTGATCAGTGACCATCAGTCCTCTGAGAGATCAGATCACATGAGTTATTTCCGTTAGACCCAGTTAAATTAACTTAATTGGGAATGTCTTATTTTGCAAGTGAAAAGAAAATGTAGGATCTCACCTTAGGGTTATGTTAGTGGCATTTATTGCTGGCCTGTGTTAAACGGGTGCAACCTAGACTGAAACTTGTTTTGTCAATGTCCAGGTTTTAAGCGAATTATTATTATTATTATTAACAATGTTTTCAGAGGCGAAACACATTTTCTAAACTACCATGTGGCCTTCCATAAAAGACATGAAATATATACATATATACAAACATCAAATAAATAAAACAACATGCCTAATGCAGACATAACCTTTCAGTGTTCAATAGACAAATTCATCCCAATATGATATTACCCTGATTCAGGTAAGATCTGGTGAAGGTTACTGATTGGCGCATAAAACTTAGAACAATTTTGGGAATACTTAAATTTAAAGCAATTTCTACCAGAAGCATCTTATACTTGTTAAGTAAAATTCATAAGTTTATCTTTTAAATGTGTCTGAAAGCTAGACAGAGAAGGTGCATTTTTGATATAAGTAGGAAGTGAATTCCAGTATTTTGGTGCTGAAACTGAGAAAGATTTATCGTACAAAGAGGTATGCGACCTTGGTACCATTAATGTGCCGTCGACCGATGATCTAAGTGTTTGATCATGAACCTGAGAATTTGGTGTCAGCATATTTGTGATATATTCAGGGGTAGGACCGTTTAGAGCTTTATACGTTAGAGTAGCCTTGTTATAGAGTAAACGCTTGTGTATTGGCATCCATTTCAGAAGATCGAACATATCTTTTGAAGGAGTAGAGAAGTCTGCATTTAATATTATGCGGGCTGCCCGTTTTTGAAGTTTTAATACTCTTTCTAGGTTAACTAAAGCTGTTCCTCCCCATGTTATGGATCCGTAGTCAATTATTGGTTGTATATATCCCTGATAAAATTTCTTTTGGACCTCAATACTTACATATGTTGACAGTTTCCGTAGAAGTGATATTTTTGATGAGTTTATCGATGCGGGTTGTAAAAGATAATTTGTCATCAATATGTAAGCCCAGACACATGTTTAACATCGTGGTTATCAATTATGAGGTTCAAGAATTGTGCATCATGTAATTTATATCGCGTACCTAGAACCATATATGTTGTTTTGTCAAAATTTATATGCATTTTATTTTGTTTGCACCAGACTTTTGCACAGTTGGCATCTGATTGGAGATTCTCTTCAATGGTTTTTAACTTGATTTATTTCTTACGAAACCTAGTTACCATGAGTAATCAATCGGAGCAGGCTGAGGGAAGTTGCATGATCCCAGCTCTAGTCACAATCTTCTTGATTTATTTATTAACCCTTTACTCCATAACAATGCCTTTTAATGCCTTTGAAATATCATGTATTTGAAAATACTATGGAAAATGGGGCATTTGCTCCTTTGGAGCAAATGCTCCATTTTCCATAATATTTTCAAAACTTAACTTATAAAGTTTTCTTGAATTTTTCAATTTTGTCTAAAAATAGAAAATGAGTCATGATCTAAAAATAGCCTATGGAGTAAAGGGTTAACTTGGATGTTTTAGCATGTCAGAGAATGGGGCAGCAGCCGAGGAGCATTTGAAAATATTATGGAAAATGGGGCATTTGCTCTTTTGGAGCAAATGCTCCATTTTCCATAATATTTTCAAAATTTAACTTAAAGGTTTCTTGAATTTTTTCAATTTTGTCTAAAAATAGAAAATGAGTCATGATCTAAAAATAGCCTATGGAGTAAACGATTAACTTGGATGTTTTAGCATGTCAGAGAGTGGGGCAGCAGCCGAGGAGCATTTGAAAATATTATGGAAAATGGGGCATTTGCTCTTTTGGAGCAAATGCTCCATTTTCCATAATATTTTCAAAACTTAACTTAAAGTTTTCTTGAATTTTTTCAATTTTGTCTAAAAAAAGAAAATGAGTCATGATCTAAAAATAGCCTATGGAGTAAACGATTAACTTGGATGTTTTAGCATGTCAGAGAATGGGGCAGCAGTAGAGGACATGTCTGAGGATGATGAAGAGGATTTCACTCTAGAAGCTGTAACACCTGAGAAGAGAGCTAGGCATGCCATCACTGGTCGAGGAGTCACCCTACAGATGTTGATGGCTGATGGTGTTATAGAACCTGGGGAAGGACTTCTTACACTCGAATACTTGGTACTATAAATTCTTTTAAGGCAGGGAATAAGCTAGAGGGCGACTAGAGCGAAATAGTCGCCATAGGGGCCAAAATTTTGCCCTAGAAGTGGGAGTCTCCCTAAAAAATTTTTTTTTTTTTTTTTTTTTTTTTTTTTAGGAAGACTCATTTTCATTATACAAGGTGTGGTGACAATCTACTACCACTACATTGTATTCCTCCTTCCATTTTATGGCAATAGTATGATTAAGCGCTAATTTGCTTCTAAACTGAAAGAAAATGGTGTAATCTTGCGCTATAACTTCTCCCTATCTAACTGTCACTTCTCCCTAATTTTCCTGGAGGGAGAAGTCACTTCTCCCTATTGTCAGGGCCCAGCTTGAACCCTGTAAGGCCAATACACTTTTCCATAAAATTTGATACAACTAATTAAGCAGTGTTCTCATTAACTCCCAAATTGGACTATTTTACTCCAACTTTTTTTATTCTGACTCCAACTTTTTCAAAAGTCTCAATAGAGAAGTATGGTAATTTAGGTAAGCTCCAAAATTTTACAGATGGACAGCATTTTTACCGCCCTTTTTTCAAAATCCTAGTGAGAACTCCGTTTAAAAATGGTCTCTTGTATTATATATGAGCCACAATCTATGAAAACAACCAGCCTTAATGACACATGTTATTAAAATTTAGTTAATTACAATTATTACACATACCTAATCTATGAAGTGTTAAGAAGTCATCCTGCAAAGTTATCTCCATAAATCAAAAGATATAAGGTCTTTTGAAACAATACATTGTCCAAACTTTAACCCCTTCACTGCCTTACCCGATCAATGCTCAGGGTGAACAATGCTTCCTATAGGCTATAACCCCGAGCAATGCTCGGGTTAAACATGGTGTTGTTTATATGAGTGTTGTTAGTGTCATAAGTTGGATTTGGACTGCAAAAGGTCAAAGTAAGGAATGTTCTTATTTCACTATGTGATCTACTCACCTTTGTCCTGATGGTTCCCATTTCCATTCATTTTCCTTACACCACCCTGCTATTACACTAATACTAACTGTATGTACTGTTACATCTATGTCACGTCACTTATATGCATGAGATCTAGCATGCCTCAGTGCACTTGCCATATAGCCGTTCAACAGCGAAGGTGTATACTTCGCTGTACTGCTTCAACGTCATAGACGTATCATTTAATATATTTCATATATATTATTTCAGGTACGTAGTTTTAAGTGTTTTAGAATTTATAAATGAAATTTAGGATAAGCTAAGCTAGTGTTTGATATTTAGATATTTTGATATTTTGTAATGGAATTGCAAGGTGTTCGTTTGGCATTTTATCACAAATCCGTACTCATATCCATTCATATTTTATTCTATGTCATTTTCCATGCTTTTCAAGTCATACAATGGGCATATATACAAGCATCATTGAGCATGTTGGTTGTATATCTACTCATTGTAGTCGACTTGCCATATAGCCGTTCAACAGCGAAGGTGTATACTTCGCTGTTCTGCTTCAACGTCATAGACATATCATTTAATATATTTCATATAACGATATTCACGATAATATTCAAGGGACAAAACTCAATTATCCTTATGTGTTCTATGATGAAAGAGTTAACTTTTCCAAGATTTATATCATAACTCTGCGGCCAAAAGCTTGCTTTTCACAGGGAAAACGGCCCTTTTGATGAAGAACTCTTTTTTTTTTTCAAAGATGGCAGGCGATCTTGGCATTAGTCTGTTGAGTTTCTTTGAAGAAGAGGTTATTTTTGAAGTCTAAAATGGCTTGTATATAGATGACAATAGATATTAATTGGAATCAGCAATGGTAAAGGAGGAAATTCCTGTCATTCTCACATTTTTGAACCATTGTTTCCCAACCATTCCAAAACAATGATGTTGTAAATGAAAGTAGACATTCATGTATTTAAGGCTGTTGAAATTTTTTTTTTGGCATGCTATCACTAGAAAACATTATTTCAGACATTGTACTAAATGTTTCAAACAAGCAGGAAAAAATTGGTGTAAATCCCTACAGTGGTTATGATTTTGTATGAAATTATATGTAACACCATAATAACATCAAATTAGCCGTATTTTCCCGGCGTATTGCGTGCATTATATACGGCAGTGAAGGGGTTAACACGCAAGGTCAGATACGTCATGATGTTACTAATGACGTCAAAGTTAACATCCTGATTTGTGAGTTTGTCTGATGCATGAAAATCATGCTATTTCTTACTAACATATTTTTTTATTATCCTTAGCATGTGCAATGGAATTCGCAGAAAAGTTGACACTGGTTCATTTTTGCCTAGAGTGAGCAAGATCTGAAAATGATTGACCATACTTTAAAATTCTGACAGTTGCTTAGGTACAGTTGTTGCCATGGAAACATATGGCACTATCACACCGGGTAGGCGGCAACATCGAACGCTGAATACAATTGAGGAACTGCGATCAAATTAGACAGCGGCGGTTTAGGGTAAGTCAGTTTATCTGGGTTTTTTTTCTAATTTATAGCCATGTTTTAATAAAATTGGTTTCGCCTACCTTTTCTCAAATTAATTGTGGTTTGCTCTATGCAGGTGTTGTTTCTGATTTCCAATTATAAATGTCGTGATATTAACTGATCATTTATTTTACACTGTTCACAAGAAAAAAAATCAATTTAGAAATGCTTATTCTCTTATTTGAAAAGGGATAATAAACAACTGACTGGTGGGTGAAACATTTGAATGTCTTCCCTAAACACCAGCCAAATTTGACCACGCAATGTGGGATTTTAATTGAGCTATGTACGATTCAAAAACGAAGAGGTAAATTGAAATGGCAATCAAAAACGTCTTTTCAAGAATTCAAATGCAATCGCTGAACGCTGCTCAAAGCAATCGATGAACTAAACATTAAAAAGGCCAAAATGTCCTAAAATAAGCTTTAAAATGCATTATTTAGGACCCAAAGTCAGTTTTTTGAGCCCAGGCCCCAGTGGACCCCATTGAATGTAGTGATATGCGCATAGTTCATATGATTTTAACTTTGAGTTATTCACATGAATGGGGCGTGCAAAAGCACAAAAAATTGACCCCCGCCCCTGGGGCCTAGCGGAGGGGTTGAACATTGTTAAATTTCAATAACAAAGACAATTGACTTTTCATTCTGTCACCTGGGGCGGGATTTGGGAGTACTTGGGGTCAAAAACTTGAATGTGGGGATTTGCCATGGCGCCACATCGACTGTGCATTCTAGGTAGCTATTTCTTTTTTTCATTTTAATTAATCAGAGTATTGAACAGTTACAGATCAGGCAAGGTATTTTGTCCAGCTTCCAGCCTGATCAGGGTCCACACTATGTGAAAAGGTTATATTAATAATAATAATAATAATGATAATAATAATAATAATAATAATAATAATAATAATGATAGACAATTTAAAGAGGATAACACACAAAATAAGGTGATAATGTATATATATATATTAGAATGCATTTACTTATTAAACAGTGTGGCTCCAGATCAGGCACAGCACTTTGTAGAGCCTGGTCAGGGTCCAAACTGCTGAAAAAGGTTATTGCAATAAGGCATTCACATGCAACAAAAGCAGGCATTCACATGCAACAAAAGCAGGCATTCTTGTTATTAGGCCCATTTATTTCACACATATTTACTTATTGGACAGTTAGGATCCAGACTAGGCCAGACATTTTGTCAAAAGTGAGTATGATAAGGTAAAAACCACAATCACAAACTGCAGACAAACCCATGACACCGCGAGAAGGAACCACACAACAATCACGAGACACCAGGAAGACAAACTAAGCAAAGCAACCAACTCTCTCTTCCCCATCAAGATGGTTGCAAAACTAGACTGGACATAAAGTACCGTATAACAAAACATAGAACAATTAATGACTGCAACAATGGGAGTAAACTCCCACAATGGGAATAACAATCAACAGCGAATCAACAACAACAGAACCATTGCTCAGAACGGACAGCAGCCTAAGCCACCAGGGGGTCTTAAATGTCTTTTACTTGTACCAAATCTTCGCCCTAGATTCTGGTGTTGTTGAAGTACAAAACATGGATAGCTCGCATGGTGAAGTGGTAAGAGTATTCGCGCGGTCTGCGATTGGTCCTGTGTTCGAGTCCCTGTCTGGTCATATGCTTTTTCTTTTCCTGTGTCATTTATCCCCCTGACCCCCATGACCCGAGCCGGACTCGAACCCAGGACCCTCTCAGAATGCATGTGTACTCTTACCACCGAACTGTCGGGCCACACAGTAGGTATGTGACATAAGGTTTGATCCTGAGCCTTCCAGGTCCAATTCGAGTTTATTGATCAATATAAAGCAGAAAACATACTTATAAAGCTCAGATAAAGAGAAAAATCTGTATAAACTATTCTTTTTATTACAATCGTCATGGAGAAACATTCATTTTAGGCCGTGAACATGAATACAACGGGTGAAAAAATCAAACAAAACATTTGTTCATCGATTGCAAAACATCTATTGTTATCGTTAACCGATTGCCATTAATGGAGTTTTCGATTGCCATAGTATCATTACCATCACCCTTTCAAACGGATACTGCGCTTAAATTCACTTATCAGATAGAAATTATTTAATACACACAGGATATCCACAAATGATTTAATTTTACCCTTCTGTCTCTTAAACGATCGAAATACAACAAAGAATGCGAAAAAAAAATACATATTTATCAGTTTTGAGTTGATATAAGTAATGATCAGAAATAAAATGCCATTTTTCAGCCACCTCTCCCGCATTTTTTTTGACAAATCTTACGCTAAGCATATCTTAGATCTTACCTAAAACTGATATCATGCTTACTTTTACTGAAAAGCCAAGCATTCCAATGAAAAAAATAAAATTATAAACTTACCCAAAACCGTGGCTGTCAAAATTGATCGCAGTTCTTCGATTGCATTCAGTGTTCGATGTTGCCGCCTACCCGATGTGATGATAGCGGAGCAGTTTATTCAGAAGTGATTGCCAGTTTTATTCTACTATCTACCTGAATAGGTGTTAGGGCAATATATAAACATGTCAATTTTTATAATTTTTGGTGTTTTTCAAATGATTTTCACATAAAAAGTCCTAAATGTCATTAAGGTCGGTTTTCACAGATCACAGCTCATATGTTGTATTTCAATTAGTACTAGTTACTCTTTTTTTGATAACCCTTTCTTTCATGAATATGCATGCTAAGCTCCACACACTATGAATAATTATATATAAATAAATTTTCATGTTGGTACATAGAACAAAGCAATTTGTTGTCAAGTCCACGAGTTTAGGATCAGATATTACATATTTCCATAATCAAACAGTAGACTCTATTGCACTGCTTGCAAAAGCAGTAAAATGTGTCTCTATGAGGTAAAGGGTTAAGGCCAATGCATTTTTCCATACATTTTGAGTCGTCTGCTTTTCTTGTCTGCTGAACTGTTGAAAGCTGCATAGTCTGTAACTTTTGATCTTCGATAAAATTTCTATTTTTCAAGAATACAGTAAAAAAACTCAAATTCAGGTAAGCATTTTACCATTTTCATAAATCTTAACAAATTATCACTATCAAAACAACAGCATTTATGTTAAAAAGCAACTGTCTAGAATTATTGGAGGGACGTAAATAATTACCAACAAGAGAAAAACACCTGTTTTAATAAGATAATTCACTTTTCAATGCAGTTTTCAGCTGTACTGAAAATATTTATTGTGAAAACATAACTTAATTCTATTTTTACAAATGATTTAAAACAAAAATAAAAATTTTCGAAAAATATTCATAGTTACAGGCCGAGTCTCTTTAAGAGGCTTCTCATGGCAAAGAGTGTGGACCCAGATCAGAGTGCTCTGAGCAGTCTGTTCTGGGTCCACGCTGTTTGCTTCTATACTTAATTCCTCTGTAATGATAGGCAATTATTTGCAGCAGACATCTCCAGCAGACAACATTTTCAGATGCATATTTTTCTTGGCGCTTTACCCGGTTAGGCAAAAATGGTGTCTTGTATAATATGTTTATACTGAGTGGTCACAGATTATAGTTTACAAATAATATATTTTATATTTCTTTACCCTGCAGATTTTGATGAAAGGCAACAGAAGAAAAATTAAACTTTTGTCAGCGAAAAAATGTATATTTCACTTAGCTCGATGAAATCAATGTCATATTCATTCCAAAAGTTTGGATATCCTCTATATTACTATACTCTTCCCAAATTTCATCTCTGTTTCAGGGATACAGACTAACAATATTGACTTAGGACCCACACTGGCAAAATTCAAAATTTAACATAAGGGGTATGGGAATTTTCTCAAAAATTTATAGACCCAGCCCAAGATTTAGGGGCCATGGGCCACTGGGACCCTGTGAGATCTTTTCCCAGTGTAAACCTGCAGCATTTCAGTTGTAAGGCTACTAAGCATGTATTTTCAATCAGAGTGGAAAACAGTGTGGATCCTGATCAAATGTCTTCATCAGAAGCCAGCTGATCTGAATCTACAATATTTTTAAAAAAGGTTCAATCTGGGATGTGTAGGACAAGGGTTAGTACATTCAAATGGGGAGTTTTGAGTGAGAAAATTATATGAATTACAAGTTATATGAATTTATGCATTAAACCAGTGCAATACACAATTTCTCAAAACCTTCCAAAATCTAAACTAATGTATAATAGGTACAATGTAGTGCACATGGTAATCAAGTAACCTCATTTACTAGTTAACCTTTTGCATACAGGAAACCCTTAAATGGGTACTTTGGCAAACAGGGTCTTCACTGTCTGCTAAGATTAAAATCTTCAGTGACAGAAATACGTCTTCATAATTTAGAAAAATCTACCAGAGAACCCTTAAAATACACAATGGGCAGTCCCTAAACTTATTGTATCAATTTGACATGTATGGGAAAATCTATCAGAGTACAAAGGGTTTGCCATTGGCATTCATTATTAGAGCTTACAGCAGTTGCTCACCCCTTAGCAGGGTTTGTCCTCAATATTGAATTATACATGTAAGAGACCATGGGACTCTCATTTCCCGCTAGCAAGAGTTCCAAAGCACAAATTAAGGCCCCCACCCATCTGAATAACACATCTAAACAGTGCTAAAATTTTATCACAAGTCATGAATCTCCATTTATAAGTGATAATCTTGAATCTTAAAAATAAATACTCTCTAATTTTTTTATGATAAAAACTGAGCAGCTTTTGCGTCAAGTACAAGATCAATATTGTTTACTGGTGAAACGCCAAAACTGACAATCATTCAGCAGGACCTGTGGTTAGGGAATTTAGTCCCTAGCTCTCAGCAGAGAAGTCAACTTAACAGTTTTGTATAATTTCAGAACGCAGTGGCTCAGTTGGTAGTGGGCTAGACAGGGGATTAAGGAGTTACTGGTTCCAGCATCACCCCCGGCAGAGTCACTGTGTTTGTGTCCTTGAGCATGACCCTTTATCTGTTGCTTAGTACTGGTTCAATCCAGGAATGACTGAAAAAATTGTTGACTGGGATGTAAAAAATTGATTCTTTACATCCAAGTCAACAATTTTTCAGTGATGTTGGGACAACAAGCAGATTTTTTGTAACATTTCAGGGTCAGAAGTTCACAGCAGACTTGCTCCCCAATGGCAAGATCAAGTCTAATGAGACAGGCCAGATATTTGGATCACCAAGCACCTGGGCAATATTCTGTAAGAAACTGGTCAACCCAGCAAAGAAATCTGGCTGTGGCTGGGCATCGGTAAGTTGTTGTAGACAGTTGACTCACAAAGTTAAAGTCATGGGACTGGACTTGACCTTGTGGTGCAGTCAGTAGTGAGTCACACTACAGATCCAGAGGTGGCGAGCTCAATTCATGCACAGACCTATACTTTTTTTGAGATAGATCATGAAATAATTTCTACAGTTATTTCCTCCTTCCATTGTCAGTTACAAGCAAAAGTATGAGCACAAAGTACTGGTTAACCACTTAGTCAAGCTTGCAAAGGAAAAAGTGCTGTTAGGCGAACTGACAGTCTCAACTACCTGGGAAGTAAAACATAAAACCAAACAAACATACAATTTTGGGACTAAGATATTTTAACTTCAGTACATGTTGTTTGAATACTTGAAAACACTGGCAAACTGTGAAACTCTACCATCCTACTTTATGGTCATAAAATCTGACATTGCAAAGGGTATTTTGCCCCCGTACTTTGGTTTACAATGCTTTTAACAGGTCTCTAGATAAGACCTTGTAATTAAGAATTTGTTTTTTTTCTCAATTACAACATATATTGTGAGTAGTCAAAAGAACAGTCTCATATCAAAACACATGTTTAAACAGATGTCTAAGAAAGTAATCCCAGTTTTATGGTTGGAAATTGAATATCTGGGCCTATGTTTTAATATAAATACATTCTTTAGATATTTTTCTTGAAATACTTTTTACCACTTCCTATCTGGAGTTCACAAAAAAAGTAGTTCTGAATTCATAGGTTGATGTGGTAGTAACAGAGGTCAAATTTTAGGACCTATATTCCTGTCCAATAGAGGTCATTAACAGATTAACTGATAAGGGACAGCTTCAGTATCTCACTGGATTTAAAGGGCCCCAAAAGGGGACTTACCTGTATATAACACAATTTCTTTCACTGATATAAATATCAATATTTTATCAGGAAATACATTGACCCTTCATGGGACCATTTTATTGCAAGGAAGTCATAATCACCTCAGGCAGTGGTACCACTTAATTTAGCATTTATCAAGATAGTAAGTGCTGAATTTGATTCCTGTAGTTTATTTTCTCTTTTGCAGGTAAAATACAAAGGGAGAAAACTTGATTCATGGAAAACCACTTGGTTTAACCAGAAATCCAACCAGACCAGCTCAGAGGTAAAAACTAAATGACCCATATTCAAAAGATATCCATAAAATCCCATTTTGTTAGTCTTATTTTGTGGAGAAAAAATTCTGTTATCGGATTAGTGATGTCCGGGTGACAGGCAGGAAAATTTTGGTTTATCTTTAAGTTTGGGTTTTCGTTTAATTTTTGTTAGGTTTTGCAAACTGCAAAATTTTATGAGGGTCAACTTCAATTTTGGCTGCTATACTATGCCTTTATTTGAGCCATGACATGTGATTTCCAACAGTGTGGCATTTTGACAATTGTAGATTCAGACGGGCCTGTGAAACCCCCTTTTAAGTTTAGAAACTCCAAATGGTGTTCAGCTGAACAGTCATAGAATATTCAAGCGACAAGCAAAGGCTCTGATCAGACTGCGCGTATGCGCAGGCTGATCTGAGGCTTTGCTGGTTGCACATACCACATTGTTGGAATTCTCATGTCACGGGTCATTTGAGGTTATTAAATGGTTATTTAACTAAGATCTCATTAAATGGGTACTGATATTTATGAAATATGGGAAATCTCTTAAAATATATTGTTTATGGATACGTATCAGTTACAAAATATATCACATATTCAACCTGGAAACAGTGTAGATCCAGATCAGCTGGTCTGTTTGCTAAAGTACCTGTGTGCAGGTTTTCAGAAACTTTCCCAGGACATGTATATAACAGGTATTTCATCTTTTCATCCTCAAAATTTATAAAAACCTTATATCAAAGTTTGAGACAAATATTTTATCAATTTGTTGTATTTTCTCCTGAGAAAAGTTTGTAATACAAAAATAATTTTCTTATTTCTCAATTGAAGATAATTTTGTGGTTACTCAAAAGAACTGGTTTTTGATCACCAAAAACGTTTGTTTTGAAAGATGGATAAGAAAATAATCACAATTAAAATAAATGTTCTAAATTTATGAACACTGGTTGCTGCCGTAAAGGCCTAGACAAACAGTGAGGATCCAGATCAGATTACTTCTGAAGAAACAATCTGATCAAGGTTTTCCCTGTTTCCTATTCTGACAAGTATTTCCCTGATAACCCACATTTTCTTTGAGAACAGAAAGTGAAAAGCGTTTGAAGTTTCAGAAAATTTAGTGTAACACTCCAATTGTTGACTTTTCTAAATTCTAATTCTTGTTTAGACTGGTGGTAGTGATGAAAGTGATGAGGAAGATGGTGAAACCAGTCCAGATGAAAGGGGAGATAAATATGGTGAGACTAAATATCTGGGTACCAGTGACTCTGGTGATGTGCTAGATTTATCAATCAAACACTCAAAAGCCTCTGAGGATAGACTGTAAGTTGTTTTTGTCTTGTCTGATAAGGCCAGAATTTTTTTATTAGTTGATTTACGGGAATTTTTTTTCAGATTTAGGGTCGGGGGACGAAAAAAATAAATAAAAAAGCTCTGAAAATGACCAGTTGACTGGTCATTTTCAGAGCTTTTTTTTTTATTTTTTTTATTTTCAGCTGTTTTTTTTTTAATATCTCCAGAAACAGTAAAACTAGTTATAGGTAAACCAACAGTCTGTATTAAATCTTTAAATATTTTATCATTTCCCTAAAAATCTGGACAGGACAATCACTTTTAACAGAGTCACTCTCAAAAATACACAGACAAAACCTCAAAAATATCTTATTTTTTTCAATGAAACAAATAACATTTAGAGTCAGTGGATAAAATAAAAAAAATTTTTTAGAAATTAAATTTTATTTTTTTATACTTTACGTAAAATTACAGTAGGAGGGTTCGTAAATCAACTAATAAAAAAATTCTGGCCTAACCAAAGCTTTCTGAGTATTTTTTCATTGCCTGCTGATTCTTTTCCAACATATACTTTTTCGAAAAATTCTTTTTGGAATACCATCAGTGTCAAAATATTTGTGCCCATTTTGTCAGGCATGATCTGGATCCAGACTGTTTGCAAGAAACATCAGCAGAAATTACTTAACTTAATTCCAAGAAGAATTTCAATTTTAAATTTCATGTTGATGGATATCTTGTTATTTCTGAATTTTCTGTAGTTACAGCTTGCTACATCACATTTACATGCAGTGGGAAAGTAATTGGGAAAATAACTTGGCTCATAAACCATGTATTTGTGATTAAGTCAAACAAACCCAAATGTAATTTTCATTCATTCGTTGACTTTTCATAGTAATTTAACCTAAGTCTGGTTCCCACATCATGTGATTTTGTTGAGATATTAGACCTTCAGATAAGAATGTGTAATTATCCCCACGCTTTTTTAAATAGCAAAGGGGAAATTGTAATCGCCTCCGTCTGTCCGTATGTCCATCTGTTATGCTATCTCCTCCTAAACCATTGAAGGAAGTCCAATCAAATTTGTTGTGAGAGTTACTCACATGAATGGGGCATGCAACAGCTTATTTTTTTGCCCCGCCCCCTGGGGCCCTAGGGAGGGGTGAAAAGGTCAAACATCCTTAAATTTCAATTACAAAGTCATTTTCAAAGATTTTTGTACCAAACTTTGTGTGTGTTCTCACAAATAAAAGATATAAAACATATCAAACAGGATTTTCATTCTACTAGAGCACTGATCAGTCTGTGTGGATGTGCAGGCTTGTCTGCACCTTTGTTGTTCACAAAGTCCTGAAGAAGGGAGCGCAGTGGCTAAGTGGTAGATTGCTGGACTCGAGACTGAAGGGCCGTGGGTTCGAGCCTCACCGGCGTCACTGCGTTGTGTCATTGAGCAAGAACATTAATTCTAGCTTAGTACTGGTTCAACACAGGAAGACCTGTCCCTTTATAACTGAAAGATTGTTGATGGGACATAAAGAATCAAATTAAACAAACAAACAAAAGTCCTGAAGACAGGTTTTTTCTCATAGCTGCCCAAATAAAATGAGCTAGTGAAAAAGATTTTGCTACTTATCGCACTTATCACACATGCGCAGTCATTATTTTTCTAAAACTCTTTCATTGCTGGGTAAGTTTTCATGCTTTTGTTATTGCTTGCTGACTTTTTTTGAAATGGGCCTCGACGCAAGAAAACCTGTCTTCAGGGTTTACAAACAACAAAGGTGCAGACCAGCCTGCGCATCCGCGCAGTCATGTGAGTGCCTTTGTTATTCGCTATCTTAAAAGCTGATGAGACTGGCTTGAGTTTCACTTTGTCGGAAACCCTGAAGACAGGTTTTGTCGTATCAAGGCCCAAATTATCTTTTTCAAAAATTACTTTCAGGAAGAGTATCAGAGTGTCAAACGTTTTGGGTCCAGATCAGGACAGACATTCTAGTGGTCCTGAGCTGGATCCAAACTGTTTACAAAGGATATCAGCAGTCGTCGCTTGCAAGGAAAGAGTACATATATGCTCAGTTAGCCAGTGGAGCTTGAGCACTTTATCTACTACTGTGCCTTGTTTAATGGTAACCCCGAAACTGGTTACCCAGTACTTTGGCAAACAATGAAAACCAGATGAAATGCAGCATCATGCTGCAAAGTTTGCTAAGATTAAAAGCTTTCAGGATTATTCCTGAATTCAGGATTTTGAGGCTGACTCTCAGCCTCAAAGTGCTGAATTCTGCAGGTAATAATAGCATTTCTGATTTAGTTTCAGTTTATCCAAAGGTATTTGACCTTTAAACTTGGAATTTTTTATATATTGGAGGCATACAGCAAGTTTTAAATTCTGATTTTCTAAAGCTCAGGATTTTGAAAATTTTGAACTTTAACCCATGCAACCTTCAGTGACAGGTATATATCATTATTTAGAAAATTCTACCTTTGACCCCTTAAAAAAATAATGGGCCGTCCCATACTTATATTGTATCAATATGTATGGGACAATTATCCATCAGAATACTAAGGGTACTGGTTACATAGGTCCAGATAAGGACTGTTTGCGCACCTAAAATTGCATTTATTTCCTTACTCATCAATTTAAACATGTGATTTGGGTACTCAAAAGAACCATCTCATTGTGAGGGTTCTTTTGAGTACCCACAACATATGTTAATAAGAAAGTTAATTTAAACTGGAAAGATTAAAATCTTGTGTACTGGTTAGGCCAGAATTTTTTTTATTAGTTGATTTACGGGATTTTTTTTCAGATTTAGGGTCGGGGACAGGAAAAAAAAAGCTCTGAAAATGTTCAGAGCTTTCTTTTTCATTTCCAGAGCTTTTTTTTCATGTCCAGAGCTTTTTTTTTATTTTTATTTTTTTTTTTATTTTATATCTCCAGAACAAACAGTTAAACTAGTAAGGTTAGTTTTAATAGTGTCACTCTAAAAAATACACAGACAGAACCTAAAAAAAAATGTTTTCAACAAAGCAAATAATATTTAGAGTCGGCAGATAAAATATAAAGATATTTTTAGAAATTAAATTTCACTTTTTTCCTACTTACGGGAAAATTACAGTAGGAGGGTTTGTAAATCAACTAATAAAAAATGCTGGCGTTAGATATTTAGTTCCTTTTCTTATGGTTTTCCAGACAGACTGGTGAAAGTGGTGTGTGTTTCCGAGAAGAGCAGGAAGAAGGTAGGGTTTTATAGAGAATACTAGGTGAGTGTCTTTTGATATCAAGTTTACCAGGCAAGGCTCTGAGAATGCTTGTTGACATCGCGAGGCTTGCCGAGCAATTCAACATGCGTTCTCAAAGCCGAGCCTGGTTAACTTGATATCAAAAGACCCAAACCAGCTATTCTATTTATCAGTTTAACCATTGTTTCACTCTTCAAACTAGCGATTATGACGTAATTTTTTATCTTTATGTTGATTTAGCGTCAAAAGCGACGTCATTCAAAAAGTGCAACGTCATAATGACCTGATAAAGGCAACATGCCATGAGATAGACAAAGTTTATCAGGCAACGTGCAACAATGCAGTTGATATGAGAGGTAACTGATAAAGTACAATTATAAGTGAGTCAGGTCCTGATTGGTCTTGCGGTCAAAATCAGATTGGTCTTTTTCTCAAGATTGATCTTGCTACTGGTAACCATGTAAGCCAGTACCACCTGTAACATGAGGGTAGATGGGGCTCTTTAACCTGAGAAGGTCACCCATCTAGGAGTTTTCTCTAAACCTACACACAAAACAAGAAAGTGGCTGCTATGCCAGAAGCTAGCCTGTCACAACCTGGGTGATGTAAGCTTCACAGCAGGAGTCAACAGACCGACTAACTGGTGCCGTAGCAGTGGTCAAGCGGAAGAGCACTACTAATTTATGGTGCCACTGGTGGAGCACACAGCCCAAGTCAGTAGGGCACAGGCTGAGCTCTTGGACTGCTGGAAGTGTCTGAGTTGGTGAAAGGAAGGGCATCCTGCCATAAAACTTTGCTACAAATATACAAATGGCAGTCTTAACCAAAGTAAGATCTGCTCAGTGTGGAGCTAGCCAGTTAGTGACCTGGAGAGTGGCTCACTGATGTGGAAGATGCTCCTGCACGTTAATCAAAACCTCCAATGATGATACCAGGCCCCCAGATAAGTGTGGGTAACGAAAAATTATTTTTCATATTTCTCAACCAAAACATATGTTGTGGGTACTCAACTGAACTGTCTCACTGAGACGGTTCTTTTGAGCACCCAAAACACATGTTTAAATTGATGGATAAGAAAATAATCACAATTTTACGCTGACAAATTTTGCTTAACTGGCCCTATGCATTACCGCATATGCGTTGGTAAGGGCACGCTGTCACAAGTGCTTAGAAATTTAATTTCAATCAGAGTGATGCCTTAAAATCATTTTTGCTGGTCAACATTCCTTAATAAATTTAAATACATAAGGAAGCTTTATTGTATTCTCTGTCTGTATGTCAAAATTTTGCAACCTAGAAAAGTTTGAATATGGGTATTGTCAAATTTATTACATGACCTTGATTCTGGGATTGCTATAACACCTGGTATTAAAACACTTGGTTAATAAATTTACTAACATTAAGTAATGGTGTCCAAAGCATCGTTGAATACTTATTGACAAAATCAAAATGTTTTTCCAAAGTATAGGGATCAAACATGTTTTTCTATGCATTAAGATATGCTGGACCCCGAGGGTGATGTTGAAACCTGAGCCTGAAAGGCGAGGGTTTTAACGAACCCTGAGGAGTCTAACAGATGTTAGTGTATCAGAAAACCATGTTTGATCATTATTATTGCATTAAAAAGTAAGTGAGTATGATCAGGGAAATACCACAATCACAAACTGCAGACCAACGCACGGCACTGTGAGGAAGAGCTACAGGACATTTACTGTAACAAGACACCAAAAAAACAATAAAAGCAAAGCAACCAGCTCTGTCTTCCTCGTCAAGATGATTGCAAAAGTCATTTTGCCACTTGAAAACTTTGAAAAGACGCTTTGAAAAGTTAATTTTTGTATTACTATAATGGTTTGCAAAAGCATGAAGGATTCGTAGGTTTTAAAAACTCCTGTTCTAGAGCAAAGACTTACGTCATCCTAACTTCACTAAAATACATTCATTTCTATGCATGTTACTGTTAATGACATCAGTTTTTGTGACGCCTAGAATGAGTATATGTAAAGTACAACAGCCATGCATCAACAGCACGTTAATTGCCCAATTCATACATCGGGTTTTTGCCGATTAAAACATGACTGTTAATAGTGTGCAATACAGCTTTTTATGCAATAATGTCATATGATAAATAGAATCTTGACATGCATTCTCCTGTATTGTTGAATTTAATAAACTTGTTGTAAAAAAGTGATATAAACTTAAAAAGCCTTGCATTTTATCCCTTTTCTCAAACCCGTTTAATAAATTCAAAAATACAAGGGTACTCATAGGTTTAGATAAACAAAATTTTTGAGCGTAAGATTGTCAATATTTCCTTGCCCATCAGTTTTAATAAATGTTTTGAGTGCTCAAAAGAGCCGTCTCATTGAGACGGTTCTTTTGAGTACCCACAACATAGGTTTTGATTGAAAATAAGAAAATTAGTTCTTTGGTACACACTCTTAACTCATGTGTACTCATGTGAGATCCTCTATGTATTGTTCATCTAAGCCTTATAATTCAATTTACTTGGAATTGAAAATAAAGCTGTTGAAAACATTTGTCAGCTGATGTTGTTATAATTTACTCATTAAAGGTTAATTAATTTGAATAGATGTCTTGATACGTTAGCACAGGCTTGACTGACGGAGCCTTTAGGGATAATTTTTTGCAATTTTTGGAAGAGGCCCTAGGGCCTTTCAGATTGGGAAAATTAGCAAAGTAAACCCCTAAACTGGGAAATTAGTTAAAGTGCGCAATTACGGCATTTTCCGTCTATTAAAAAACAAATTAGCTATTACACATACTATTGCCTTTAAATTGAAGGAGAAATAAGATGCAACCGTAGTAGAATGTTACCATGTAGCTTGTATGTGTGGTGACTGAAAATTGGAAAAAAAAGAGATAAAAAAAAATGATTTTTTTTTTCTCAAAATTGGAAAAAACTCACATAAGGCCGAATTTGGGCTGCTGAGAACATGAAAAAGCTATATTTTTTCAAAATTGGGAATAAAGTCATCTAAATTTCATTGGGAAGGGGCCGAATTTAGGGCCCCTGAGAACACAAAAAAATAAAATCCCTATTCTTTCCTTCTCAACTATGTGATAAGAACCAATATCTAATGCAGAGTTCTGCAGGGCCGCATAGCACAGTCGGTAACGTGTCTGGCTACAGATGCGTGTCTGACTGCAGATCCAGGGGTCACGAGTTCGAGCCCGGTCCGGTCCCATACTTTCGTGGAGATTGATCATGAAATGATTTCTACAGTCATTCTCCTCCTTCCGCTGATTCATTCAAGAAGGGTTGTTGTCAGTTACAAGCGAAAGTATGTGCACGAATTACTGGTTAAGCGCTTGTTCAAGCCTGCCCAGGAAAAAGTGTGGTTAGGTGAACTGACCGTCCCGCAATGACCATAGCTGTTGAATTGGGACGTAAAGCAACAAAACAAAAAACAATAATGCAGAGTTCCCACAGGCTTGAAAAGTTCTTGAATTTAGAGGGCTTACTTAAAAAGTCCTTAAAAATGAAATCTGCCTTGAAAAGTACTGGAACATCATTCAAAAGCCTTAAAAAATCCTTGAAGTCTACCATTTTCTGTAGGACTTGACACATTAATAGAGAAAAAAAAAAGTACAAAATTGTTTAGCCTTTATTTGGTGCTTCACCAAATAAAGGCACAACGATTTTATACTAATTCTCTAGTACTAATTTATCTTGGTCTAGCATTTCTGAAGTAAAATTTTAACTTTTAAATCTGTATTTTTCATAAAGTTAAGTCCTTGAAAACATGAAGAAAGGTCTTTTGAAAGTCCTTGAATTTTACTCAAACCTGCCTTATGAAGCCTGTAATGCTGTTAGTTCAAACCTAGGTAGTAGGTCAGTCAAGCATATGCTTACGTGCCTCTACATATGGTCAATCTTCTTAAATTTTGAATGCTATTTCCCTGCAAAAAAGGCCTAGTGCAGAATACATAAAAGCAAAGGACATTTTTAGGAGAAAACAAATGGTGGGGTAAGGGTCAAATATAGCACTGTTCTCTTCACAAATTGTGTTACAGCTTGTGTTTTTGTTACATCAATTATTTGTGCTACAGCTTGTGTTTTTGTTTGTGTTACATTAATTATTTGTGTTACAGCTTTTCTTTTGTTTGTGTTACAGCTTTTGTTTGCATAACAGCTTTGTGTTACAGCTTTTGTTTGTATAACAGCTTTTGTGACCGGGCCGCGTAGGGCAGTCAGTAACATGTCTGGCTACAGATGCGTGTCTGACTGCAGATCCAGGGGTCGCGAGTTCGATCCCGGCCCGGTCCCATACTTTCGTGGAGATTGATCATGAAATAATTTCTACGGTCATTCTCCTCCCTTCCGCTGATTCATTCAAGAAGGTTTGTTGTCAGTTACAAGCGAAAGTATGTGCACAAATTACTGGTTAACCGCTTGTTCAAGCCTGTCCAGGAAAAAGTGTGGTTAGGTGAACTGACCGTCCCGCAATGACCATAGCTGTTGACTTGGGACGTAAAGCAACAAAACCAACCAACAACCAACCAACAGCTTTTGTGTGTTACAGCATTTGTTTGTGTTACGTCAATTGTTACAGATTTTGTTTGTATTTAACAGTTATATCAATTGATTGTGTTACAGCTTTTGTTTGTGTGTTACAGCTTTTGTGTTTGTTACAGCTTTTGCTTAAGTTCAGCTTTTGTTTGTGTGTTACAGCTTTTCTTTGTGTTACAGCTTTTGTGTGTTACAGTTTTTGTTTGTGTTATAGCTTTTGTATGTGTTACAGCTTTTGTTTGGTTACACCTTTTGTTTGTGTTACACCTTTTGTTTGTGTTACATTTTTTGTTTGTGTTATTTTTTTGTTTGTGTTACATTTTTTGTTTGTGTTACATTTTTTGTTTGTGCTACATTATTTGTTTGTGTTACAGCTTTGAATTTGTCCTTGAAATCCTCTTCAAGTTCTATGGTACCCCCACCAAAACAAGAAATCAAAGCTGAACCCATGGATATGTCATCGACAGACAGGAAACCAGCACATCATTCATCATTACCAGAAAGATCTTGTAATATGTAAGCTTTTCTCATAGATCCAGACAAGCAACATCAGTACTTGCTGGGCCTTTTCTGCCTATCTCTAGGGGCCGAATTTCGGCCCCATTCCCAATCAAAATAGCCACCTTTTTTCCCAATACCATGTCTGATTTTCCCAATTAAGAAAAGTAAAAAAAAAAGAATTTTTTTTTTTTTTTTTTTTACTTTTTTTTAAAGACCACTACTACTTTTGAGAAACACTGACCCATATCAGAATGATACTTAAATACTTGTGCTTAAGTGATATGCTCGGCATAATACAATCTAAAATAACTTGATTTTGAGGATATATTTTGCTACCCTTGTAATGTTCTATGTCGTTAATTTCTCCCAATTTTTGATGTTAAGTCGATCATTTTTTCCCAATTTTGGCCAGGGGCCTTTTCCCATAATTGCTGGAAAAGGCCCTGCAACATCAGGGTTCACACAGGCTTGAAAAGTACTTGAATTTAGAGAGCTTTCTTGAAAGGTCATTGACAATTAAATCTGCCTTGAAATGTACTGAAAATCACTAAAAAGCCTTGAACATCCCTTGAATTCTACTATTTTCTGTAGTACTAAGCACTGTTGATAGAAACCTAAATCAGAATAAAATTGTACTTGAATTTAGGGGGCTTTTTTGAAAAGTCCTTGTCAATTAAATCTGCCTTGAAATGTACTGAAAAATCACTCAAAAGCCTTGAACAGTCCTTGAATTCACTATTTTCTATAGTACTTAGCACTGTTGATAGAGACCTAAATCAGTATAAAATTGTTGGTTTGGTTTAAACAATATTTTATTCAGATAATTTGCATGTAGACAAATATATACAATGTTAATATATTCAGGATCTGACAGTAAGCTATAATAGTCAGGGCCCTTAGGGACAAAAATAGGTCCCGTGCGAATTGTGTGCCGATTTATGGTGACCTATATCAAAACCTTCAATGGAGTCTTACCTTTGATTTAAAGGTGGTCACCCATCTCAAATCCGCGTCTGAGGCTAGTTATGACGTCATAAATATGGCGACCATAATGAGAAACTGCTCGTTAATAAAAGCTATGGTTAGTGTTGGTATGGTCATATTTATCCAACACGAACGCTTTTTTTTTAACATAGTATCAATTATTTTAGTCATATGATGGTGACATCAATGCTTTACCTGACTTAGACAATGAATTATTTCTCGATAACTATATTTTGCATGCAAAATACCGTAGGTTTTCTATAAATATCCAGCTTATCGGGCCACCTTTAGACTGATGGCTGAGAATGTTATTGCCCCCACTCGGGAATTTCGCAAACTTATCCTATCAAAAAGAGTATTTTCAAGCTGCGTCTTTTAATAGATGTTTGCACTATGTTCGCCGGGGCGTTAGTCTCTGACAGCCTGTTACTTATGTTACCATATTAAATTTAGAAAAAAAAAAAGAAAATTAAAAAGTTTGAGCTACAGAAAGAAGGCTAATTATTTAAATTACTCATATGGTCTGCATATTGACTACTTTAGCTTCATATAAATTCTTTTGGAGCAAAATTACAGCTTCCTGTGGTGTTATGTGCGTTACTTTAATTAGATTACCTTTTAAACATGAAAATTGTGACCAATATCATTTACTTTTTAGCTGATATGTGCATTTTTGAAAATGTTTTGATTATTTTATACTTACAAACTCATTTGGGTTAGAGAAAATCTAAATTTTGCTTTTAAACTTTAAATAAAGTACCTTATACGAGCAATTATAAAAACAACCCAAAAGCTACACCCATTTTTAAGGAGCCTAATTTGGTAGGCATCATTTAAGTAAAAATATATGAAACATTTGCTGCTGTTGGATATCTTGCATTTTTCGGGATTGTCTTGCTCATATAATAAAGAATTATAGATTTTGCGGGTTAAACAACAAGATTGAATCACTTGTTAAAGGCTGTAACATATGTAACATGGCATAATAAATGAGCAAGGACATTGATTTGATGTAAGAAATGATATTTCAGGAAAACATGAATATAATTCGCATGTTTTCCTAGCTAAAGGCTCTAACCTCTGGTGACTAAATCTTAGGTATTGATAATTAATAAGCCCCTGTATCTTTGTTACAGATGTTATGAATATTTGTTTTCAATATTTCTTAATATGAATAATTCTAAAATAAAGATACATCCTTCACATTTAAACAGTACAATTTAGTAAATGTTCCTTTCTAACGTAAATATGTACAATATCGATTATTATTTCTGCTTCTCTGGTAGAATAATTGTCCTCCTCATATCATAAAAACCAGAATAATCATCAAACAAGATTTTGACTGCAAGCTGTGTAATGACCTGCTCCATCCCAAACCTTTTAGACATATTCTATCGTATGTACCGATTCAAGGTGCGTCGAATAAAAGATGTTTGCACACTGTAAGCATGGGTGTTAGCCTGTATCAGCTTGTTACATATGTTATTTTATCAATTTGAGAATAAGAAAATTGAAAGTTTGAGGTACAGAAAGAAGACATTAAAACTGGCTAATCAATGAACATTCTTATAGTCTGCAAATTACTGGATGTCTTTACTACATATGACAGCTGTTTAACATTAATACGGCTACATGTTGTATTATGTGCGTTACATGAACTTAATTATAATGTAAAAGTGATAATTTTGGCTATCGTCATTTAGTTTAACGACTGATCTGAGTTGGTTTCAAACCGTTTTAGATTAGGTTTCACAAACATATACTCAATTGACGAATACAAAACCAAAGTTTGCTTTTCTATCTTAAATATTTTGTCTTATATGAGCTAATGCACAACCCTACCCCCAGTTTTGCAGAGGAGCAAATTTTGTTTTCGCCACTTAAATAGAACACATATAAAACAATTGCAGATTGTTGATATTTTACATTTTCTTAAACATTCTTGAGCATATATCATCAAGTTTCTAAGATCAGAACACTTATTAAAGATGTCAATATGCCATGATGCCTTAACCAGGGCGCTGATCGAATTCCATGCACTTTCAGGTGCTGGTATTAACAAGTTCAATGTCAGGAAAGAGCAAGAAATCATATTGGCAGGCATTTAGCTATGCTGGAGACTCTTTCCACAAAGCATTCTTTCACCTGGGCTCAGTCCCCTTAGAAAGCACTGTGGCGGATGCGCTAGAGTAATATATTTGTAAATTGCCCTGACCTCTTTGCTCTTGTTTGTGATGTCTAACTAAGAGTTTGTTACTTTCCCATTGGTATCCTGGGTCAGGTGTGGTACTTGATTGTATCGATTCCTGGTCTTTGCCGTCTTTCTTACTTTGCCTTAGCAAGTCACCGATATTGTTCGACTCACTGCGTTGAGGTGGTGGATGTTTTGAGAAAAAAGCTGAATTGCAAGAACTACCACATCCAAGAGCTGTGTTTCTCGAAGGTGTCAAACGTGCGCAGTATCAGTGAATCATTTGGAAAACCTCACCTGTCAATTATCCTGACAAATCAATGCCTGACAACTATGGTTAGAGGCCGGACTGTGATAAATATTGTCCCGTTATGATGACATTGCCCATGTGCGGATCCAGAGGGGGATAGGGGGTACGGACACTCCTTTGGAAAATAACAAGTACGTATATGGGTTTCTATAGAAATTAGCATTTGGACCCCCCCCCCCCCCTCCTGGAAAAAGTTGGACACCCCCGCCCCCGGACAATAATGGACCGCCTCTGGATCCTTTGTAAAGTATAAGTATAGATTTCTCAGCAATAAAACCATTGGAACCCCTCTTTAAACTGTAAAATAAGCTGAGGACTAAATAAAACTGGCAAAAATTCCTGGATCCGCTCATGTTGCCTCCTGCCCCCGAAACCCCTCTGCAGCTGATAAAATGTGGTTGCAGCATGTCTGTATGCGAAACATCTCGGTGTAAGTACAAAGCAAACCATTTATATTGTACTGATTTGTGTTGCTGTGGAGCAGAAGAAGACTCATGTAAACTATTGCCAGTGATCAATGCTTATGACTTTTGAACAACTATTTTCATGTGGATGCAGATATTTCTTTAGCCGTATCAACAAGAATGCCTTATTATCCGATTTTGACCTTTGAAGACAATTCTACCTAGTAGCATGCGAAAGATAAATCAGATTGTAACAGTTTTCTATTGCCCATGCTATCGAAGTACAATAGGTAACTTGTAGAGGGGTTTATCCTTATTTCCATATCATGAACTATTAAGTAGACTCTTCTAACTTTTGACCCTTCAATGGTCAAAACCGGACTATAATGAGTTTGGTTGATAGTGTATGCAAATAATTATTACTACTATCTTTTATTTGGGTGTAGGATAAGCAGGCACAGATAAACCAAAAGCTTTGAAGCGTGACTCTATTTACAATATTGATATGTTGTTCTTGAAAAAAGAGTTTCAGGCATTTATTTACATTTACTATAAAAGCTTTGACATGCACATATGTTCTAGCCGGACTGGCTCATTTTACATATTCTGCATCAATCGTTTGAAATAGAAAGACCCAAAGGTCATTGGTCAGAGGTCGTAGTACATTGATATATATATAAGCATAAGAGATTATATTTACTCCGTTTATAATCAAAAACACTGTTTGTTTTTCATTCACTCCACTGTCTTTTTATTCGTAAATCGTGACGGCATTTACGTCCCACCCTCGAACTGACTTCACCCTATCTGAGTATATTTTGTATGTTACGATTTAAAAGAGTTTGCATTCAGTCATGATATGGCTACCAGTTCATTAAAGGAATATTTCCAAGCGTTGGAAATGGACAAAATGCATATATATGTGGTATTTACATATAAGGCGTCATTTTAATGACGTCATCTTTTTGTTCGGATGCGAAGACAATATGGGCGACATTTTAATTTTAATTATTTACCCCCTAAGATTAAATTTGGTGCATTTCGACTGAAATTGGCACACAAAATGCAAGAATGTCCTGATCCCCATATACTACAATGGACATACCGTTTAAACTGCACTGATACAATATACGCTATTTTGATGACGTCATAATGACGTCCAGACGTGAAACCCGGATGGGTGACCAGGTGATTTTCATTAGGTATCCCCTAAAGTTTGATTTGGTATAGGTCACCATAAATCGGCATCAAATTCGCGTGGGAGTCCCGATCGCCCCTGACTATAAGCTTGTATGTAAGCCATTTCCTGAAAAAGTATAAAAAGTATAAAATTGTTGTGCCTATATTTGGTGCAGCAATTTTCCAAATATTGGCACAACAATTCAACAATTTTATACTATCTTACAAATAAAGGCACAATAATTTTATATTAATTTTCTAGTACTTATGTCTCCATTTTCTCGGTCTAGCATTTCTGAAGTAGAATTCTAACACTTAGATCCGTATTTTTCATTAACTTTAAGTCCTTGAAAACTGTTAGAGAGGCTTTTAGAAGTCCTTAAAAAGTCCTTGAATTTTACTCATACTTGCCTGCTTAAAATAGTGATTTTTTTAATCCATAAGTTTAACCATATGTTTTGAGTGCTCAAATGAACTGTCTATTTGAGACCATTCTTTTTAGTACCCACAACATATGTTTTAGCTTTAGAAATGAAAGAGAAAATATTTTTTTTATTACACTCTCATCTGCTGTTTGTATCTTCCATTAATGATATAGGTTAGGCCAAATAAAAGATACTTGTGTTTAGGGTAATCCGACCCTATTTAATTATACTGGTGAAACCTAGAATTTTTTCAGATTTTCTGAACAAAAATACAATTTTATGCATTTTGAAAGATGTAATGCCTTTCAAAATGCATAAAATTATATTTTTTTCCATAAAAAAATATATGTGAACCTACTCTACCTAAAATTTTCAGACCCTTTACCCAAAACACACTTATTTTTTTTATTTAGGCCTATAACAGGATAGTTATTGGTAGTTTGTCTCTGGGCTTAACATCATTTTCAACAATTTTTCAGTCATATGAAGACATATAGATACTGGTATCATATTACACTGTTCCTGGGAAGGTTGCACTAAAGAAGTTTACCAGTACATAGTGTATCATGAGGCCATTGACATTTGCCCCCTGTTCACAGGTTTAGATAAACAAAAGTAAAATTGTGAATATTTTCTTAAACATCAATTAAAACATATGTTTTGGATGCTCAAAAGAACCGTCTCATTGAGACGGTTCTTTTGAGTACCCACAACATATGGTTTGGTTGAGAAATAAGAAAATAAAATTTTCGTTACACACTCTTAACTTAAGTCCTGCCTCCTATAAAATTTCTTGGCGGAACACTGACTGTATGCATACTTTCACCTATAACTGACAAATGCCCTACTACTTATTAAATTGTATCAGCAATAAATTCTCCTTAAAGTTTGTGGCTGGACTGGGGTATAAAACATTATTATACAATTATTGTCTATTGAGGCATTGGACATGATGTGATATCGACCTGAGAGTACCAATATTGACCGAGGCGGAGCCGAGGTCAATATTGGTATTCTCAGGTCGATATCACATCATGTCCAATGCCTCAATAGTCAAGAATTGTTTTATTATATAATTCCTCTAAGCAAAAAAAGCAACAACAACAACAACAACAACAACAAAATCTTGGCTATGGACTATGTCTTGGACAGGTTTGAATTTCTTTTTTTTACATGATGACTAACTAATTTCAATCAGTTAAAAAAGGAATGAATGCATACTTTATTTGTAATTACAACTGCAGACAGAGAAGATCCAGATTAAATTCTGCATAATGTGGCATTTCATCAGGATCTACACTGTTTGCTAAGACAAAAATGATCTTCAGGGAAAAACTGCAATTTTGTTTAGAAATTAAAACCTGTGACCCCTTGAATTATACAATGTTCATTCCAAGTTTATTGCATCAATCCAAAGGAAGAATTCATTAGTTCATTTTAGAGTTCTGCTAATTACTTTATTCAACAGCAAAGTCTGAATTACATGTATATGATGAAACACCAAATCTTGTGAATTTCGTGCAGCTGTCTCTCACTGAATTGTATTTACAGCAAATCATGCAAGTTTCATGCTGAAAGCACACCTGTTATGGAAAGTTTCTATGAAGTATATTTTTAGTAAATAATATTGAATGGGAAAAACCAGCAGCCCATGTATTTATAGGTTATATAATAAAAATTTGTGACAGTATATTCTGCAATATATACTGGCTGAAATAGTTTGACATCATTAATTATGTCACATTTTGTTCAGTAACATGCAGCATTATATGGCTTGCAACAGTCCATGTGGAGGTATGCCTTCACCATATGTCAGGCTTTATGGCTCCACTTGAGTAAAACTAAATTTCAGGCTGTATCTGACAATATATCTCCCCAAATGAAAGCTTTGGATATCGTTATTTCCTAATTATACCCCCCGCAAACTTTGCTTGTAGGGGGTATACTGTTTTCACGTTGTCCGTCCGTCCGTGCGTGCGTCCATCCATCCGTAACGCTTTGTTTCCTTAATATCTTGAAGAGTCATTGCTGGGTTTTCATTAAACCTTGCAAACATGTTCATATATGCAAGACAAATTTGCTGGATTTTCATTAAACCTTGCAAACATGTTCATATATGCAAGACAAATTTTTTAGACAAAAAAGTAAGGGCTAGGGGCCAATTCTATCAGAGTTATTTCCCTTTGTAGTTCTAAATGGCTTTTAATATAGGGTTTTATGCTTATGCTATTATAGGCCATACATGGGCCGATCAACTCCTACCACAGC